>OX235271.1:84102621-84702621 GCA_944472155.2 Trichobilharzia szidati | reverse complement strand
ATTCAAACCCACAAACTCAATTAGAAACAAGTTTTGTCGGTTAAAGGATCAGTCCTGTGGAGCCATTAAAACAAAACAATTTAGTTTATCTAATACCCTGCCTCCAATGATTGTCAGGTCAAATACATAGGTCAGTGTAGTAGAACAGGAGCAGTCAGACTAGCTGAACACAAAAACCTAACAAAATCTAGATTAGTTGACCCGAATAAGATAAGAAATCTAGAGAATAGTTCAGATATAGCACTCACTACATGCAGTTACACAAAACCATACAATAGGATGGGATAGGATGACAGTTTTAAAATCTAATGTCACAGGGTGGAGGGAGAGATTGATAACAGAAGCTTTGTTTACCGAATCAATTGCGACCAACACGTGTAATAGAAATGATTCAACACCTGTCCCGGCCGGCTATCTGGAAAATTCTACTACCCCCACGACGACAAATAGGAGAGGACAAAGAAAACTATGAAACTCAGGTTTCGAAGTCGTGTGATTATATTTGATATGATTATGAACAATAAATTTTGTTCAAAACGTCATCCAGTAAATAATATTGTTTCACTATGTGAAACATCTAATAAACAAACTAATATGGAATTACTTACTACCACAGTGCCCAAGTTTTACACATATATTAACTTTCAAAGTATATCAGTAATAAGGCTAGAATTTAACACCTGAAATCTTCTGGGAAATTTTCTCCTGCATCAATCGAATTCCATATATTGATTTTTTGACAGATATATGTATAGTGATTGTCTGTCTAAGACGAAATATTACTGTGTAATAAATAGTCACGAGGTATCATGTCTCGTGTCTAAGAATGTGGACATAATAACAGTGATGATGAAACGAAAATAGGTAGAATGTTCTTGAATAAATTACGGGAGTATGATCAAATGCGAATTCGTATATTTGAGAGAAAGACGAAGATAGAATATGACTGTATCCACCCTAATGCAACTTTTTTTTACTCCTTCACGTTCCCCAGTGGAAAATAAGGCTACAAGCTAGAGTCTTGAGGTTTCTGTAGCAGTGTTTATTTTTACAGGATGGGGTTGCTAGCTTCATGCCCAACCTACCCTCTTTACCAGTCTTACTGATGGCTTACCGAGGTAAAGGAGTGCGTCGGTGGCCGAGGATCGAACCCCGGACCATGTCCATGGTCGGTGAGCGTCCTAACCACTGTGCCACCGACCCTAATGCAACTAACCATGTGTAACTCCATTTAAGGTCCTCAACTGTAAATATCTGTTGTTACATAAACTGAAGAAGGAAGGTTTATAACTTCATTATAAACTTCAGACCAATGGTCGACATACGTGTACAACTTGGTTACTATGGTGACATGTAATCCCATGTTCATTACTTAATGGATATATCACAAGCAGTGGACACTTCTATTCACTGAATGACGTTTCTGACACAAGTTATTGTTCATAGTCATATCAATTGTAAATTCACAACGACTAAACTTGATTTTTATAGTTCTCATCCCTTTTTTCCATGTGTTGTCGGTGTAGCATAATTTTCTCAATTTTCCGGACAGGTGTTCAGTCACCCCTGATGTACGCATTTTCAGTTGATTCAATAAATAAAGCTTCAGTTACCAAACTCCCTCTTCAGTCTGTTATACTAGATTCTAACTGTCACTTTTTCCCATCCTATTGTATGGTTGTGTGTCACTGTACATGATACTATAGCTGAACTGTCATCTGAATTTCTTATCCTATTAAGGTCAGCTAATCTAGATTTCTCTACGTTTTTCTACTCCGCTAATTTAGCTGCCTCATATCTACTGCCGACGTTATTTGTTGCAAATGAGTTTATGTGTTTCGGTGCCACATAACTGGTTGGAGGATTTTATCATGAGCTGACATCAGTTAGAGAAACACTGGGATATCTGCAGGGAGTACTGGACAGCTGTTTCGTAAGCCTAGTCTGAGACTCTTCATCAGTATGCATCCACCACCACGGTTCAAACGCAAGACCTTCTGGTCACAAGGTGAGCTAGCTTGTAGACTATTAAGACACTGGGACTCTATCCAGTAGCCGGCACATGAATTCTAACTCCTGCCAATTCACGATATAGCATGACCAGTTAGCAATGTCTTTTTCGATGAGTTACTGCCTCACCTTCCACCTGCTGTAACCTACTGGTCAAGAATTCCTACTATAACCCTACGTTAACTGCCTGAATAAGATAAGTCGCTAGTGAGCATCAGAATAATTTTCAAGTATTGGTTTTGTGGGGACTTTGTTAGAGGAGGTTCAAACCCCGGTGGGTGACTAGTGATGAGAAGTCCCAAGGAGGAAACAGCTATCCAATACTCCCAGGTTTGCTAATGGTTCTCTAGCTGGTATCAGCTCATGATAAAATCCTCCAAGCAATCAAATAAAGTCCTTACAAAACCAATACTTTAAAATTCTACATAATGTTTCAGCAGTTCCCTTATTAATCTGACAGTGTATAAATGTTTTATTGACTGTTGAGCAACCTCGCCTAGTTTACTAGTTCACTGTTCAGAGACTTGATGTTTAATTCATGAACAGAATTTTCAAAAGGTTACAGGTTTTCATTAACAGCTGCCTTTATTATCTCTCGATGCTGAAGATCATATGATCGACCGGAAAGGATAAGCAACAAAAAACTGCGACAATGCAGCAAACCAACCAAGAACACATTGTCTAGCGAATATACAGAAGGATATGTAGATAGACTGAACATGTTCTGAGGAGACCAGTGAGTGGTATTAAGCGCCAGGCCCTCGGGTGGAAACTGGATGTGAAATGATGAGTTAGTTGTGTGTCTCAGGGTTGACATGGAGTAGATAATGAGAACAGGAAACGAAAGGTTGTAGGTAATCATAGAACCAGTTAAAAATGACTGCAGATAATTGAATAAAATGGGAATGTACTGCTGAAGCTCTATGTTCCACTGAAAACTCAAAGGAATAATAACTGTTAACAATTGGGCTATAACTTCGACATTCTACAGCAGTTTTGCATCTTACTCAGAGAACTTATGAAAACATGAAGTCTCTTACTTGTTACGAGTAAAAAAGTTTTATTTATATCAATAATACCAATAAAAAATATCATTGTTACAATTTTCAAGTATTGGTTTTGTGAGGACTTGATTCATTGGTTACAGGATTTCATCATGAGCTGACATCGGTTAGAGAACCATTGGAAAAGCTGAGAGTACAGGGTATACAGCTGTTTCCTCAGCCTAGTTCTGGACTCTTCATCAGTATTCCCACCAGCGACCTTTTCAGGTAGGCAGTAAACTGGGGTTCTAGTGAGACGTCGTGACCAGTTGGGTGCAGCAGGTCGGGTGTGAAGACAAATACTCGCCGAAGATATTGGTTAGCTGTCACGCTATGTCATGAATTGGCAGAAGTTAGAATTCATGGGCTGGCCACTGAATCGGGTCCCAGTGCCTTAATGGTCTAGGATCCCGCCAGCCTTGAAACCAGAAGGTTCTGGTTTCGAACCCCGCAGTGTGGGTGCATACTGATGAAGAGTCCTGAAGTGGTCGGACGAAACAAGTGTCCAGTACTCCCAGATTTTTCAATGGTTCTCTAACCGATGTCAGTTTATGATGAAATCCTGTAACGAATCACTGTTAGGAGTTGCTACAAATATGAAAAGACAGCATTGATAAATATTTCCATAGGAATGATACAACATCCTATGAATCTTATCACTACAACATCTGCAGTTGTTTGTTCCAGTATAGTAGCATTTATTAATGAAGCCGGCAATATTTTCTTCAGTTAAATACATGAATTATTACAAGACTAGTTATTACGCCTAAATGAAAGGTCATATATCATCCATTTTAATAAACGAAACCAGTCACACATATAACCTTAGGTAACCAGACTCTCTATTGGCTTAAGTAATTAATTACAACATGGTGACTTTGAGCGGACAAATGTTTTCGACAACTTATTTTTCAGGCTCTAAATTTATAAATCCATGAATATTAGAATACAAATAGTCAGTAAAGGCAGATGAAAACTCTATCAGAAGCAGTACTGGGTTACATGTATAAGAAGGAGTAATAGTCCGTTAGTTAGTATTGCCAATTGAATGTATATAGAACATACAGTCATCCAGAACTTAAGATAGAAGGTGAATAGACATTTGGGTGATATACTATTTACGGTCAACGGAAAATTAGTTGCATTCGGCGTAGGGAGAGGGTTGGGGAGTTATGTTCAGTTAAGTGAGACCAATGTGTACACTACAGAATACAAACAAACAAATGAAACACACTGGATGTAAGTTTGAGGGCTGACAGATAACAAATATAATAATTACAGCAAAATATCTGACGCAAAAAGCTGGGCTCTACACCATACCGCCCGGTTTTTCGTAATTTAATTTGTTTGTCAAATTTTAGAAGTCCCCAGAAGTCATAAAGTCATCACTGATTTATTTATCCATTTACAATCTTTATCTCTTTGATCAAACAAATAAAATCCACCTTGAAGATATATTGGCAGATTTGTTCACGACTCGATTTAAGTCAGAGAATAATTTAAATCCATGGAGCACTGAGCAAGTGTTACGTGTTCAGTGATCATCTTATAACTTGTGAAACCAAGAATCAAATACGTTTACCATTCAGCTACTGATCAGGATCTATCCAGTGGTAAAATGCTCGCCTAGTAACTCGTAGGTCTTATGTTTAACTCCTGATATATTCGTGTGGCATTGGTTGGCGGTGGCACTATATCAGAACTTAACAGAATTTAGGATTCATAGGTCTTTGAATATTCAAAAAGCTGACTTCGTAACCCAAAGGTGTCAGTTTCTATCTGTGATTAGGCTATGAGTGTGCACCTCTGAAAAGTCTCAAACTAAAACGATACAACCGTCCAGAGCTCCATGCTTTTTAAGAGTTCTCTAATTGGTGTACCGAAATCTACCTAAGAACTAACAAAATCTCTTAAAAGCCAACATCTGTGAATCTAATATTTCCTTTCCTGGTGCTGAACAACTTTTCTAAGAGGAGAAAAAGAATCATTTTCCTGCTTACTACTACTAATAATAATAATTATGATTATTCGCAGTAAATGGTGTTATGTACTACTGACATCACTGACAGATCATATGACTATAATTAAGGGTATAATATTTATCAGGAAGAACCTTTACTAATTAGTTACTTAGTTAGTTAGCTATTTAGCTACCTTACCTAGTTTACTGACATTTTATCTAAAAATAAAATCACTGCACACATACATTTATTTACGATAAATGAGATTCACTACTGATTATTTACATTGATTCACATGATACCTGGGATGGCATTCACTCTCTTACGTAATTTACATTCACTGGAAAAAATTATTATTTCAATACAGGCATCATGCTTTAGATATTCGAAGCAGAAAAAAAAACAAAAGGAATGCAATGGGGCAGTATTTGGTTAACTGTATGATTTATAAAGGTGTTCATCTGAGGAATGCCCTGATTATGAGATGAATAAAGGTGGCTTAATCTATTGCAGTTTTACTAACAACTATGCAAATAATGCAAAGATGGACAAGAGTTTGAGACGCTGAACTCAACTTACACAGCACTGGAAAAAGAAGTGAAGAAGAGTGCCAGGAAGGACAAAAGACAATTCTACGACAACCTGGCTACTGAAGCTGAGAAGGCAGCAGGCAAAAGGGACCTGAGGACACTATATCAGATAACCAAGTCTCTATCCGGGAAGAGATCAACACAAGTGAAACCTATAAAAGACAGCCAAGGGAACCCAATTACCAAAGAAGAAAGACAGATTAAACAATGGGCGGACCACTTCAAAGGACTCTTGAACCGACCACCACCTACAACCCGTCCAGTAATACCAACAACAGCACGTACACAACTGCAAGTTGACACCAATCCTCCAACGAAAACTGAAGTCATGAATGCAATCAAGCTTCTGAAAGCTGGAAAAGCAGCTGGACCAGATGGAATACCCCCGGAAGCACTAAAAGCGGACCCAAAAACGACGGCAGATATGCTGACTCCATTATTGCAAAAGATCTGGAAAGAGGGAAAGGTGCCTACTGACTGGAGGAAAGGTTACCTCGTGAAACTACCAAAGAAGGGCGACCTGGGACTCTGCAAGAACTGGCGAGGAATCATGCTCCTGTCGATGCCAAGTAAAATCCTGAGTCGCATCATCCTGGAGAGAATCAAGGACGCGCTGGATACAGAACTCCGACCAGAACAAGCTGGATTCAGGAAAGGCAAATCATGTTCTGACCAAATTGCAACTCTACGCATTATCATCGAACAAAGCATGGAATGGCAATCAAATCTCTACCTCAACTTCATAGACTTTGAGAAGGCCTTCGACAGCGTTGACCGCGAAGTAATTTGGAAACTACTCGAGTACTACGGCGTACCGCAAATATTCATCAACCTTATTCAACAGCTGTACGACAACGGCACATGTCAAGTGATCCACAACGGAAAACTCAGCGAAGCGTTTCGAGTAAACACAGGAGTCAGACAAGGGTGCTTATTATCACCAATGATATTCCTAATTGTGGTGGACTGGATTATGCGTCAGACAGTGGGAAACGAGAAGACAGGGATATCCTGGACCGACGTGAAGAACCTAGAAGACCTGGATTTTGCGGATGATTTATGTTTGATGTCACACAAAATCGAAGACTTACAAGCAAAAACCGACAAACTGGTCGAAGAAGCAGCAAAGACAGGACTTCAGGTGAACATAGACAAGACGGAGGTTATGAAAATAACCAACCAATCAACAACAACAATAGAAATATCCAGCGCCAATCACCATCAACGGGAGGGATTTGAAAGAGGTTACTTCTTTCACTTATCTAGGGAGCATTGTCTCAACCACAGGAGGAACGGACGAGGATGTCAAATCGAGAATCGGGAAGGCGAGAAACACATTCATCAACCTGAAACCAATCTGGAAATCTTCGTCACTCAGCCTGCATCAACAACAAAATTCGGATTTTCAACACAAACGTCAAGTCAATTTTGCTTTACGGATCAGAAACTTGGCGGGTCACCAAGAATATTTTCAACAGGTTGCAGACCTTTATCAACAACTGTCTTCGCTCCATACTGAAGATTAGATGGCCAGAAAGAATCACAAACAAGAAGCATTGGGAACAAACGAAACAGGAACCAATCGCCCAACAAATATGCAGGAGGAAGTGGAGATGGATTGGACACTCGCTGAGGAGGCCGTTGAGTGACATCGCGCGTCAAGCCCTCGAGTGGAACCCGAAAGGGAAGCGGCGAGTGGGACGTCCAAGGGTGACATGGAGGAGATCGTGTGAGGAGGAGATGAAACAGTATGGAATAACATGGACGCAAGTGAAAAGAACAGCAGAAGACAGAAGCAAGTGGAGATGTGCAGTTGAAGCCCTATGTTCCACTAGGAACCCAAGGGAACAATAATAATAATAATGCAAATAATGTGATTTGGTTAACAGTGACTATCAGTGGAGTCTAAGATATATGCGTTTCATCCCCTCTTTGGGACTCGTCAGTGAGTAATGGAGATTCCACGCAGAGACTCAGATGCATAACCTATTGTTTCAAATGACAAAGCGTTATCAACTAAGCCGACGCGTGACGAGAGCTACCTGTTGTGTAGCGGGTATTAGTTAGTGTTTCTTGGAATTATTGTTTCATTGCTTGTCATTATGAACTAAATATTATCATGTTAGCAGTCTGATACCGTTGGATTGTTCGTATTAGAAGCTGACGTTTCAAAAGAACCCCTGGAGGGAAGATATGAAATAGTAATTTTAACAATTGAAAATTTTGTATAGTTGATTTCATGAATGCTGTAATTGCTTTTAAATTAAAATATTTATATTTATATCTATTTATATTTATTTATATTTATATTTATATCTATTTATATTAAAATAGATAGTAAGTAGTGGGATAAATACAAGGTTGTACAGAGAAAAAGTCGTGAATAAGTTTGTTTTTTTCCGCGTTGGTTTGAGCTTGTGTGAGTATATCGATTGTATGAATTCTGTTGTGTTCAGTGTGTGTACAATATGCGAAAGATTTGCAGATATTCCGCCTACTGTCATGGTTTAAAGTCCTGCATAGTTTACCAGCTGGTCCTAAGCTTGAAACAGAGAGGAAGTTTGACGTGAGTTTAACGTCCCTACCTTGGAAAACCAACCTAATCGCCACAGAAACTTCAATGCACAGAGAAAATATGTAAAATAAATCTATTCTTCGCTGTAATCAAAGAGACGGGATGACACAGGCTGGTGAGAGCCTTAAGGAAGCCAGCCAGTCTACTTGTCTTCTTTCGATTAGAACATCAATGTCCTCATAATGTTCGAATCTGAGAAAGCTTTTCAGTTTTCCAAAGATATGAAGAGATACGATACAGAAGTGCTAAGAGTCTGTAAGGGCAGGTGGAATGGATGCGGACTACCCAAACGGTTAACTGAATATTCAATAATGTATTCTGGTCACCCACAGGACAATCAGGAGCACACTAATTAAGCGGCTATCATGTTCACGCCAACAGCATCTTAGGCTGGTATGCAGTGAGAACCAATCTCCCCAAGGTTAATGGACATCCGATTGTGGCATAGAAGAGATCATTTGAGAAGGAAATAAAAGATTGTGAGAAAGCACGCAGCCAGCTCAAAAAGATTGCAGAGAACAAAATGAGATGTTGGTGTGTTGCTGAAGGTTTTTGTTCCACTCAGAACCTAGGAGAATAAAATTAATGTTTTGCTTATAAAGATCAATTGCGTAGTGAAATTGATTGATTGATGCTGCAACTGCACAAGATGAATAATTAATATGAAATTTAACAACACTCTCCGAGAATTATACATTTCAGTGTTTTATTATAATGTGTATCAGAGATTTTAAGTCTACCTGATTTTTTTTCAAGTTGAAATAATGCAAAGAAATGAAGATGACCAGCTATTATGTAATCTTGTTACACTATAAGTCTTAAACATTTAACTGCTGTATTTTCACACAATAACCTTTGAAAACCATCGAAATATTTATCAGGATAGAAACGATAAGAAGAAGAATAGTTTGAAGGTAACGCATCCCATACCATAACTCTTCTTTATAAGTTGCATAATTAGCAAGAAATTAGCACTTCTTATAATTGCGAACAAATTACCATAATATTTCATTATAAGCATTATTACTACTACTTTTCCTGTGTTCGGAAACATTTATTTCCTGATACGAATTTAAAACAATTAAGAAATGCGTTGGTGGTTCAGCGGTAGAATGCTCACCAATGACGCATATGCTCCGAGGTTCAGTTCTCGGCCGACATAATCTTAAACCTCGCTTAGTCGTTAGTAAGATTGTTTGAAGGATTTCATCATGAGCTGAGATCAACTAGAGAACTATTGGAAAACCTGCAGGGAATGCTGGACAGCTATTTCATCCTAGTTTTGAAATCTTCATCAGTACGCACCCTCCGACCAGGGTTCAAACCCAGGACCTCCTAGTTACAAGGCAAGCTCGTAAACCATTAAGCCACTGGGACCCCGTCCAATGGTCCATGAATTCTAACCTCTGCTAATTCATGACATAGTGCGACAACTTTGCAATGTTTTCTTCGATGAGTTGCTGCCTCACCTAGTAGAAAGCCGTGACCAGTAGGATGCAGCAGGTTGAAGTTGGATCGGTTCCCAGTGGCTTAAGGCTCTACGAGCTCGCTAGCCTTGTAACCAGAAGGTTCTGGGTTCGAACCGTGGTGGTGGGTGCATACTGCTGAAGAGTCCAAAACTAGGCTAGTGGAATAGTTGTCCAGTACTCTCTGCAGGTTTTTCAATGACTCTCTATCTGATGACAGCTCATGATGAAATCCTCCAACCAATCAAACTAAAAAATCCTTACAAAAACCAATACTTGAATAGTCGTTAGTAAGCCTGGTAAAGAAAGCAGGTTGAATGTAGAGCTAGCAGTTCCATCAAGCAGAAAAGAATAATACCACTGCTACTGTAACTTTAAAGTTCAAAGTTCAGCTGAATATTCCACATACACTGATATATATATATGTACTGCGAGAAACAGATGGGAAGATATGTGACTGATAAGTACGTAAACTACAGTGAATCAGTTATGCAGGTGTGAATACTTCGTAAATAAAGTTTAAACAGAAAAACGGGTATGACAGCTTAAGATAATTAAGATAATAATGGAATTCATTTTAGTTACATCACTATAATGAACAATTAGATATCAGAGAAAGAACTTGAAAATGTTAGGAACAGCAAACTGAATAATAATAACAATAATAATAATAACTGTGGGACGCCTTAAAATAATGGTACCGACAAAAGATAGTTTTAAATGAGTCAAGAATAATAACAAGAGCACTTACCTAAGTGGTTGAAAAAATAAAGTGAATTCAAGATACCCAAAAGTTCAACGCCAAGCAGAAAGATGTTTGCATTTGAGGAGGCTTGTGCAATTAGAGTTTATAAACGTGACCTCTATGTGTACAGAAGGAAATGGTCGTCACTCTGAACCTGATATCATCATATCATATACTTATTAACTATTATTATATTATTAAGTCTCTTATTATGATTATTACTGACTCGTTTAAAACTATTCTCTGTCACTACCATTATCTTAATTCGTTGTTTCCTCATTACTACTATCATTATTTTTATTCAGTTTGCAATTCCTGATACTCTCAGGTTCTTTTCCTGATAACTAATTGTTTATTATGGTGATATCACTAACGGTGATCCATTATGATCTTAATTTTAATCTGTTATATCTCTTCCTCTTTATCTATCTGAATTTAATCTATGAAATATTCACACTAGTTGTTTTGCGTTATTGATTCACTGTAGTTTAGGTACTTATCAGCTGCATATCTCCAACTGTATTTCTAATAGTATATATACACAAATCACTGTATGTGGAATATTCAGCTGAAGAGTCTTACCAAAATTTGACGAATCCAGGAAATCCTGCTTAATTAACATTTGTTGGTTGTCTTAAATTTCACACATTCGTCAGCATATCTATGTGGTCTTCAAATATGCGGATGAACTGAAAAGTGCAGAATATGCTCTGAAAGTTCACTTAAAGAAGATTTCTTCACTAACCCATATCATTTCCGGAAGGTTGTTGATTCCTAACTGAAATCATTCAAGTCCCCACAACGTAACACTTTAAAATTGCATTCGTTTAACACTACAATATTATAACATAAACGGAGTGAAGTTAGAATGAACTGAAACTGGCAATAGTATAGCACAGCATAGCTAGATTGGTGTTGATGAATATAATTTAAATAGAGAGAAAGAACGAACATGTTTGCAGGATAATACGAGCTCGTCTTATTTCGTGGATTCTCATCAACTGCATACGTCCTAAACAAAATCAAATTATAGGTTTCAAGAAAGTTGTGGAACATACTTTTTCATAATTACTTTGAGTTATAGATAGAAGGCATAAGGAACATAATTCCAGAATTTGATGTAGGTAGACAGATTATTTGGTGTCAAAAACAACTAATTATATATAGTGGAATTAGATAAGAGGGCTAAGAGTTCAGATTTCTATTGGAAAACAACACAGATTGGTTAGAGGCATATTATAGGGTCAGGGTCAGAGAACAAAGTAAATTTACACATCTTGTGGTGGAGAGTTTAAGAGGGTGGGGGTGAATAGTGAAGTAACATTTATAACTTAAACACACAAACAAATTAAGTAGATTTAGAAACTTGAAGGTCGAAATCGAATAGAATGTTACGTAACAAGACAAACACACTGGCATACTGACAGAAAGGCAAAAAAAAATATAAAAAATAGAGTTAGTGTTACCGAGGTAGTGAAAGATTAATCACACTATCTTTCTGTACACAGAGGTCTGGTCGAAGTCTCTTGATAGCAATGGCTTCTGCGAAGCGAAGTGGCCATGGGTTTCTTTGTGTATTAATAATTTTGAAGGCTTGGCTAATTTCTACTGTGTGTCCTGTGTCAATTAAATGTCTGGCTATTGCACTCGATAACACTTTTCTTCCTTTTGTACGGAGACTCTTAGGAATGTGCTCAGAAAATCTAGTAGATGCTGTCCTCTCAGTCCTTCCTATGTACTTGCTTCCGCAGGTGCACGTGAATTGGTAAATGCAGTTGGAGTTGACGTGAGTAGGGTACTCATCTACTTTTGACTTGGTTAACGAGCACACAGTGTTGTGAAATAGGATCAGTCTGGCGGCTGGAAACGTTCTTTTTAATGCACCTGTGATTCTTTTTTGTGTTCTTGTGGATACGTCTTCCCCTTTGTACGCTAGACAGATGAAAACTGGTTTCTTTTCAACGGTTTCTGGTTTGGGTTTGTGTGCTTCTTCATTTCTATACTTTAATATGAACTTTCGAGGATATCCATTCTCGATAAGGTTCTTTTCGATGATCGCAAGTTCTTCTTCAATCTTGTCTTCTGAATATATTTCTTTGGCTCTGCTGACGAGTGCTTTTACTAGACCTCGTTTGTAACTGGTTGGGCAAAAGCTGTAATAATGTAAGTATTGACCAGTCCAAGTTTCTTTCCTGTAGACAGATTTTTGAATCGTCCCGTCGTTTCTTCTTCTTATGTTTACATCTAGGAAATGGAACTGGTTGTTTCTTACGTAGTCAATTGTGAATGCAATGTTGGGATGGGCCGCACTGAGTTTCTCAAACATTGACACCGAATAATCTGTCTACCTACATCAAATTCTGGAATTATGTTCCTTATGCCTTCTATCTATAACTCAAAGTAATTATGAAAAAGTATGTTCCACAACTTTCTTGAAACCTATAATTTGATTTTGTTTAGGACGTATGCAGTTGATGAGAATCCACGAAATAAGACGAGCTCGTATTATCCTGCAAACATGTTCATTCTTTCTCTCTTCAAACTAATAAAGGGAACCGGTTGCATGAAATAATTTAAATATTCCCTATCATGATAATTACAGAACACAGTCTTAGCAAATAAGCTTTTTTCCGAAATTTCTCATCGGGCTTTAAAATTATTACACAGTAAAATTATGAATAATAGATATTTTTAAATTTAACTGCTCTTGTACAGACGACAAGTCCATCATCGTCTTCTTGAGCATTATCTAACATGGTTTAGAAAGGAAATAATGAGGTCAGTTAGGAGTTCCATCTTGCTAAGCCTTGACAACTCTACACAAGGTGCCACCTAAATCCCCTGTAGATTAGTATCACGTTGATAGTTAAGGATAGCTGAGGTAGTTGCCATAAAAAAACATGTTTCAACTCAATCAATGTGTCTAGTAAAAGTTTGTCCAGTCACTCTCCATTCCATGGACCAGAATAGTTTCCTACTTCAGCGATACCGGATAACTGTTTATATTATTTTAAAAAAATTTAAAGTTATCATTCTGTGCATATTTTAATCTTAGTTTCATAATTTATTATAAAACTAAACACTATATCATTTAATCGCTATGAAACGGTGATTATTTTTCCCACCTTTCCATACAAATATACACATTCTACGTACTACGTATTTACAATGATTGATTGCCTAGATTATATAAACACTTGCATGAATTTATCCTTGTCTTTATTATTATTATTATTATCAAAATTATTATTATCCACTTATTTATAAGCTTGTATTTGAGCCCTACTAACCACACACCGGTGATGGCATACGCTGGAACGACAAAAAGTCACTGGAAGATCTAGACTTCTTGGATGATTGTCATATAATGTCACATAAACCCGAAGATCTACAGGCAAAAGCCAACAAGTTGGAGAAATTGGCAGTGAAGTTAGGATTTCAAGTAGATATAGAGAAGGTAGAGACGATGAAGGTAACCAGTCAACAAAAGCAAATACCAGTCGCCATCAACGGGAAAATTTTGATGGAAGTCAATTCTCTTACTGTCCCTAGCAGCATGGTTTTAAGATACAGGCAGGACTGGTGAAGATGTCAAATATCGGATCGGAAAAGAAAGACGAACTTTTATTATTATGAAATCAGAGTGGAAATCTGCTGCACTCAGCATAAAGAACAAGATTGAAATTTTAAACACTAATTTCAAGTCAGTACTTCCATATGATTTGGAGGCATAGAACATACGTCACCAATTTGGAATTTACACAATTCAGAGTAAAATTTGGTCACAGTTTCCTTTGGAAACTGACATTATTCAGATGATATTATGCAATCTGCTTAATGCCATATATGATAATCAAAAACCGACCACAAACGCATGGCGCGATATACCGCTGAGTGATTGATATAAGCAGTTTTATACCATTCACATCAAACAGTTGTGCTTGCTAGCAAGATCAAAGTGATCTAAAAACCGGCCTGCTGTTCCGCTCATTTAAAGCCGATCTCATTAGTGGTGTATCCAGTCTGATTCAGCTGGCAGAGGCAAACCAGCTCAAATCATCCTGCATCCAGCTATTTACTTGGGCGAACTTATAATGCCACAAATGTTAATGGAGGTGAGAATAGAATCATGACGCTATATAATACCAATTTATTGAGATAGGCGAAATGGCCGTGTGGCGTTTAGATCGCTTTTGATCTGACTAGCGAGCACTGCTGGTTGATGTGAGTGATATAAAACTACTCATCTCAACGAACCAGTAGTATGTGGTGTCATAGGAAAGATACATCTATTACTTGCTGTATTTAGTCTGTCTCATCTATAACAATATAGTCGGTGTATAAAAGGACTAGACAGTAAGATTAATGCATTTCGTTTTAGCCTGGGATTAGAACAACATGGCTCAATACAAAATCATTTATAGTTCTGTCTATTGTACTTTATAAATGAGTCTATCAATAACTGTCTGAGTGCTGAACCACTTCTTTGTCCATGCACCAACAGAAGATAAGTTCAACCGATCACTTCGATCGAAACAGTATTTACTAGTCAGTTCTCTTTTCCACTAATCAATTATTGTTTTCATCGATAATGTGTATGTGTGACATTTTATACTTATTCCGATTTTGTCGACTGAAAAGTTTTGGCAAACTTCTTTTGAATACATGAAATTCAGCTTTCAATTAAGGAACTAACTGCCACTGCCTCCGTAAGGTATGAATTCACACTTGCTACAATCTATATCTTATTTTATCTGATATGTTTTTTTCCATTTAGAATTATCAGTTTATGAATGGTCAAAAGTGACTGACTACAGAATGATGTCGCTTAGTGTTCTAGTGAGAAGTCATGAATATTATAGTCCACCAAACTTGGTTGGAGGACAAATACTTGCTGATGACATTGAGTAGCGGGGGCGCAATATATCGCCTGCTGACAGAAGGTGTCTTTCATTGATCGTTAGATTCCGTCCTAGAGCTTGAATAGTAAACGGCCTGGCCTCGTAACTAGAGGATTTTGAGTTGGATGTCTGGTGGGGTTATGACGCATATTGCCGAAGAGTCCCTACGTGGGAGGAAACAGGTATTCAGTTTTCCCTGTTTTCTAATGGTTCTCTAGCCTAACAATCCCTGCAAATCAACAGCTGAGAATTGATTTTTATTTCTTTTATTATGTTCCAGATTTATTTCTCCAAAACTTGGTCACGTTTATTCAATAGACATCGCACAATTTTACTTTATGTTTAGTCATACTTTCTGGCTTCTCGAATTCCACGCTTCGCATGTTATCTTCATCACTCTTTTTATCATTACGTAACCTTTTGATGTCTTCATATGTAATTTTATTTGAATCTTGAACACTGATATAATTGACTCAGCTTTACCCCACAGACTGACTGGTAGGGTGAATGGAGTGGAACTTAATCTTCAGCATAAAAATTTAAACAACAGAGCACTAGATCAAGTTGTTACACTTTAGAAAACCACACGTAAAGATAAAGAATAAAAGAAATACAATGAACCTATACGCAGTAGTGACATGGAGCATTCTGATTATTTAGAGAATTTGATGGGTCTGGAAGACCAAAATAGGCGAATGAATCTGCACAACTGAGAAAGATTTTTCAGCCATACAACCAACAGTCTTCAGGAATTAGAATTTAGCCTCCCGTGGACCTGAAACAGTCAGCCTAAACCTCTCTACGTGACTAAAATCAACAACCAATGTCATTGGTAAAGTGTTTTATGTTTACAATGGGGAAAAATTAATTCTATATTGATTTTATCCAGCAAAAAAGACCACACAGGAAAATAATGTTATTTTCTGGATATAACTCTGGGGAATAGAATCAACAGAAGAAAACATTTATTGATGAATCACCCTTTTATTATTATTATTAGCAATTTACCAGGTCTCTGAAGTTGCTTATGTGTTGCTAAAAAAATGAAAGCACTAAGAATTTACAAGTTTTAGTTTGCAAGATTCTGATTTAAGTTCAGACCATGAACTGATATCAGTCAGAGGAACGCTGGAAAAAGTTGGAGATTTCTCAGCAGTGCACACTCAAGGCTCAATCGTGGACCAAGTTCAGAGCCTTCAGGTTAATAGGTGGGTCTCTTGACCACAGATCCACTGGGGTTGAATCTAATGGCCTATGAATTCTAAATTCTTCTAATTCGCCGAAGAAGCACCGTATATCACTGGAATGGAGTCGCATCTAGCCAGTGCATTCCCACGATAGAACAAGTCACAATCTGGATATCATCACCATTATCTGAAAGTATATCGACGGAAATCATACCGAATAACCGAAGTAAATAACTGAACAGTCTGTACCTTTTAAAAGTAGTATAAAACTCTTTGATTTCAATTACTTACTGAATATTTTAAGGTACAAAGCATAAATCGTTTAAACATCATGAATTTTATTCCCCTCACTCAATTACGCACACACACACACACACTAATTGGAGGAAGTGGAAAAAGCCAGGAATTTGACATTCTAGGAAGATGTGTTTTTATTATTATTATTATTATTGGTATCTTTCGGAAAGATTTATTTCTACTGAGATGAAGGTTTCTTTTGAAGAAATTAATGAATTTCCTTTACCTAGTTCAACAATCCAACATTTCAAACTGAATGTGTAACAGCAGGGACACAACTGAAGGTAAGAAAAAGAAGTATTCGGTAATGCAGTCATAGCTACACACACACACAATCTATAGAAATGTCTGTGAGATAAAAAGGCATGTAATCTTCAGATTTTCATTGCAGTAAATAAATTCGTCGAGGGTTCAGAGAAGCACACACATGGTTTGGGATTCGACCATCGGCTGCCTCACTCATTAAACTTAGATTAGTCCACATTAAGCCCAGAAAAGAGAGAAGGTTGGACATGGGATTAGCAACCCGACCTCGTAAAAAAAGAGGATGAACTCATTACTACTCAAAATTCAAAGTTTGAAGCTCTATGTTACAGTCGGAATGTAAAAGAAAAGTAATAATGAATTCATAAACAAGCTAAATAATAAGATCAGTTTCTATTGAGAGGAAATTTTTTAAATAATGAGAGAGATTTATAGCTTGGGTGGGTGATTTCAATGCGATTATTCTCTCTGAGCTGGTTGGCTGGATTGCGGCGGTTTCATTATCTTTTCAGACAACATCTTCAGCATAAGCTCTGCCATCAAGTGAACTCGTTTGAATTCTCTCTATAAATGACAAAACTGCTTCTCCTGGTAATGTTTTTTTGATTTACGGCTTGATTCCACACCGTATTTTCAGTACAAGTATGGAATTTTCAGCATGGATATCGGTAGCCCAAATTTTGCAGGCCGACCATAGATACCGGGTGTGCGCCGGCAGGGGATCGAAGCCCGGACCATGTGCATGGTCGGCGAGAGTGCTAACCACTGTGCCACCGACGCACATTATTATTAATTTGAATCGGTTTCTGAAATAACGATTAGAATACTAAAGCTATTTAGGATATATGTCGTACATAAGCCAACGCGATCACTTCATTCAGTACTATGCAAACCAAACAGACCCAAAAGTAAAAGAAGATAAGATAAGATCAACACCATGTGCAAAATAAGTCTCACTAATTTTGATAAGAAACACACTGGTCAACGTTGGCGTCTCTTTCAACTCTAAATCCAAGAATATAAACTAGCTGTCTATAGACACAACATGTATTCTTTCATATCGAAACATATCGACAATTATAGAGAACAATTTGACGACAAAATTGTGAAAATTTCCGGCAAAAGAAATACGAAAAATCCCCGGGAATTTCTAGAAGCCTACCACCAGTAATTAACGAACATATTATTTATTCTATGTCAAATTTATCAACTAATAAATAATAAGTCACATTACAAAAAAGTCAAACTCCGAATCAATAAATCAATCAGTACTAATGCAAACTAACAACCAGTCATAACACAGTAGGTTAGGAGACGACATTATATCAATCATGGAGAGAATGCAGATAAATCCCCCCCTTCATATTGTAATTCGCGGTGGTTTTCTAGAAGGAGGACAATGAAAGCTTCGCAAATAAACCATCCAGCTTAGAGAACACAACCATATCGAAAAGGGAACGTTTTAGTCAATAAATTCTTATTCTGTTCTACTTGCGCTACCGATGATTCCCAAACTAGAATGAAACAGCTGTCTGGCAGTACTCCCAGCTGGTTTTCAATGGTTCTCCAACTGATATCAATCTGTGATCAACTCGTAAAAACAAATCTAATCCTTACAAACCAATCATAGAAAATAAATAATAATGCCACAGAATTACATTCGCCATTAGGACCACAATGTGTGATTTTTTCGGTATTAAATGTATACGGTTATCAAGAGGACAAGCAATAAACATGAAGGTAAGCACTACTGAGTAATAGATTAGTTAGAAACTACTCATATGAAGATAGTAGTGTATGTTAGCTATATCGAAGTGATTTAAATGCCCAAAAGGTTGTGAGGTTTCATCTCGAACTGCGTTACTTAAAAATGATGGATTCGATTTTTATGTTTTACTAGTTCCCCCCAAGCAGACAATCAGATTTCAGATGGTTTGGATAGAATTAACTATGCAGGATGTATCAAACTGGCTTCGCCTCTTTTCGAATGAAAAAGCCATTTAGAAGTTTAAATCTCTTGGATCAACCTAACAAGTGCTACTGTTTGATATGAACACTTTCTAACTATTCGTATTTATTTAATCAATAATATTATGCCAAAATAACACTGTGTTTTTCACGGACAAATTTTAAACAGTAATCACTGTCTGAATTCAGACTGAAACGGCGAATTCTGATAATTCTACAAAGATAAATCTATGCAGTTAGCAAGTGTGGTTTAATTATACTGAGTTTTTGGTTCTACAAAAGGTTAACAGCTAATTCATATGTTACAGGATTTCATCATGGGCAGTGGTTCGTCCTAGTTTGGGACTCTTCATCAGTATACATCCACCGGGGTTCGAACCCAGAACCTTCTGGTTACAAGGCTAGCGAGATCGCAGACCATTAGGCCACTGGGGCTTAATCCAACGGTCCATGAATTCTAACTTCTGCCAATTCACGACACAGTGCGACCACTAGCCAATGTCTTCGACGAGCTTGCCTTGTAACCAGAAGGTCCTGGGTTCGAACCCCGGTGGGTGCATACTGGTGAAGAGTCCCAAACTAGGACGAACCACTGCCCAGTACTTCCAGGTTTTCCAATGGTTCTCTAACCAATGTCAGCTCATGATGAAATCCTGAAACCAGTGAAATCCCTACAAACCAACACTTAAATTATATGTCCCATGCAATATTAGAGCTTCTTCAGAAAAATGAATTCAAGACTCTTTGCGTTAAAAAGCGACATATTACCCACTAGAGTCCTAAGTCACGAAGAACACGTGTCACTCCTGGAGTAGGAATACTGTTTGTTTTTGAAATATAATTTCTCGCTGTTTAGTTTGTTCAACGACTATGGACGTATAAAACGAATTATACCTATTTAGTGCTTGGTCTGGAACGTAATCAATTAAGTAGATAAAGGCAAAAGTGTTATGAAACAATTTGAGGCTCAGGTGGGTGACGTTGGTGTAATTATGTACGCTAAACTGAACGGTTTAATAGCGAAACTTTCAATGTTTTTCTAAAAACACCTAAAAAACGGTCAACCAAGAGATGTAGTGGTAAAAGAAAACAGTATCAACATCATCTACAAGAGAAATTGTAACAACTATGAAAAACTCTATACTGGCTGACATGGACGTTCTGCTAATCTCCACATCCACGAACATAAACTGGCTATCAAATGATATGACATTCATCCCTTCAGGTTGATTCATGCAGACAAATAAGGAGCGCAATTCAAGTCTTCGACAATTCATGCCTAGGGTCACCAGGAGAAATAGTTAGTAAACTCATAGAGAATTTTCAAGGCTCACTTCATAGTGACTTCAGCAGTGAAGATGTTGCCTCGAGAGATAACTGTGGATTCGCATTCAAACCACTCAGCTTAGTGAAAACAGCTACACCAGAGAGATAGAAGTCTCTGACGAGTCTCACATAACACGAAATGCAGATTTTGATTTTCATCGGTGTTCACCATTAAACAAACAACATCAGAACTAAAGGTCAAGCAATATCTAGACACCCGTTTATACGGCATTTATATGAATAATGGTAAAACCCATTAAATCTGCTGGATTTATCAACAGAAAATCAAAAATACATAGTGCTATATACTACTAGTTGTTCGATATAAGTAGCTGGACACATTACTCGTATGAACCACTAGTTAATGGTATCCACGTCGAAGCGATCTAAACACCTGTCGGTTGTTTCACTCTTTTGAAGTCGAGCTCATCAGCGGTGTACCCGATCTGACTCAGCTCAGACAGCCGAGTCAATTCAGATCAATCGAATACTGGTTAGCTACATGGGCGAAGTGAGGATACATTGAATAAAATTCACAGTTTCAAAACCATTTGCAGCTTATACAGTTCGATTTGAAATTTCACCCTTATTTCCTTTAACAAAACGAAAATTATTCAGATCACAATGTATGTGATCTACTTGATACCATAAGTGGTAATTGAGGAAGTAAGCATTGATACATGATACTATATGCCATTGACTGATTGACATAAGTAATTGGACACAACCTGCATCCAACTGTGTTGAAATTTCAAATAGCGAATTAATTTGTAAATTGTGAATTTGAAAATCAAAATAACAAGCAGTTCATATATTTTTTTCCTTGTGATTCAATCTTAAGGTGCATCGATGGCACAGCGGTAAAATGCTCCCCAACCATCACGCAGGTGATTCGGTGTTCGATCCCCGGCTGACGCACTCCTTCACGTCGCTAAGCCATTAATAAGACTAGTAAAGAGGGAAGGTTGGACATGAGGCTAGCAACCCGCATCCTGTACAAATGAATACCACTGCTAGCGAAACTTCAAGCTAGAGGACAACTGAAAACCAGGGAGTGTTAGTCGACTGTTTTGTCCAAGTTTGGGTATCTTCAATGCCACACATCTATGAATCCACTGTGGAATGAACTCTGAACCATCAGGATACGAGGTAATTGATTAAAGGACAAAGTTTTCTGGAGTTCGAGTGAAGTGTTCTGATCAGTGGGATTCACCACGTCAGGAGTGAGGACAGAAGTTAGAATCCACAAACCATTAGATTCCAATTCATTAGCTGAATTCTCAAAGCGCTTACCTCGTCACCCAAAGGTTTTGACTTCGATCTAAGTTGGATTCAGGGGTGAGTACTGCTGAACAATCCCAAACTGGGACTAAACAGGTTCCAGTGCTACCAGGTTTTAAGTGGTTCTTAAATTAGTATCAGTCCGTGATCAAACCTGAAGTTAAAAAAATTTTACTGACCGATTTCTATAAGAAAATATGTAATGAAAGGCGATTCCTGTCTTTTTTTGAGGTATTTCCTACTATACTCCTTGATGTTGTCAAGCCATCTGATGTCAGAATAATGAAGATTTGAACACTTGGTTACTTCACTGTTTGGGTAACTGTTTGGGTTACAAATAAATGGTAAATTAAACTTTAAGGACCAGTAAGTGCCAACGAATAAATCACCCTGAACGCCTCAACCACATGATAAAGGCGATTTCTGCGTATGAAATACATATATACATGAAAATAATTAATTAAAAGGCATGAAACTGTTACACAGGATACCTTTCTCTCATGTGTGACAAAAATACCTCTCACTTTTGGATTGGAGTGTCAACAGAGTGATTTAACAACATTCTCTGTATGTAACTATCTAGTATTCTAATCCTAACAATAACCTTAATCTTTCCTTAACCTAACCCTAACTTTGAAATATCCCTAAAGTAACCTTAATTGAACTCGAACCAACCCTAATGTCGCTCTTGTTAAGTCAACCTAACCCTAACCTATCCTTAGCCTAAACCTTAACTTAATCTTTCCTAAACCTGAACTGAAACTTGACAGATATCCCATTTAATAACCATATTTTATTCATGATTATTACAACATCATTTGTCAGGTTCCACTAACCTGCTCAGTGAGCGTTTCAAGGTCACTGGTACGGTCTCACTCCATTGGTACTTACTGGTGCTTAAAGTTTAACTTGGTCAAATAAATGTATTCATTTGCAACAATTAGGTAAGTGACGAGTACCGTTTCAATATAGGCGACTGCTGACGTCTAGTTTTTTAGGTGGCCTTCGTTTCAACAATAATAAATAAAGAAATACATCAATTTGTCGAGTGAAAAAAATATATTGTTTCTTTGCAATGACCTCAATTTTAGGCTGTACAGACAGTCAGGTGAATCTTTTACTTATCATGATATTACCTTTTAATGCCAGTTATACATGGCTAATGTCAGTCATTCTAAAAGGTTATTTTTTTCAATATTTATTCTTGACTAAGACAGTTGTGGTAAACAAAAATCTAGACGATATTTATTTAAAAAACCTTTTTATTTATTATGGTTGTAGTAATTAATGTTCTCTTTCTGGTTAATCTCATTCCACTTCATTTTAGGTTCACTTACATTACTGTTATACCATAATCGTAATTTTGTATTAGTTGATATCCTTGAGCATTGGGTTCGAGCCTGGGTGGTGACATCATCATTCACTGAGGAATGCAGGTACATCCAGAAACGAGTCCCAAACAGGACGAAGTGAGCGTCCTAGATTCCACTGCTAGTCACCATCCACCAGTTAACTTCCTTCGACGCCATTTAAACCTTTTCAGACCTATTCAGTTCTTTAATAGTCTGACAGAATTTGAGATTCGCCTACTTCAATTTTAGCCCCTTAAAATCTTATGAGTTTTTTTTATGATGCGTGTATCACTGAATTCCAGCGCAAGTGACTGCATAGTCAATGAACTTGGTTTCATAACCTAAAGGTTCGGGGTTTCGATTCCTTGTTGGGAACTTAGGTGTGCACTACTGAGGAGTACCCAAAAATTTCTGCAACATAACTGTTCCGTAGTCTTTCGAACTGATGTGGATCAGGGATGAAAATCTAATGAGTGATGTTAACTGAGAAGAATTTTTTTATGTAACATAAAAACAACTGATTGTACAACTTGAAAATAAAATCATTCTTTTATTCACACATCGACGGGTATATTTTAATGTGGAGATCTACAGCAATTAGTACAGTGAAATGGAGCCAAATTGGTGGCCGGCTTGAATTACTAGGCTATTCGAAATTTCATTCAACACAACGCATCACAATTTATTCAGTTTTGTCAATTAGTCGCAAAAATGTACTCATATACATTTTTAATTGGCTTTCAGGCTACTTTTGGAGTGGTGATAAAGGTTATCATGAGGTGTTTCCGCTCACAGCATGACAAACGTCACAACAGATATGATTGAAACATTCCTATAGACCCATAATACAAAATCAACTATCTGAGGAAATTCAAGTCGCAGTTGACCGCCCGCCGTTCTACCTGTTCAGATGTATTAGGACAAAAGAGAGACAAGTTTGATTTGTAACAGCGTATATCCTCACTGATACTGTTGCGCAACACTCGGCGACGAAGGAAAAATATTATGAGAGATTAGCATATGCTTCAGATTGAACAGTACTGCATCACATAAAATTCTATAGATTACCATTTTTAACTGAGGATCCTGGATGGAGAGAATTCTCAGCACTACGCAAACTATTTTGCCCAGATCAAAGCTGTTATTATTATATTATTATTTTCAGCACTAGTGTCAAGTCACTCAATACTTCTATATGGTTCAGGGACTTGATAGACGAGCCGCTAGAATTAATTCCAACAGACTACCTCAGATTTCTATCAATACTTGTCTTCACTAGATACCGCAGATCAGATCACCAGTCGGAAAGGATTAGCAACAATGAACTCTGAAAATGGGCCAATCAAAGATGGAGATAGACTGAACACACACACACTGAGATCGTTGAGTAAAATCCCACGTCATGCAGGCGACTGACTGATATCCGAGTAGGAGGCGTCATTTTTTGACATGGGTTCCATGATTATTTCGAGAAGATCACGTGAAAGTAGAGAAGTGATAGCAGAGAATCGGATGGAATGAAAATGTCCCGCTGTGGCTCTGTTCAACTACTCGGGATGCAAGGAATGACCGAGCATTAGTTCCTCTTCAAACCTTTGCTGGTCGTCTCATATTCTTATAGTTTCTAAGAAAGTTTTCCGTCTGACTTATTACATAAAGATTATTCTTATATCAATATTACATAAAGAAGTTGAGGCACTCAGGTATAACCCAATCTCTTCTCATACAATTTATTAATTCATGTGTTTTGCCCATCATTCTTTATTGTTCTCCATTATTCTTCCCTGGGCTACTCAAAAAAGACCATATAATCCTACGAAGAACATTGAAGGCTGTAAGTAGGGTCAGTGCTATCCCTTTGACTCAACTAACTGACACTGTTGTCAATAGGCATACGAATTCTTGTAAACAGTTAGCTAAAGTTATTTTGTCTGATAGTGAACATCCTCTTTATTCACAGTTTTTTCCTTGTATCTCTTCGGTAAGACCAGAAGAAATTTCATAAACATTTATGCTCGTACTACAAAATATAAAAATTCGACTGTACCATATTTGGCACAAGTATTGTATGAAGAGACATATATCAGAAAAGAAATTTTACAACTTTGAAATCATTAACTAAACTATAAAATGTAATGATTCATATTAATGCATGAGTTATTTGTTATATTATTTATTTATTATTCACTATGGCCTAGCAATGGTGTGATTTTGTTGGGGTTTTTATTTTTTCCTATTAAGTATCAATATTTTAACATTTTATACATTTATATAATTATAAACAGAGGTAAACCATTGCAATATGTAAAAGAAACACTGAAAATTCCATGCTGTAAATTGCTATTGTTGTGGAATAAAGTGATTATTATTATTATTAAAAGAAATAACAATAATAACAAGCGGTAAAACTTATAAATCCATATGCACTATATCTATAAATCCTCAGTTATTTCATTGAAAGTGAGTATCTCAGTATCCAGTTTTTTTTTAAAACAAAACAATTTACAAGAAGATACTTACTTTCTTTGTGGAGTAGTTTTTGCCACATCCATTTTGTGTGTGACAGTCAGTCAGTGTTATTTATCGAATAACAATGGAAGACGTATTAATTGTAATGAAAATTAATGTTCACAAAATATAGTCAGTTGAGATTATCTTCCTGAGATTATAAGCAGTAATAGTCAGTGAATTAGAAGAACGTATGTACATTCAACGGTAACATTAATGTCTTTCTCAATAAATATGATTCCACTAAGAAAAAATTGTGATCAACGAAAAGTTATATCATCGATAGCGTCATCGTCACTATGACCATCTTGGATGAGGTATAACTAACACCTTTTGACTTAGTAATAAAGAAATACAAAATCAATGTGTAGACAATTTCCCTTTTCACTTTTTGCTTTCTGACTAACAATGAATGTATTCTATTATTTCACACGCACACGCACAGACACATTTCTTTTAGATTACTTTCCAACTAAGCATGATGGGTAGTTTGTGCAGACATTGTGCATATATATCTATCCATATTGTGTACTCTTGTGTAGTATCTTTTGCCTAAGAGAATTACTAGTCCATCGGCTAGTGCAACTCCCTCCCCCTGACCACTCTGTCCAACCCACATTAGTGCTTACAACAACAACACACACATACATACATATATATACATAGGAACAGACATTGAATTGTTTGCAGTAGTTCTTCTACCAGGTAAGGGTAGTAGTAGTAATATACGCATAAATTTTCATGTTTATCCCTACTGGGCCAAACAGAAACTATAAATTAGGCAATATATACATTTAGCTATTGATTAATTTTTGTGCATTAGACTTCCAATTTGTTTTTGTTTTTTTTTGCTTCATTCTGATTGGTTAGCTGAAATGTGATAGGAGAATCAAAGATTACGTGGGCCAATTTGAATTCACCTTATTTGGATATGATTCACACAGAACCCTAACTGAGTTAGATAATAAGATGATGATAATATTGCATTGATTTTAAATGAACAAATGCACAGAAATTCAGTTTTTTTGTTTTTAATTTTAAATTATTTTTAAAAAAATGTTTATTTTATATTTTAGTGAAGTTAAACTTTAGATATCTAACAGGCTTGAATGCACCAATGACTTTGAAACTCTTAGTTATAGCAAAGCGGTGCAGCCAGGTATATTATATTGTTATTATTGTTTCTTTTAATTCCTAGAGGAACATAGGGCTTCAGCCAAACGTCTCCATTGCGTTTGGTTCTCTGCTAACGTTTTTATCACCTGGCTCTACGTCTGCCCACATGCTTTCATCTCCCCTTCGCACCTCCTCCACCATGTCACCCTCACACTGACGACCAACTCGCCGCTGCCTATTCAGGTTACACTCGAGAGGGAGAGAGTCTGGCATGTCATGTCACTTGATGGTTTGTTTTCTCAAAGTATGGCTAATCCACCTCCATTTCTTCCTGCATCTTTGTTGCTTAGTTGAATCCTGCTGGGTTGGTTCGCTCATTGCAAGAGATCCCTGTTGTTGATATTTTCTGGTCATCTCATCTTGGGTATTGAGCGAAGACAGCTATTGATGAAGGTCTGTAGTTTGTTCGAAGTGCCCTTCGTGACGCTCCAAGTCTGTGATCCGTATAGAGTAGCACTGACTTAACACTGGAGTTGAAAATCCGGATCTTATTTTTCATGCTGAGTGCTGCTGACTTCCACACAGACTTGACAGTTATGAAAGCTTGCCTTGCTTTCCAGATCCTCGTCTTGATATCCTCATCATTTCCGTCCGCCTGTAGTTGAAACAATGCTTCCTAGGTAAATAACACCATATTCATATAAAAAATGTGTTGAATGAAGTGAAGTAATTCTAAACCGGAGGGCTGGTTAGTTTCATGTTAGGTTAAGGAAAGATTAAGGTTAGGATTAGATTTGGAGTTACGGTCGACTTAGGGACCCAAATTCGCTTTCAAACGCAATTGTTTGTTCCAAGAGCACTGTCGAGATTTTGTCGTTTTCACCTGACTGACAGGCACTACTGGTTCATCTAGTAATAGTAGCAGTGTAACGGGAGGAGGTGGAAGACTCGGCAAAGGAATATTTCCTTGAAATTCGGTATCTCTATATAAATAAATTACGTACACCTTATCCTCAAATCACAGATCTTCCGTGTTGTGCCTGCTATTTCTGGCCTTCAAATTGTGTTTATCGGGTTCCTTTCACGTCTCCCAAGGCTGTATCATTTACTTACTCTGATATCAAGTCTACCCCCCTGCTATTCGATGTTTTTATGCCGACGAACATCTCTTTATATACTACTGATAAATCTTATCAGTAGCACATGCCATAATAGTAGAAGTTGCATAGTTTTAGAAGGGAAACAAGTAGAAAGATTAAGATGTGAAAATTATGTTCTCACTGTGTTGTATGAACGAATAAAAAACCCAAACGACATAACTTTTAATCTACGTTTGGGTCAAATGTAGAGCAAAAGATATCTTCTTTCCCAACACGATTATAGATTCAAGTGAACAGTTGAACATAGACCATATGATCACAGATCTGCCAATCACAATCCTGCATTCAAACCATTAAGAGACTTGTTGAGAATTATTATCAGAATGTAATATATCCATAAGATTATGGAGAAAAAAATGTAACATTAACTTTTAATGTGTAATTATCCAAAGCTATGTAGGAATCAACTGTCATTCTTTTCCCAAATTATTGCTGATTAAAATATTTCATGTTGAGACAAATGATTGAATGTTGTAAAAATTAGTGGTGAAATTTCATTCCAGCAAAAAAGACAAGAAATCAAAGCTGCGAAAAGTCTTTTGTCTTTTATAACTTGCACAGAACTCCCCATGAACATCAACCCTGTGACAGATACATAAGTACAAATTAGTTCAGCGAAGAGTCTCTTTTCGGCGAATTCATTCACTTAGCTGTACAGTCGCAAATATATATACAATTATTTTGTGTGTGTGTACATTAGGTTTGTCAAAATCAAAATAACAGTTAGTGTGGGTTGTTGATTATATCATCAAGATAATGAAGAAGTTAACATGTGTGATTAATAATCAAAGTTGTAACTAAGTGGGGTGAAGATTGGTAAGATGTGAGTAGGGTTACGTAATATAGACATGTTTAGAAAGATTAGATGTTAGTGAAGGAGTTTGGAGACAATGTACACACACACACACAAAATAATTGTATATATATTTGCGACTGTACAGCTAAGTGAATGAATTCGCCGAAAAGAGACTCTTCGCTGAACTAATTTGTTCTTATTTCAAGATACATAAGTCTTGAAGACTATGAAAGGCTGCGAAAGCAGCCAGACCATATAGAATTTCCCATAAGGACATTGAAGACGAGTCCACAGACGCCAGTGGACGTGCTTACTCTACTACTGCACAAGATGCAGGATGAATAAAAGATATACGCCTACTGGGAAAAAAGACTACACTATCAGACTGTCAAAGACGGCTGACTTAAGTAAGCCTAAACCAGAACTGGCGTGGAATCATGCTCCTGTCTACTTCGCTTAAACCATTAATCTGAATCATCGTAGAGAAACCAAAAGATTCCCTGGGTGGAAGACGGGCTTAATTCTGCGGAAACGTGATATTTGTCGACCAAAATTCAACACAACACGGTATAGAACGGCGGTTAACTCTCTAACTCAACTTCATCGACTTTGAGAAGTATTCGATAGCTCTGACTGCCAAATAATTTGGCGACTGCTTCAAAACTACGAAGTGCAGTGCCACAAATATTGATAAACCTTATTCAAAAGCTATGTGATGATGCCACATTCTAATTTATTAAGGATGGAAACATAAAGGCCCCTTGGAATTGAAGACAGGAGCAAGGCAAAGCTGCCTACTAACACTTATGATATTCCTGACTGCAATGGTCTGGATGGTGCCAAAGATCAAAGTCAATGAGACGATGGGCATATGTCGAACTCCCAGAAAAGCCTAGGAGACCAAGATTTCTCGGATGGTTTATATCTCACAGGCTCAATTTTATACAAGGGAATACCAACAAGCTGACAGAAGAAATAATGAGCACAGAACTTCGGGTGGACACTAGAAAAGATAAAGCTGATGTGGATATTTAATAATAATAATAATGCCTTATTTCAGACATTATGCGAACACATAGTGCATAAATTTTCAGGGTATTTAGTTTCAAAATATTTCTTCTTCATACAGGATTTACATGTAAAATAATAATCTGAAGTATATCATATGACGTATTGTTATCCCATATGAAGAGAGAACCAAATTTGTATATTATTTCTTCATTTCCTTCGAGAATTGTACAGCGTTTTGTTGATAGCCAATTAAATATATGCACGAGTTCAATAAGAAATACAGAAGATTTTAAGCACTTTGATGGAAACTCCGGTAACCCAGTGATTAAAGCAGGCCGCCGTATCTAACAGCAACAAATGCTAATCATGATTAACGGGAGCCATCTGAAAGAATTAGTGTCTCTCACTTACCTGAACTGACAGGTGGAAGTGGTCAAAGCCAGTCAGGATGGGTTCATGGAAGGAAGGCAGGAGTTCGTTACGCTGAAATCACTGTAGTGATCCACAACATAACACTCAGTACGAGGAATAACATCAGTTCAGTGATTCCACATTGTTCAGAGACATGGTATGTCACCAAAAGCATTTTTACTTAACCTCCGCAGGCTTTCATCAGTTTCTGTCGTCGCTCTATATTGCAGAACAGATTGGTGAACATAGGCGACAAGGAAATCTGACAATTAACCAACAAGAACCTATTACTCATCAAGTATGCAGAATCAAATGGATATCGATTAGACGTAGGCTGAGAAGATCATCAAATAATACCACACATCAGTTCATGAAGTTGAACAAGCATGGGAAGCGACAACTTGGGCATCCAAGAGTGAAATGGAGATTATCTGATGAAGAAATGAAAGCTTGTGGATAGTCATGGAACCAATTAAAGATGATAACAGAGAATTGAGTACAATGAAGACATGCTACTGAAGCTCTATGTTCCACTCCGAAGGAAAGGAATGAATTATAATAATCCCTATGTTATTTACCAACGTAAAAAGTACTTAGTGACACCTTTTTTCTCAACTTCATCTTCAGCACCATTTTGAAGAACTTTAATCAACTGATTTAGTCAAGTGGCTTCTCATTCTCATACCACTGGAATTTCGAGGTAGTCTTTGAATGATCAACAACCTCGTCTCGAAACATTAAATTCCTAATCCATCGATGTCCACTGATGATGACTTTCAAATTTGAACGAAACAGCTATCCAGTGATAAATGGTTTCCCTTTTAAGGACAGTTAATGTCACTATTAACTAATAATGTATCACCTTGGGCTACATAACGTAAAGGAGATTCTGATATAATGAATTACACTTCAACAAAGGATCCAAGTATTTTTCACATTTACCTGTAGTGATAAAGCAACAGAAAGCACTGTTAAAGTACATGACGTCAGTTTTTAAGTACCAGTGATGTATTCACTGAAATCATTGATACTTCCATTTTATAATAATTAATAAATAACTGCAGATAAGAAGTTTTGAACTTGAATTTTGTATTATTTTATAGGTGTGACTAACAGCGAAATGCAGAAAGCGAATTTCGTCCCCTTTGTGACTCGTCAACTGTATGTCCTTGCAGTCCCCAGAAAGTGATGTTACATCCAACTGATAAGTATTATATAGAATGGAATTCGCATCTTGGATCCCACTGCTAGTCACTATCATCAATCAAATAACGCCACGTTAGTCCTCACAAATCTTCAAAGTACCCTTACCAAGGAGCAGACAAATCAACAGTAGCCAAACATTTTGGTCTTATGGGTCAACAGGATACACAGTTTTTATTAAAATGAACAATTGGATACTGTACTTCTTCGGATTCATCAAAGCGGAATATGTCGTCAAAATCTCAAAGCTAATAAAAAGTGTGAATGTGAAGGGATTAACTTCAAAGGTACTTTTGTTTCTAGTACAGCCAAGTATTCAGCTATCAGATGTTCACTGTACGATCAGTCTGTCTTTTTTCAAACAGGAGGATGACAAGCATTCACAAATCGGTACACATATACACACACCCATACAAATTTGAGACAATAAATAAAAAGAAACTATAACACTACTGACAACCATCTAATTTCTGACAGGAGAGACATTTTATCTAATAAGTAATTTTTAAATTTCAACTTCATAGTTGGACCTTTATGTGATACGATTAAAGTAGGCATGAAAAGGCCAAGTGACATGATATGACTGTCAACTTATTATAGGTGGAAAAAGCAAAGACAAAAGAAAACAAATTACGCCAACAGGTTGAACATTGTCTGTCATATTCAGACAATACTGGATTAGTACTATTTTCTTAAATACAGTTTACTAACTATTTGTAGATTGGATATATATCACACATAGAAACAGTCATGTTAACTGGATGACGTTCCATTTCTTAACAAGGCATGAATAAAAGTGACGATTAGAAACACACACGAACCCACCTGAAAACAGATGATAACAAACAACGGATTCTGCAGAGACCGTTAGACAGAACAGCCTGGCTTATTTAATACCTTGCAATAACTGTCAGGTAAAAAGCATAGATAGAAGCTGTAGACAAGGAACAATCAGATTAACGAAGCAGTAAAAGCTTGATGAAATCTAGGCTGGTAGACGACCAAAACCAACTCGTTGTGGTCTGAATGCAGGGAACCGATCTTTGTGTCCTACTGTATAGCTGACAAAACTTCCTTGAGAGGTGCACAGTCAGAAAATGCTCCAAAGACAGCAAAAGATGATTATTCGTTGATAAATCTATGTGTGGTTCTATTTAACATCGAAAACTCGAAATTCCCTCAACACTGCTGTTAGACAGCTATACAGATAGGGTAATTTTCCGGGTACAAAACAAGTACTGTCGAAGAAAATTAGCTGACCAAAATTCAACTGTAAGAAATACTTAGATTCAAGTAGAATATTCCCATCAAGGTGGGGATAAAACTCTGTCCACAAGAATTACACACCCGTGCTTTTCTCAAACAGTCCAGGAGGAGATTTTGTCAGCAATGGGTTGATCGCTGACGAAGTCTCAACACGGATACAGAAGGCTCGTTTGGCATACACCAACTTACGCCATCTGACGTAGATAGGATATCCGGTGGTCGATCAAAGGATAGTGAGCAGAGCTCAGCAGTCCGCTCCATCCTCCTTTATGGATGTGAGATATGGCCACTGAAAGTGGAAGATACAAAAGGGCTAGCTGTCTTTGAACATAGGTGCCTGCATTCCCATGTGAAATGGTATAATAAGGTGAACAACATTGAAGTTAGGCGTTGAGTGCTAGGTAAGGAGGAGAAATCAATCGACGAGGCTGTGAAATTACACCAAGTGAAATGGTTAGAATATGTGTCACGGGCAATGTTAGCTGACATTCGGTTGGATTGTAAAAGAGCTAGTGGTGATCAAACCAGAACTTGGCTTCATCAGTCCATGAAATCCACAACAGTAAGTTTAAGCCACGTAGGAAGGTGTAGACTTCCTGACTGATTGGGGTCCTTGGGATGGTAAAAACCAATGAAGGGTGGAGACAATAGGTGATACGGCTCAAAATCGTTCCCAATGGCGCAGATGCATCCATTACTCGTGATTTATATTATCCAATAAAACTATATTGCTTTTCCATATTACTATTCTTTTTCCGTAGCACTTCTATTTATTATCTCTCTTTTGAATCTATCTTTACTCTCTTCTCCTGCTTTGTGTGCTACATGGAGCGTGGTAAATCGGACTGCTGCACATCCATGCAAAGTTCTACGTTGAAACTAGTCAGTCAGACAGTTCAAAGTCAGAATGAACTTGATTCAATCAAACAAAATCACATCGTAAAACAAAACATTATCAATATATCGCTCAACCACAAAGAGAAGCATTAAAATTAGAGATAAAACATGGACAAAGACAATTAATGAGGATTAGGTCAACGCATACCATGCAAATATCAGAAAAATGGTACGTAGTCTCGGAAAAAAGGAATAATAATTACAAAGTTAGTTGAAACAATCAAATAAATGTCAATATAGTACTTGGATCTTTCAGAAGGAATTTTCTAAACAGTTATTCCATTACACCTGCGAAGATAAGAAATCTAGATAATTTCACCTCGAAATGTGTAATTTACAAACCTCAGATTTAATTCGATTCAGTGTACCTTCATATTAGTTTGTTTATTAGATGTATCACACAGAGAAACAGTATTATGATTTACTGGATGACGTTTCGAACAAAATTTATTGTTCATAATCATCTCATCAATTATAATCACACGACTTCGAAACCTGAGTTTCATGGTTTTCTTTGTCCTCTCCTATTTGTCGTCGTTGGGGTAGTAGAATTTTCCAGATATCGGGGACAGGTGTTGAATCATTCCTATTACATGTATTTGCAGTTGATTCGATAAACAGAGCTTCTGTTATCAATCTCTCCCTCCACCCTGTCACATTAGGTTTTAAAACTGTCATTTTATCCCATCCTATTGTATGGTTGTGTGTAATCGCATGTAGTGCTATAGCTCAACTATTCTCTAGATTCCTTATCTTATTCGGGTCAACCAATCTAGATTTTGTTAGGTTTTTATGCTCGGCTAGTCTGACTGCACCTGCAGGGTATTAGATAAACTAAATTGTTTTGTTTGAAAGGCTCCACAGGATTCTTTAACCGACAAAGATTGTTTCTAATTGAGTTTGTGGGTTTGAATGCCAGACACTTTTATTCCTGCCTTGTTAAGAATTCTGCGTAAGGTAGTTTCCGAGGTTCCTTCATTGTATGGAATTACTACTGATGATTTAGATTCCTTATTGTTGGTGTTATCTTGCGCATGTTTGACATGTACGTCGTCATTTAATATTATTATTGTCATTATTATTATCACTATCACTACTGTCATTATTTATTTTATTTTTACATTTGCCTATATACTCTCTAACTAATTTACCAGGGTAATTATTAAGTTTCAAAGCTTCTCATGTATGCCTCACTTTAAAATCTAATATCACAATGTGGAGGGAGAGATTGATAACAGAAGCTTTGCTTATCGAATCAACTGAAAACCAACACGTGTAATAGGAATGATTCAACACCTGACCTGGCCGGCTATCTGGAAAATTCTACTACCCCAACGAGGACAAATAGGAGACAAAAAAGAAAACTGTAAAACTCAAGTTTCGAAGTCGTGTGATTATAACTGATGAAATGATTGTGAACAATAAATTTTGTTCGAAACCTTGTCATCCGGTAAATAATACTGTCTCTCCACTGTGTGATACCTCTAATAAACATACTAATATGGAGTTACTTGCTACCAAGTTTTACACATATCAATGTACTTTCAGTTCGTCAAAGTGGCTGGCCATAATTCGAATAGATTGAAGTGATTCGGTTCCTTGAACTAACTTAAACTGGGTACATTGCTGACGAGCTCAGAGCCAAACTAAAGAAACGGCAGTCCCACATTTTTCGCCAATTCGATATGGTTAGCAGGCATTAGCGGTTCATGTGAATGCTATCCACCTACTCATATCAGTCATTCAGTAGTCTCTTCCATCATGTAAGACGCTTTGTTTTTCAAATCAACTGAGATTGTTTGCAATAGGAAAGATTTAACACCTGTCCAAGACATTCAGAAAAAAATTCTACTACGCTTAAAACAAATCGTAAAGAGGAACTACAATCGAGTTCCGAAGTTGTGTGTATTCGTGAAAACGTCGTCCAGTTAATAATTACAATTCCACTGTGTGTTATATATCCCATAAACAAATGGATCTGGAATTACATAATACCACAGTTCCAAAGTCTTACACATATGCTGAACAATATAAGTAGGCGTATTAATACCAAACGTCAAACTGAGTGTTGTTGACTATATGACTGACCTTTACTGCCTACACACATTCATATACACATAATAAACATATAAACAAACTTTCTATGACTTACATACACCGTAGAGTATAAATTTGTATTGTATTCAAAATATTATTATTAATGATAATCTACACCTACTGATTATGTTATCTTATTTGATATTTAAAATCAATGTGTATTTGATTCTTTGCAAGTTAATGTATTTCACTTCATAGTTTGATTTCCCCACCAAAATTCCTTAATCAAACAAAACACTATATTCAAAGTTCAATATAATGTGGCGTAAAGTTTAAAACAAAAATGTAAATAATGATTAATGTAAACATGTCTGAAAATTACAGTTATTGTTATTGCTTATTAGCCTCCCTACTATTCTAATGTACTTTATATGATTCTATAAATAAAAACAGAAAAAGAATTAAGTTAAAAATCATGTTAACAAACTAATTCCATCAGATTCTGAAGGTCGCAGTTTCTACCTGAAGAAATTAGTAACATTCTTTTCTTTTCAAGAGTTGATTTGAAAGGATTAGGTTTGTTTTTCGAGTTTAACCACGCGTAGATATCAGTAAGAGAACCATTGTAACCGGAAGGTCCTGGCTTCGAACCACAGTGGGTGCGTACTGCCGATGATTCCCAAACTAAGATGAAACATTCTTGTATAGTAATAATTTTTTCGAAACAATATTTATTGAAATTTTGAATTTCCTATTGCTTGGTTCTATCAGATTCATAATTTGCAAACTAATTCGTGATTTTTAAAAGGATGGTTACTGAACAAAGAATATTCTTCTCGTTAACCTGCTCTTCATAAGGTTCTACAGTTATATATACATAATAGTGAACGAGTGAATTAGTGTTATAACAACATTAATGTTTAAATAACATCGAGTCAATAATAATTATTATATCAATGGACCACAGTTTGACTGCATCAACATAACAATACACTGAATATCAGCAAAATTACGAGAAATAATAATAAAAATTCATGAATTTATAGTCTCCAGGGCAGTAGTAGTGGTTGGACTTGCTTCTTCTGCACACAAAGCACTAGTTTTTCCACGCGAATCGCGATAGCCCCTGGTGTTTGAAGTATGCGATACCTAGATGCTTTTGTCAGTTTGTTTGGTATCGGATAGATGATGCAGAAGGACTCTTCAGTATTGGCTTTGTGGCAGGTTTCCACCGGGTGTTCTAATATCGAGCTGTTGATGCTTCTCCCTACACCTTTATTTAACCACAGTGATGGATGTTCCCAAGCACGAAAAATCAAGTTCATATAGCAACGGCCAATATAACTCTCCACAAGCGCAGTTGAACTGGTAGATATAATCAGAAGTGGCTAGTCTAGGTACTTCATTTTTCAGTAGGGGAATCACCACTAGTTGTGTAGAAAATAAAACTTGTGGTTTGCCAGCATTACAGGTTTTTTGAACTGATTTTCTTAACTTCTTGGTAACTGCCTCGCTAAGTATATCGCCCTTGAACTGCAGTCATATGTATAAAGGCGTCTTAATTACGGATAGTGAACAGTCCTTTTCAAATTTCTTAGTCATATGTTTCCTGATGAATTTGTCTGGATAGCTACTTTCAGTCAAGGTATCATATGCAACCTTTAGTTCATCTTCAGTTACCTCTTCCAAACACATAGCCCTGACCCTGCGGCTGAGGATCCTTACTAAATTTCTTTTGTGCTGGAGAGGAACGAAGCTATGAAAATATGTATATTGTCCTGTCCATGTGCTTTTCCTATGCAAATTTCTCTTTATTCTACCATCTGGTTTTCTTGTTAGGAGGACATCTAGGAAGGCAAATTCATTTTAGGATTCCTCTCCATAGCAGAATGTACTTCACTGAATTGAGTTATTATTGTGTTCTTATCGGAATCATTATCACAAAGAATAAATGTGTCATCCATATACCGCCAATGAAATGAGAATTTTCTAATAAGGTTTCTAATTCGAGATTTATAATTTACATAGTTCGAGGTGAAATTTTTAACTGGTTACATGGCTGATGAGCATGGCTTTAAATGAACGAAATGGATGTCTGCATTTTTCTTGACTCTGCTACATCGAAACACCTCATTTTCTGTTGGCATTTCAATTCTTAGTTGGGAATGATCCCTTGTGGTATATGTCAAACTGAAGATTTACCTGTTTTGAACTAAAATGACAAGAAACTTGAAAATTCCCGTGATATGTTGGCAATACAATTTAGATTTCGAAGACGAGGGCACCTACAGAAAGGTCAGTATCTTGTAGATGAAAGATTATTTTCGTACAAAATTCACTAAACTTTCTTAAACAATCAATTATCAAATTAATGTCTGTATGAAGAAGTGGGTATATCAACTGCATACTAAATAAATTCCTTTCATTAAAGTCCTTCATTTGAAGATTTGATTTACTAAGAATTCATTAAAATCACTGCATGATAGTCACATGTTTTGTCCTTGGCCTAGATTCTTCAGTAATTGGCACCTACTTTCCCATTCTGAATCGGTCTCCTTGTGAGTTCATTCCCATTCAACTAAGACAGTGAGAGAAAAAAATGAAGTCAATAAAATTTGAAAAACGTAATCTGTAACCAAGTGATCGAATACCCATCTAAGAATCATAGACTCAATTCGTTAGTAGTTGTTAGTGAACAGTGCTCATCAATTACAGAATCCATGAAAACTACGGAGCACTGGATTGACTGACTAACTGATTTTCAGCGTAGAATTTCATATTAATCCCTATTGTAGATATATCACACAATGAAACAGTATTCGAACACAATTTATTGTTCATAAGTGTATCAGTTATAATCACACAACTTCGAGACGTTTGTTTTATAGTTCTCTTTAGAGGTAGCAGAATCCTCCAGACTTTCGTGACAGGTGTTGAACCATTCCTTTTGCGCTTATTTTCAGTTGATTGGATAAATAAAGCTTCAGTTATCTATCAGTGTATCCCTTCACCCTGTTATATTAGATTTTAGAACCGTCGTCTGATCGCGTCCTACTGTATGGTTATGTGTAATTGCATGTAGTGCAATAGTTGAGCTATTTTAAAGATTTCTTATCTGTGCGTCGGTGGCACAGTGGTTAGGACTCTCGGCGACCATGCACATGGTCCGAGGTTCGAGCCCCTGCCGATGCACACCCGATATCTATGGTTGGCCTGCAAAATTTGGGCTACCGATATCCATGCTGAAAATGCCATACTTGTACTGAAAATACGGTGTGGCATCAAGCTGTAACCAAAATAAAAATAAATAAAATAAATTATTAATGAAAACCAATCTAGATTTTGTTAAGATGTTTTACTCCATTAGTCTGATTGTCACCACCTACTACTTTGACCGACGTATTTAACCTGATAGTGATTGAAGGGTACTGCCTTGTTTAACAGGCTTCACAGGATCCTTTAATCGACATTGTTTCTACATTTGTCAGTTTGAATGCTACCTTTATTCCTAAGTTATAAGGAATTCTAATTAGCTTCTTTGAGGTTCCTTCTTCGCATGGAAGTGCTACTGATAATTTATATTTCTTGTTTCTGGTGTTCCCATTACTCTTTGAATGTTTTCCATGCATGCTGTCATTACTGTTATCGTTATCAACATTATTACTATCAGTATGATATGTTACCATGATGAGCAATAAACTGTGTTCGAAACGTCATCCCTTAAATAATATTGTTTCACGGTGTGACGTATCTAATAAAAAATTGATATGGAATTACATACTACCAAAATGCCCAAGTCCTACAGACGTAATTATTTCAGTATAGAACTTTGCACAAAAGTGGAGCCGTTCAAGTTGCCATACTCTATGTAGCACACAAAGGCAGATAAACACAGGAAAACGAGATTCAAAGAAGTATAGTAGGCAGAAATGTGATAGAAAAACAAGAGTCAGTATGTGGTGAGAGATGGTTACTAGCCAAATTGGTTGACAGTAATTGAGGTCAATGTTAGTCATGTGAAAACAAGGTCAAGATGGACAGGCGGATACAGTTAACATATAGATGAACTGACACAGCCACAAGAGATGCAAGGTTAACTTTGTGTGAGAAACAACCAATCAACAGACTGCATTTTCTACTAACATTAACCTACAATAATGTACATCAAAATCTATAAATATGTGTTGATTTTCCTTAATAAACGATCTGTTGCCTGACCCTTGTCTTCTGTTGTTACATCTGTTCCATTAAGAATGACTTTAGGCCAAATCACTAATAGTCTCTAGTCATGGCTTTTTAGAAACCCTTGAACCCCAATCAGGCAGTCTGCACCTCCCTACAGGACTCACACAAAATATCAAAGACTTTGAACACCCTTACCTCCTTCCCAGGGTTAGTTAGTACTGCCCATCGAAGTAGGCGATGGCTTAACCTGTACTAGCCATCTCAATCAATGTGGCTTCAGAAACTCATCGGCTGACTTCCCCTCCTTACCTAACACCCTACGCCTAACCTCAATACGCCTCACATTATTGTTACTTAAAACGTAGAATAAAACGCAAACGTCTGTTATCAAAGACAGCTAGCCTTTTCATACCTTCCACCTTCAATAGCCATGTCTCACAGCCATAATTTAGGAGAGAGCAAACTGTTGAGCAGTACACACCTACTTTGAGTGATAGCCGGATATCCCTTCTACACCAGAGTTGATGTAATTTGGCGAATGAACACAAACCTTTTATATCACTACTGAGAATTTTTCAGCAGACAGTCTACTGGGGCTGTCACAGCTTCCCAGATAGGTGAATAGCTCAACACGATTAACAATTTATCTGCTTATTTTTAAGCTAGGAGTCGGTATATTCCAATCCTACAGTATCATCTTACATTTGACCGTTGTTTTGTCCTCGTCTGGGACACCTCCACAGCACTCACGCATAACCCCACCATTATGAAAGTCACTGGGTGGCTGAGTTTTAATGAGCTTATCTCATAATCTGTGGGTCCTAATTTCGATCTGCGATGGCGTCATAGGCGTGCACTGCTGGACAGTCCTCAACTAGGATTAAACGGTTATCCAGAACTTCTCCGCTTTCTATGATGTTCTTTCGTGATGAAATCTATAGTGGAAAAAAGGAATTTATTCTTTCCATGTACCTACATTTATTGATAGTATATTCGTTTTATTCTTATCTGATATGTGTTTCATAATTGACAGCAGAAAAAAAGATAAACTAGAAGAAGCATCTTGTTAATTAATTTTGACAAATTCACCTTTATTCAACCTAATGTATTTTACGTACAGTTTTCCTTCCTTTCAGAAGGCGAAAACAAATTTACGTAGACTAATTTTCCGTATTCCATGTGTGACGTAAGAATAGTTTATTTGATAAATCCTATGCATATAGAAACCAGTGCATTTATTCGTCGTTTGTTTTCATTTTAAAATCCCAGATATCAAATTCGTAGCCTACAGTGTAGACATTTCGAAGTGGAAATTCGCCTGAGCTAATGAGCTGAGTAGCATAATCCCTTTTTACTAATCCTTACCAGCCATGTTATCTTCATTATCGAGCGAAGGCAACAGCTGTGTAGAAACACTTTTCATCAAGTAATCTCTCAATATTACTGTCGAAAATCGGAATCTTGTTCTTAAGGCTAACTGCAGTGAGTTTCAGCATTGATTTTTGCATTCTGCCTTTGACACATTCATCCATGCTGACTGGCTTGCGCTGGAACGATGCTGCCTACATAAGTGCAAGTAGTGACCTATTTTTCAATCTCTCCCGTTAGTGGTGACTGGTGGTTGTTTTTAGCTAGGTATCTTCACCACTATCTTCTGTGTGTTCACTAGATGTCTTGCCTTTGCTGCCACTTCTGAGCACTCATTGGTTTTCGCTTGTATAACTTGACATTTGTGAGACATGAGAAAAATCATCCGTGAGGTTGGGATCTCCTAGGGTCTTTAAGTTTGTCTAACGTATAGCTGTCATATCATTGCCTACTGTCCATCACATCCAGTCTACGATGATTATGTTAATGTAGCCTGATAGTAGGTAGACTTGTTTTAACCCAGCCATAACTTCAAAGGCTTTACTGAGCTTTCCGTTGCAAATCACCTGACATGTGGCATAGTCATATATCCGCTGAATGAGGTTGATAAAGATTTGGGGCACGCCATAGTGTTGAAGTTGTTCCCAAATTACCTCACTGTCGGTATTGTCGATGGGTTCTCAAAGCCACTGATGTTCAGTTGAAGATTTTTCTGTCATTCAGTTCTATGTTCGATGATTATGAGTAGCTCTGCAGTTTGATCAAACCATGATTTTCTTCCCCTGAATCTAGCTTGTTCCGAGGGGGAGTTTTACATCCAGAATATCTTCTTGTCCCTCCAAACTGACGCGAATAAATATTTTTCTTCACGTCAACGAAAGCATGATTCCGTGCCAATTCTTGCAAAGGCTTAATTCGCCTTTCTTTGATAGTTTGATAAGGTATCCTTTATTCAAGCTAGTAGACACCTTTCTTTACTCCCAGATTTTCCGCAATATTGCATTAAGGATATCCACTAAAATCTTAGTGCTTTCGGAGGAGTTCCATTGAATCCCGCCGCCCTTCTGGTCTTCAGTGGCTTGACTGCATTTAAGACTTCTGCTTTTGTCGGAGGACTGGTGTTGACTGCTACTTCTGTGGCTGCTGATGGTGTTTTTTCGGACTACTTGTAGGTGATGATCAGTTCAGGAGTCATTTGAAGTGATCAGCCAATTTTTTCCTCGCAAAAATAATTTCGGAATACTACTGCTGAAGTATCACTTTAATTGGAAAAATATGAATTCAGGTGATCACTGTAGATTTCGTCGGAAATCAGCGTCAACAGCACTGAACAGTCATTTCATCAGACATTGGAACTCTTCAGTGGTCACCACATGACACAACCACCAATTGAACCAAGAATCTGCAGACAATAAGGTGGAGCACATTTATTATTCAGCCACAAGTTCGGGAATCCACTAGGCAATGAAATCTAATTTCTGTTGATTAGCCATATGAACTTGAAAGCATCCGGTGTCATCGGTAATTCTCTGTCCCTATGTCTAATTTGACAGACTCCAAACCCTCGGAAGTAATCTACTTCCTAAAAACCCAACATTTGTGAAATATAGTGGATTAGTAAGTACTTCTAACAGATAACCGCCAATTCACATCTTTCCCAAGTTTTAATGTTATCAGCATGATCTTAAATAAGATAAGCCATTAACTTATTTGATGTATGTGTAATTTTAAAAATTAATTTAACCAGGTGTGCATCGGTGGCATGGCGGTTAGGAAGCTCGCCGACCATACACATGGTTCGGGGTTCAATCCCCGGCCGACGCACTCCTTTACCTAGCTAAGCCAGTAATAAAATCTGGTTCGGAGAAAAGGTTGGTCATGAGGCTAGCAACCCCATGCTGTAAAACTAATCACCACTGCTACAGAAACTTCAAGCCTCTAGCTTGAAGCCCTATGTTCCACTGGGAACGTGGAAGAATACAAAAAATTTAACCAGGTACAGTTTAGCATGATGGTATGATGTCAATAACTGATATGAGTACTCATATCAAACAGCAGTATTTGCTAACCAAATCGAAGTGACTTTTTCATTTGAACTGAAGCCGAGCTCACGACTCACCTTACACCATCCAATCCGTTCAAGTCACTCAAATTCGCGTCAGCTACTCAAACAAATAATTAATGCACAGGATTGAATTCATCGTTTGCAAATAACGCAGTTAGAGGTAAATATTCATAGCCTCCGATCTAGGTAGTAAACATTATTGTTTGATGTGAATGGTTTCCAACGGACCACATCAATCACTGGTATATACCAGGAGTAAGACAAGGCGGTCTTCTATCACAGATGGTATTCCTGATTGCGGTGAACTGGACCATGCAACAGATCACGGGAATTCAGAAGACAGGTAAACATTAGGCCGATGAGGAAAGATTGGAAGATCTAGACTTCGTAAGTGCTTTCTGTCTAATGTCTCACAAATTCAAAGACATACACGTAAAAATCAACAAGGTGGCAGAAGAGGCAGGCAGTGAAGACAGGACTTAAGGCGAATAAAAAGAAGACAGAGGTAATGAAGATGCCAAACCAACAACAAATATTTACCACCGTCAACGAGAGAAATTTGAAGGAAGTTAACTCTTTCATTGACTTGGGCAACATCTTCCTAACTAGAGGCGGTATAGATCAGGATGACAAAGCCAGCTAGGATCAGAAAAGCAAGACAAACCTTCAGTACTGTGAAATCAATGTGGAAATCTGCTGAACTCGTCATAGGGAGTTCAGAGTACCAGCTCGGGCGTGACGCACAAAAACCGTTTCTGACAGGTCAGTGCAGACTCTGATGAATGCTCAGCTTCACTGTCTTGATCCAGGAGATCAAATGGCCAGCGAGAAAAGATAAGCAACAAGCGACTTTGATATACGGCAAGCTTACCAAGAACCTATCCCCGCCCTCCAACAAATAGAAAAAGAAGGAAAAGAGATGGACATGACAAAGGCTGAGGAGATCGTTGCTATATATGACTTTCTTTTTCACTTAGTTGTAGTATACCAGTAAACAGTAACGAAAGTGTATGAACATGTACCTTTGGAAAGCAAAAGTAATTACTTTTGCCAAAAGTATGCATATTTGTACACATATAGGACTTGAAATGTGTTCGTTTTCTACCAGTTATAGAATAAATAAACAGGTGTTATCTTCTAAAGTAATAAACAGATTTAATATTGTTTAAGCTTTTAGTGAATTACCCATGTATCAGTAGTGAGCTAAAAGGTATTAATTAATTAATTTGTTCAAAGTATAATTTTGAATTTCCTATGGATTAGCTTTATCAGTCTTTATTTCGGCTCTTAATTCGGACGATTAGATCAGAATGCATATTTCGTTCTTTACTCGACTCGTTATCTGGATGTACTTGGATATCCAGTGGGTGGCGGTGTTTTCACTGAGGCTGGAAACTAGTTTGGCACGTACTACTGACAAGATTTATAAGTAGTGAACGGAGACAGATACAAATATATGTTTACCACCTGCAAGAATATCGAATAGCGGAGAGATAAATTTAATGGCGAAAGGTCGAAATAAACGGTGCTTGTGAAACAAGCACGCAATACTCTTTTGTTCTGCAGTCACACTGGGACACAAGTGACCAATGTAACTAGAAAAGAGTGAGAAAAAATCAACATTTACATTTACAGGAATTCAGGACCTCCTGTTAGTCATATTATAACGACAGAAGACAAGGGCCAGGCAACAGATCGTTTATTCAGAAAATCAACAGATATTTATAGATTTTCACGTACATTATTATTCGTTATTGTTAGCAGCGAACCAACGTCTTCTGAGTGGTTGTTACTTTGCTGAAGGTTATTATGTACTGCTTGTGATCGTTTCTCAGAAAGTTAAGCTATATATCTGCTAGTCGTATTTGCACACATTAAGTCTTCTTTGATTGATTGTTGAATTCCTAAAGGTTAGCTTTTGTTATTGTTTTATCTCGTGATCCCGATTAGGGACGTAAACATTGACGTAAATTTTGGTCTACAATTTTGGCTAGCAGACAGCTATCACCACAACATGTCGCATCACCTTACTGCCTAAAGATGTACTTCCTCTTAGTCATATACTTTTCGGTGTTTGTTCAGAAAATCTAGGATAGGCTCTTCTTTCTGTTTTACCAGCGGACCTTCTTCAATGGCTACTTGTACACGCTTGAAACTAATGACAGGGGAGTATCTGTTATCTTTTGACGGAACTCATGAACAGATAAAGCCTGGTTCAAGCATTGTTTTAATCAGTGGTGATTGATGAAATGAGATGGCTAATAAGACTTATTTTACATATTATCTATGACAGCCTTCAGGGTAACTTTATAAGAATTGAAGATTATACTATACACTACTGATTGGTTGACTGATATGAGAGGATGTATACCACTCCTATAAACCCGTAGGGCCTGCTAGTCATTTGATGACAAATTCCGTTGTTTGAAGCCGAGTTCATCAACGGTGTACCCGGTTTGACTTAGACCAGACTACTACATTAGTTCAAATTACCTGAATTCTGGCCAGCTACTTGGATGAACGAATGATAATTGGGATCATTTATGTTATTTGAAAGTTAATTCGCCAATCGTAATTTATGCTGTTCGAGTGGAAATTTCACCACAGTTTCTTCAGAAACCGAAATTATTCAGATCACAAAATATTTGATAGGCTCGATACCATAAATGGCAATAAAGAAAGCAGTCCTGATGCTACATACTACTGATTAATTGATATGAGTAGTTGGATTCCACTCACATCAACTAGTAATGCTTCACAAATTGTAAATTTTGATCCAACTGAAAACTGTACTTTATAACAAGGCTGATTTTTCTTATACGGTTGTTTTTTACTGGTAACCTATAAGCTCCTTTAAAATTTACTACAATGAGTAGATGAGATATGATCACCAGATTCTATGTAGACATAGCTTTTAATACTCTTTATAATCATTTAATTCAATCTTAGATTTTTCCGTTGATTGATTTAACCGAAGTGCTCGGTCTGAGGCTGACATGTTGGCTCCGTGTGTAGATGCTTCGATGATGTTTGATCACGTAACTTGAAGTCAATTGATGGATGGTAACTAGCAGTGGAATCCAGGATGCGCATTTCGTCCTGTTTAGGACTCGTCGTCCGCATTCACCAGTGAGTGATGGTGTTCCCACTGAGGCTCGAACTCAGTGCCATATTTTCAAACGCATGGCCCAGGTGGTCTAGTGTATCAAGCTTTAGCGTTTGAAAATATGGGCACTGGGTTCGAGCCTCAGTGGGAACACCATCACTCACTGGTGAATGCGGACGACGAGTCCCAAACAGGACGAAATGCGCATTTCGGGATTCCACTGTCAATCACCACTCACCCCACAGTTGACTTCTACTCTTTACAATCCTTTTTTTGTATGTGATAATCAGAGTCATTTAGAAGGAAGCTATAAAATGTAAGCTTCATACTTCCTAGAAGTAATCAACAAGGTGTCAGTTATATTTGAATAAAAATGTATATCTTTACTTAGATTTAAATATGCATTATTGAGTATAGAAGTCAGTCGCTTTTATAATCACTAGATTTCAGTAGCATGTTTGATTCTGCTATAGAGACTTAATACTTTACGAATTTAAAGCTTCCAGCTTAAACATTTAGAAAACAAACGAGGAATTGAAAAAAAGAAAACATATTCCTTTTCAATTAGTTCTTCGTTGGTATCGTAGTCAGTATGGTACAAAGAGAAGTGAAACTGGTTAAGGTAATCAAGACCAGTTAATTTACAAAAGTTAGCAACAGGTTATTTATTGCATAATCAATAATTTGTAAAATAAACACAATTGAGGAAAAGAATAGGGAAATGAATTAATTAAATAATTATGTAAGAAAACGAATGCAGGAAGAGGTCGATTGAATTAGCTACAATAATAATAATGACAATAACAGGAGTAACAGTAGCAAATACTGTCAGTTGATAGTTACGAGGTTGGGGTAAAATCATTTGTAAGACTCCGAGCATATTAGGTGGATGATCAAGCTTATTCACATGAATTCTGATTACCTTCAATGTAAAGAAAGTCAGACTGGTAGAATAGGAGAAAGGTCAAAAGAATTATGACAGATAACTGTCAGTATCAACTTGATGTCTTGTATCAACGAGATAAGCTGGTATTGGGCAACTTAAGGCTTTATTCAATTCTTTACCTATCCAACATGGGCAATGTTTGGAAATTCAACGACAGACTTGCCCACAGGAACAGTTAAACTGATAAATACACATAGGTAGGGTCAAAATTAGGCGATATGTCTTTATTTCGCCAACTAATTACTAGTTAACTGAAAACTCTTATTTCCAGATACGAATTTAAATCAACCAACAAATGTTAATAAAGCAGGATTTAATGAATTCATCAAATTTTGACAAAACTCTTCAGTTGAATACTCTACATAAAATGATTTATGTATATATACTATTAGAAATACATTGGGAGATAAGTGATTGATAAGTACATAAACTAACAGTGAATTAATCATGCAAAACAACGAATGTGAATATTTCACAGATCAAGTTCAGATAGGTTAGGTGGAAAGGGTATGAAAGATTATGATTATAATCGATTACGGTTCAACAACGTCACTATAATAAACAATTAGTCATCAGAGAAAGATCTTGAAGATATTAGGAATTGCAAGCTGAATAATAAGAATAGTAAGCGTAAAAAGACTTGAGATAATGGTACTGGCTTAAAAGTAGTTTTAAATGAGCCAACAGCAATAATAAGAGATTGGATAAAATACTACTAAGAATAACAGTAGTTACTGAGTAAAAGATATTACAATAGTGGCTATCATTTCCTTCTTTACTCCTATAGACCGGATTTGTAAACACAATTGCAGACATCTTTCCATTTGTTTGTCCCCTTACAACACTGAATGACTTAACAGCATTAATAATAAGTTCGTAGTCTATAAAACGCCTTGTTGTTGAACTGTTTAGCACCTTGACTTCAGCTTTTTTCAGATAATTAGGCAACTGTTTCATCATAAGAGTGGACAATCAACTTTCTGTACAACTTATGTATTTGCTTGCAAAAACACTCAGACTTATATACACAGTTTGAAGTGTCGAAGATTAGAAACCGATCTTTCTCCGACTGTTCAAGCACCTTCTTGCTGATGCTAAGGAAAACAGAATTCATAGCATAATGAGTTTTATTCTAGTAGGTTTATCAAGTCCGCATTTCACAACTTCTTCTACATCATCTCCTTCAAATGGCAGACTGATATACACAGCCTTCTCTGAAACTTTTGTGCTGGCTCCTATTTCTTCAAATTACTCTTTGGAAAAACTCGTAGGATATCTATTCTTAGATAAAATACCCTTCAAAGTCTTTTTTCATACTTTTAAAGTATTTATAATTTCTCGTCCATGAAGACGTTCTAAATATAAATCTTCTTACTGTGGCATCAATCCTTTCAAACGAGGAAAAATCTAGGAGCCTAATAGTATCGCCTCCCTTGTGTTCTGTCGTAAAGTTAATACGAAGACGGAATAGTTTACTGGAGAATAAACAAAATAAACTGACTCCGTCAAAAACTCCTAGAGAATACTCTTGTTAGACACTTTATGATATAATTCTATTGTTAATATCACTCATGAACTTCAAAAGTATCTTTTCAATTATCTAGTAAGTGCATAAACATAAATAAATAAATAACAATGTTGATTTTACTTTAGAAGAAAAGAAGCATTTTCTTTCAAAAAATATTATCTACTTGTTAATTTCTTATGACATTTTCTCGAACAAAGCAAAAATGCGTAAAAACTAAAATTCCTCAAAAACAAAGAGTACAAAGTGGTACAAAGAAGGAGGAAGAAAAGAAGGAGAATAGAGATAAATTACGCCATCGGTTGTCCGGAGAAAGAAAAACTGTTAATTCTTTCCCCGTTTTCATCCTAAAAATTATCTTTGTTCTCTCAGTGCTTCATGTACTTCATGTAAAAATTAATTCACTTTGAGATTTGAAATTGGTGCATTCTTCACTATGTATACAGTAGTAGAAAATACAGAGATGTTTTTGTTTGGTTATATGCATTAGGGTAAATAGAATTCAAATGAATAAATGGCGGTAAATATGATTTTCTCGCGGCTTAATATCAACGTAAACTACTGATATTTCTGCATATTTGTTTTTATATTAAAATATGTTTTGTTCCCCTATCTATTTCTACACTTTGCAACGTTGTATGAAGATTAATGTTCAACCAATCGGTGGTTGGGCAAATTCGATTTCCAAGTGTCAGTTTGCAGGGATTTGATTGGTTACGGGTTGGATCACAGAGCTGATATCAGTAAGTAAACCATTGGATACTTGTAACTAATTGAATCCCTGCAAATCTACACTCGAAAATTATTCTGATGCTGCTTAATGACTGGCTGTGTACAGGAAGTTACCTGGAGTTCCATTGAATAGTCACAACCGGTGGAATTCACCTAGTCGCCTACAACACTGACTGGCAGTTGCATTGAATATAAATCACGAATTGACAGAATTTGAAATTCACAAGCCATTAGGTTTGGTTCCAGTGTCTACATAGTTTATGGCTCACCTTGTAACCAGAAAGCCCTGGGTTCGAAACCCAGTGGGAATCCACTCATGAAGAGTCACAAACTGGGGCGAAACAGAAGCCCACTACGCCGTGAATTTCCAGTCGTTCTCAAAACGATGTACACACATTGTCAAACCTGTAATATTGGATTTATTTCTTACACAAATAATTTTCAAGTATTGGTTTTGTAGGGGATTTTTTTGATTAGTTGGAGGATTTCATCAAGCCGTGACCAGTAGGGTGCAGCAGGTTGAAGGTGAGGCAGTAACTCATCGAAGCAGACATTGCGAAGTGGTCTCGCTATGTCGTGAATTGGCAGAAGTTGAAATTTATGCAGTGGCCATTGGATCGGGTCCCAGTGGCTCAGCTTGCCTTGTAACCAGAAGGTCCTGGGTTCAAACCTTGGTCGGTGAGTCTGTACTGTTGAATAGTCCCAAACTAGGCTGGCGAAACAGCTGTCCAGTACTGCCAGGTTTCCCAATGGTTCTTTAACTGATATCAGCTCATGATGAAATCCGCCAAAGAAAAAAATAAATTTATTAATATTTCAATGAAATGGGGGGGTGTTGTGTTTGACTCCCAGGGAGAAAACCATCATTCACGTCTTGGATTCTCCTACTAGCTACCGGATAACATCTTCTTACTACTTCGTTTTATTATGTAATTGAAAATATCTTCATGTTATCACAGCTTTGGTATTAAATGGTTGGAGGTGATCGGCAGGAAGCTTTTGACCTACATTTTGTGCCACTCGCCACTCACCAGTCTGCAAGGCGTATCTGAAACCTTCAGAGATTCGAGTCCACGTCACCCAGTTCTGCGGTCAGAGACGTTACTACTCAGCTATTCGGGCTTGAGACTGACCTCCTGTAGGACTGGAAACTAGTCAGTGAGTAATGTAATATGTCTAGTCCTATGTTTGGTCTCGAGCCACCTAGCATGGTGGCCACATCGCAAATTGACTGATGGAATTCAATCTGAACCAAATATAGGACTAGACACATTACACTAGTTACTGACTAGTGTCCAATCAAAAAGTTTGCTTTGTATAACTGGGAACTGACTCATCAAATTCCTCACTAACTTCTATAGTGAGCCTTTCCAGTTGAATCTCATCCTACTGAATTAGTTTTACAAGAAAGTAGTCGATAAGAAATCGGTTTGAAGTGATTCAGGTCTCTCTAATTTGAGCCAAACCGGGTACACCGCCGATGAACTCGGACTGGAATGAGCGAAATCTCCGTTCAGTGTTTGGATCACAATGAGCTGGCTGGCAAGAAATACTAGTTAATGCGAATGGCATCCGACTACTCCTCTCAGCGATTCAGTAGTATGTAGTTTTCTGCTTGCTTTCTTGATTGGCATTTATGGTATCAAGCAGATAACATATTTTGATCCGAATAATTTTGGTTTTCATAGGAACCTGTGATAAAATAATCGCTTCCTTGAAATGTGTAAATTGCAACTTCGAATGAAGAAAATAGAAAGCTTAGTTCTATTGATTAACATCCTTCATTATAAATCAGTTTGTGACAAGATGTCTATTTCTGTAACTGTATTAGTTTTGGCTAGATTAATAGTATGGGTAGAAAACTTCAGCACTGTGATAGCTTGTTGATTATGTAGATCACGTAATAAAATTGTACAAGACAATAGGCACTGTTCGAAACACAATTTTTTGGTTCATAATCATAACAAATGCAATTATATAACTTAGAAAGTTAGAATTTGTAATTTTCATTTTTCTTTTCCATTTGTTATAGGGATAATAGAACTTTAATAAATATTGAGAACGGCTTTTGTGTTACCAGGTGATGAGATAAATCAACCTGAGAGTACAGCTCTGTCTCTTCTCAATGTCAGAGTGTGGATACCATTTGTGTTATAGCTGCAAATTCTAACCTCTGTCAATTCACGATATATAACGTGGTCACTATCTAATGACTTCGGCAAAGCGCTGCCTGACACTTGACTTGTCGGACACCACCAGCCTCAAGTAAATATGTCGTCGGGGTCAACAGTTGTCGCCGGGCTCACCAGTTGTTGTGCTGCTTATTTTGATTAAACTAGCGTACACATATATCCTAATACTTCTTCTCGTTTATAATTGTGCCCTAACGTTGTGCTTACTCGACACACACAACGTAAATCAGAAGACACTTGAGAAGGTGTAGGAATGTGTATTCTCGCCGTAATCAAAATTCAAAATTTGAGCGAGTACAAATGTATCAATTGTTCACCCGCAAGATTTAGAATAATAAACAAATCAAAGTACAATTACACAATGAAAGTAAAGTACGATGATGAGTAATAAAATGGGTCACTACAAATACACTTTAGACGTTTCTTTATTCCTTTGCGTTCTCAGAAGAATATCGGGCTTCAATCTCGAGCTTTGAACTTTCAGTTGCTATGATGGCTTTGTTTTTATGAGAAAGAGTTTCTAGTCTCTCTCCCAACCTTCAGTCTTTACCATGATTCCTATCGATCAAATGAGATTTAGGAGTAAGTAAGCCGGGAATCGAATTCGTATCATATGTGAAATAGTCAGCGAGCATCCTACTGTTGAACTGCAGAGAGACTTTCCCTGCATTTAACATGTTATCATGTGTATCATCGACAAACTTACTAGGATATCTTGTCCTTTTAGTCTAAACTGTTAACTGACGTTATTGAAATACTGAAAAATAGCCCAAAAATGAGTTCGAATTAGGTCAATTTTTTTAAAAATTTAAAAACCATCTGTTTTTACCGAAATAAATGACAATTCTATCACTATAAGGATGTACAGTCTTCAAGTGTTATAATGTATAATATTTTGCAACCGACTGTACATACATTTAAACAAATTGTATCTAATTATTTTACAAGCGACCGACATTGAATATTGAAAACACACGTGTTTTTTAAAAAATTACATTGTTATGACTGAAACAGACTGAAAAGAGGATTTTATTTCGAACAAATATGAATAAGAAAGGACATTCATTCATGAAGTTATTAAAAATGGGACACTTTAGCTAAGGGAAACTATTTTCAAAGACATTATATACTAATGCTGTGGAATACTATTTCCAGTTGTTTGTGATCTCCTCTGTTGAATGGACTGACATCACAGATCATTCAACAGAGCGTTGAGCTTGCTTCGAAGAAGTATTAGTTCGAAAAATCCATATCAACTTCCATCAAAGCATGAATTAAGTCTCTATATACGTACAAACCAGTTTCACTCTTGACAGTTTGAAAAATTTTAGGCATTTGCATATATGATATAACATATCATATGATACGTTACAAAAGTTCTTATATTTCCCAATGAATGAAAAACAAATGGTATTATTTTCACTGACGTTTCGCTACTTAATCTTGCTGATGGCTTCATCAAAGTAATTTTAGACAAGAATTTACAAAATTTCAGTTTATATACACTGAAATGATCACGGTTCTTCAGCATGAGGTAATTTTTTACGTTTTTTAGGTTGGTAAAGATAATAAAACCATGTGTAGATTGTTAGATTTGATAATTGTATAAAATTATAAAAGCAGCATGTGTTTACATAATGGAATTTCTTATCACATCTGTGTTTATTCTGTCAATTGATGTGGACGGGGGAGGGGTGTTGGAAGCAAGTCGAATTCTCTCTTAGTCCATCATTCGTATACAGACAATTTCCATCCTATTGGATATGAAATGTGTCTGATATGAGACGTTCTGTGTGGTTTCTTAATTTTTTATAGATCATTTCAATGCTGTCTAAATCAATTTTGTGATCTGATTCTGTAGAGCGTAGACTTATGGCCGGTGATTTTTCAGGCTTTTCTAATTCAGCTGGATTTCTCACTGGTCGAATAGAGGCTCTATGTGGTGTTTATTTCATCAGATCTTGATTTCTCTTGAGGTCTGTCCGATGTATATTGCATTAAACTCCGAGCGTTTTATTTTGCAGACAGAATTAGATTAAGAATCCTTTGGAATTTGATCTTTTACATGGACAAGTTTACTGTGTAGTGTGTCTGATGTTTTAAAGAAAACTCTAATGTTGTGCTTATTGAGTACTTTTCTGATATCGCCTCACATTTCAATCTGTGTGGATTCATTACTGTTAAGGTTCATGTCTTCAGAATACGCTTTCGACCATATTCAGTTTTGATGTTAATTTCGGTAATAAAGTTCTTTCGACAGTTATTTCTCCTGATAGTTTCAGCAACATTTGATTTTTCTTCTTCTTTTTCGTTTTTATTCGTTATCAAAGAGTGTTCCCATCTAAGAAGACTTGAGACAACCCACATATTCTTACAGGCTAAAACCGATTTAAGCCATAGGGTGCTGAGGCAGAAGGTTCCGCCAAATTCGACTGGATAGATTTAGATGCCCGAACATGTACAGCCGACAAAATTAGTTGTTCGGTGCCATTACATAAGTCATTGTAATTGTTTTGTCTGATGAAGTAATTGTTCTCGCCGGTTAGGACCAGGCTTATCTTTTGATTTTTCTGTGAGCTTAGGGAATAGAAAGTATCTGACGAAGTACAGTTGTATTTAGTGTTCTTTCGAGTAACCTATTACATTTCTCTATCTAACCCAGGTCTCAGCATTATTGTTATCAGTCATATGAAATTTAGTCCTACGTCATCAAGCATATTACTATCCTATGTAATCTAATCTACAAATAAATGACTGTCAATGGACGTGAACATTGAACGTTTGTTTTATTGGATCTGGCAGCCATTAATGGGCAACTGAAAGGTGCGAATGGTCGATCGCTTGCAAGTTGAAGGAAGACTGGAGTTAAATACGAATAAAAGTACTTTATAACTTCATTTGTACTCAACATTTGTTTGTAGACTTTGTAGTTTTCTTCATTTTAATTGCCAAACAATATAATTTCGTTCAAGGAATACTGGTGTTTTGGATTTAAAGTTGAAGAACGTACATAGTATTTATCGGCTCAATCGCTTAAGTCTTCATTACGATAGGAACTTAGGGCTAAGTTCCTTGATAATGACAGTACTTTATTGAATAAAAGATTGAGTTAGAATACGCAATGGGGTCTGATCACAACATACACGGTTAAAGCCTCGACCAAAAGTGTGCAAAACGCTGTATGCTGAGCATGCAATTTAAGATGTCATTCGGTTGTAGGATTCAGGGTGCGCGTGTTTCACCCTATTTTAGACTCTCCAGCTGGACGTATCTTCACCCTAACTGAGTGATGGTGTTCCCAACGCTCACTGTTTCAAACGGCAAATCAATCAAGCAAAGTAACATAAAAATTACTTGACGAATACATGAAGGTTACGAAATAAGTAAATGACTTGTGTTGAAGGTGAGGATGATGAAAATATTATGAATTATAAAGTTGAAGAATGAAGAATGCAGAGGATCATTGTAGAAATAACAATAACAAGTTGTTTCAGCTTCTTCTGTATAGGAAACACCATTGATAATTTATTCGGCGATATTGTGTAGGGGACTGTCTACCGAGCTCAATAAAATAACAGGTATGAAAATAAAAATCCAAGTTAATGAGATGATAGTGTAACAATATATTATCAAAATACAGTAATGAGTTATATTAATTAAACATTACTTAGATATACAGTTAAAGTTCACGGCTACAAATTGTTAACATAATCCACACAAGCGTTCACTGCTGGAGTCGTGTCTACTGGTAGAAGCTTTGTACCGGTTGTAGAGTTGTCTTCGGATAGGGATAAGAGGTTCCTGCAAAAAATCCAAAGTATACAACATGGTTGTGAGTGAAGCAAGTAGACAGTGTAGACCAGTGAGAAGACGAAGCGACCAACAGTACACTGTATTTTAGATTGTACTTAGAAGTTATCTATATTCCAACATGAATCCTTTTAAACAAAAGTCGTGTACATGTCTCTAATTTCAACATCGAACAAATAGTGTACAATCATATTGTTACGTACTCCGAAATTGTCTTCGCATAGCATGTGTGTCGGTCGTTTGACCTATTTTTCTTGTCTTTGTCAATAATTTTAAAATGAAAGTTCAATGAGTCTCTCTTTTGCTAGTCGATTTCACGGCAGTCGGGTATCCTTTCGATGTGGCTACTTTCTCTGACCTAAGGGATACAACTTCGAAGCTTTCATTATCCTTCTAGACATCACTTTTAGAGCAAGCTTCCGTATGAATTGAGCCTATAAGAATTCTTTACATGAATCATACATTTGTATTTCCTGCTGACCTTGGCTTGTGATTGGTTTTTAATTTGCATAAAGGTATTGATCGCTTTTACTGACTCGGAATCTGACTACTTTATTTTGTCATGTGGCTTTTACTCTTTACTAATTTAAATATTCACATCAAGATAATTTTATAACACGATTTAACCAAGTAAATACACATTATCGGTAAATTCTCATTAGGTTTTACAATTTCATGGCAGGTCGGACGCGAGGACAAATACTTCCCGAAGACATTGGTTAGTGGTTGCGCTATGCCGTGAATTGGCAGAGGTTAGAATTCATGGGCTGGTCATTGGATTGGGTCCCAGGGGCTTAATAGTCTACGACCAGAAGGTCTTGGGTTCAAACCCCGGTAGGCACGTACTGATGAAGAGTTACAAACTAGGAGGTAGGAACAGCTGTCCGGTACTCCCTGCAGGTTTTCCAATGGTTCTCTAACTGATGTCAGCTCATGATGAACTCCTGTAATCAGTTCCCTGAGCTTGTACGCCTTCGATTGCCAAGCATAGTTGAGATAGTTGTCATAAAAGTGTTTCAGCCCAGTCTTTGGGTTCAGAAAACGTTTGTTTGATCGCTGTCCCTCCTATGGCCTTCAACCGCAATAGCTATGCCAGTGGCTCCGGTTAACTATAAACATTGTCTTAACCAAATTTTTATCTGTATTACTAACTGCATTATCAATATAATAATTTGCTGTGGGTGCATATTTTAATCTTACTTTCACAATCTATTATTATCATTCTACTTGCATTCTTCTTGATTATACGTAATTCTATTGATCCACAATGTTTCAAATGTCTGTGAATGGTATTTTATTATGTAATTGTAATGCCTGATGAGAATTTACTGAAGAAACTATTTTCGCTTGCTTAAGTTGTATTCCTTATTACTGGATAAATTTGACTTGTGCATAACAGTACGTCTGTTAATCGATGATGTGTCTGAATAACCGGTTTCTGAGAATTCCTTGACATTTCTGGTGTTCCTACTGTATAAAATCCCCGCAATTTTCCAGTTAAATTGATGTCTATAACTGTCTACATGCATTGATTTTTAAAGAATAGATATCGTGTCTTTTGATAGCTAGTTTATGTTCTTGAATTCGGAGTCGAAGGGGACGCTCACTTTGACCAATATGGAACTTGTCACAGTTTATGCCATTTCTTTTGTAGTTGTTGTCGACCTTGGCTTCATTTGTTATTGGGTCTTTTGGTCTGCATGATACTGAGTGAAGTGATTGTGTCGATTTGTGTGCGAAATCCATTCTGAATGGCTTTAGTATTATTACGGTTATTTCAGAAGCTGATGCAAAAATCACAGCCATTCACGATAAAGCTAGTCAGGAGATACAGTTACATCTATCATTCATAAAGATTTCGAATAAATTCACTTCATATTGCAGCTCGCGCTTAAGATGTTGTCTAGGAGGACGTGACTACACCAGAAACATCCACGTAGGCTAAAAACCATCTCCATTTTTTCTTCTCAAAACCTGGTATCTTTGCAGAATGTCTCCATATATAACGCCAGTTTCTTCTTTATCTGCTTATATATGCCAAACTTCTATGTCGACAAACTTATTGAAAGAAATATGATGCTCTCTCGCGTAATATTGAATTACGGAATATACATATTGGATCGTGGAAAAAGACGGTGGCAACGAAGAAAATTTCATTTTCCATGAGGTCATCGACTAGGCTGTACATTCGTGTATTTATATTACATGTGTGAGAAAGTTTCAGAATTATTTCCAGTCAGAGGTCAGATTATTAAGATTACTAAGTGTAATAAACACAAGATAGTCAGTGGCACTATTCTAGAAGTATTTCAGGACAGAGGTCAAATTAAAATTCGATCGAGAGGTGCTTTGGCAACTACTTCGCTACTACGGAGTGCCACCGAAAATTATACATCTCATCCAACAGCTGTACGACAATGCTGCATGCCAAGTAATCCACAACAGGAAACTTTCGGAATCCTTCGAAGTGAGGACAAAGCTGGCCGCCTACTATCGCCAATGATTTTCCTGATTGGAGTAGATTGGATAATATGACAAACAGCGGGCAATGAGAAAACAGGCATAAAATGGACACACACAAAAACTTGCAGGATCTGGACTTCGCCAATGATATATGTCTGATTTCCCACAAACTGGAAGATATGTAAGCGAAAAGCAACAAGTTGGCAAAAGAAGCATCAAAGATAGGACTTCAAGTGAACATGGAGAAAACAGAGGTGATGAAGATTCCTGGGCAACACCACCACCAACAGCAACAACAACAGACAACAATCAACATAAATGGGAGGAACCTGAAAGAAACAACCTCCTTTACCTACCTGGAAAGCATCGTTTCAACTACAGAAAGACGGAACTGACGAGGATATCAAAGCAAAAATCGGAAAAGCAAGAGAAGCTTTCAATACTCTCAAGTCTGTGTGGAGGTCAGCAGCACTCAGCATGAAAATGAGAATAAGATCCGGATTTTCAACTCCAATGTGAAGTTTGTGCTAATTTACGGATCAGAGACTTGGCCAGTGTGTCATAAAGAGCATCTCAAACAAACTACAGACCTTCATTACCAGTTGTCTTCGCTCAATACTCAAGATCAGATGGCCGGCCAGAAAAGATCAGCAACAGAGATCTCTGGCAATGAGCGAACCAACCGAGCAGGAACCGATTGTGAAACAAATAGGCAGGAAGAAATGGAAATGGATTGGCTGGCCATATTCTGAGTAAACCATCAAGTGACATCACTAGACAAGCCATTGCTCGAGTGGAACCTGAAAAGGAAGCGGCGTGTTGGTCGTCCAAGGGTGACTTGGAGGAGGTCACGTGAAGAGGAGATGAAAACGTGTGGGCAGACTTGTAGCCAGGTGAAGACTCTAGCAGAGAACCGAACGCAATGGAGACGCACGGCTGAAGCCCTACGTTTCTCTAGGAATTAAAGAAAACAATAATACATTAATAATAACCAGTGGACTTCGAAACTTGAGTTTATAGTTTTCTTTGTTCTCCCCTATTTGTCGTCGTAAGTGTAGCAGAATTTTTCAGATAGCCGGCCGGGACAGGTGTTGAATCATTCCTATTACATATATTTGCAGTTGATTCGATAAACAGAGCTTCTGTTATCAATCTCTCCCTCCATCCTGTGACATTATATTTTAAAACTGTCATTTTATCCCATCCTATTGTATGGTTGTGTGTAACTGCATGTAGTGCTATAGCTGAACTATTCTCTAAATTTCTTATCTTACTTGGGTCAACCAATCTAGATTTTGATAGGTTTTTATGTTCAGCTAGTCTCACTGCCCCTGTTCTACTAGTTTGACCTATGTATTTGACCTGACAATCATTGAAGGGTCTGAGATAAACTAAATTATTTTGTCTTAAAGGCTCTACAGGATCCTTTAACCGACAAAGCTTGTGTTGCAATTGAGTTTGTGGATTTGAATGCCAGCCACTTTTATTCCTACCTTGTTAAGAATTCTGAGTAAGGTTTCCGAGGTTCCTTCCTTGTATGGAATCACTACTGATGATTTAGATTCCTTATTGTTGGTGTTGTCTTGCGCATATTTGACTTAGTTATTGAAATGTTCGCCTCCATCTCAAAAGTATGGTGGAGGTATGCAGATGACGTATTCGCTGTACATAGAACACAGGAATAGGTGAATTTCTTAAACACATCAACTCAAAGGTGGAGGTAATTCAATTCACTTATGAATTGGAAAGTCTGTAAGGGTAGCTTCCAGTGTTAGATTGCAGCGTGATAAGGAAAGAAGATGGGAAGTTAAACACTAGTGTTTACGGGAAACCCACACATTCAAACAGATATTTTGACTTCCGATCATACCGTCTTATGCCACTAAATATAGGATTGGTGAAATGTTTAAATGACAGAGCACAAAAACTAAGTAGTACCAAGGAAAATCTAAAACAGGAAGTGAGACTTATAAGAGAAGCCTTAAAACTTAATAATTACCCTGATAAATTAGTCAGAAAATATGTAGCGAAATGTAAAAATAAAATAAATAATGATAGTAGCAATAGTGATAATAACAATAATAATGATATTAATGACGATATGCATGTCAAATATGCGTAAAACAACACCAACAGTAAGGAATCTAAATCATCAGTAGTAATTCCATTCAAAGAAGGAACCTCGGAAGCCTTACGCAGAATTCTTAAAAAGGCAGGAATAAAAATGGCATTCAAACCCACAAACTCAATTAGAAACAAGCTTTGTCGGTTAAAGGGTCCTGTGGAGCCTTTAAAACAAAACAATTTAATTTATCTTAGACCCTGCTAGAATGATCGTCAGGTCAGATACATAGGATAAACTAGTAGAACAGGGACAGTCAGACTAGCCGAGCATAAAAGCCTATCCAAATAAGATAAGGAATGTAGAGAATATTTCAGCTATAGCACTACATGCAATTACACACAACCATACAGTAGAATGGGGTAGGATGACAGTTTTAAAATCTAATGTCACAGGATGGAGGGAGAGATTGATGACAGAAGCTTTGTTTATAAAACCAACTGCAAACACGTGTAATGGGAATGATTCAACACCTGTCCCAGACGGATATCTGGAAAACTCTACTACCCCAACGACGACAAATAGGAGAGAACAGATAAAACTATAAAATTGAAGTTTCGAAGTCATGTGATTATAATTGATATGATCATGAACAATAAATTTTGTTCGAAACCTCATCCAGTAAATAATAATACTGTTTCACTGTGTGATATACCTAATAAACAAACTAATTTGGAATCATTTAGTATCACAGTGCCCAAGTTTTACACATATAATAATTCTTACAATCATCCTTATTGGAAAGCCGATTCATCCTGATTAATAAAACTACAATAAAATTGTAATATAACTTCTTTTATTTAACGTTACGGGTTGTACGCAGATGAAAGGAACCAACGAAATACAATGCACTCATATTATTCCGTTCTCATGTTTGTTCTTCTTCTGTTCAAATTTATAATGGATAATTTTTGTATTGACTGGCCTTAATGATTTAAAGCCGTTATGAGCTGAAGACAAACTATGAAATCAGATCAAGTGTTTTCTCTTATTCAAAAGTTACTGTTCTTATTGTATCGAAACTTTTACTTTATTATGTGTCGTATGTATGTAAAAAGAAAACAAGCAACTTCTTTGACATGTTCCAGGTTGTTACTCGTCAAAGTTTGACAGAAAGAAAAAATCAACAGTGAAACTCCTAAGATGAACAGTTTTAAAAAAATTTGATTTAAAAAAAATAGATTTCTTTCTTCTGACATTTCCAATAATAAACCTGTTGTCTAAATAGATGGGTACTGTTACAGCTGAAAGTCTTTTGTATGCGTATGTCAGTCACGTGTGTTTTCGCCTCTTCACTTTTTGAGCTAAGTGATTGGAAGAATGAATATGTGACCTGGTGATGGGAGTCTTGGAGTTTACTGGCTCTTATGACGCCTGAAATGTTGGCTGTACAAAATATGCTCTCTTGAAATATGATTCGTAGCATTATAGCGATTAGCTTTTGGAAAGGGTATTTCAATCATTTAATACTTTATATGTTTATAATTCTCTTGCGTTCCGAGTAGAACATAAGACTTGAACAGGACATCTCTATTTCACTGTGTTCCCGACAGTCGTCTCTAGCTGACTGCGTAAGCAGTCATCTCCTCCTCATGTGAGCTCCTCCACATTAATCTTGCACATTCAACCTGTTGTTTCCCATTAGGGCTCCATCTGAGGATCTATCTAGTATGCGAAGGTGTGACATCTCTCGGAGGTCCCTTTCCATTTCCTCAGGCATATTTTTTAGGCAACAGGTTATCGGTCGATTCGTTTCCTGCTAAGGTTTTTTGTCACTAGTCTTTTTTTGCGATTAGTAGTGTTCTCTAAGCTGGTTGGTTTAGTTACGGAGATTTTATCGTCCTTCTGGACAACATCCCCTTTCAGAGCAATTTTAAGCATAAAGTGAACTGATTTAAATTTTCCATGAGTGATAGAATTGCGTCTCCCGGTAACCATCTTTACATATGTATTGGTCATTTTCTATTGACTTGGATTTTAAACTTTCTGGTCACTTGATCTACTTTTTATTAGTTGGTATTTTGGTCTATATTAATATGCTTGTTAATTGCATATTCGTTTGAGTGCCAGGCTTCGAGGAATTTCTTGGCATTTTTAGCCATCTGATCTTCAGCATTGAGGCGACGAAGGCAAGTGTTGACGAAACCTTTCAGTAGCCTGTTTGAAATGTTTCTGAACTACACAGATGTAATAGTGGTTAAAATTCAGATGCTGTTCCGTGTGCAGAAGGTTTCCACACTGATTTCAGATCAATGTCGGCCTATCTTGCTTTTCTGAACTAGGCTGGCTTTGACATCCCTATGCGTGTTGCGTGTGACTGAAACTATACTGCCTAGATAAGTGAAAAAGGTAATTTTCCCCTAGATTTCTCTTGTTGCTGGTGTCTGATGCATGTTGCTTTTATTGTTAGTTAGATATCTTTATCACCACTGTCTTTTCTATGTGCACTTAAAGTTTTGTATCAGTACTCTGCATACTTCGATATACTAGTAACTGGAAAGATTACTAAAACAGAGATATGAAAGATCTTTGGAGCTTTTCAAATATCATAGAAAAAGACAAAAACACGGTTACTCAGAAGAGAATCTTTTCTTTTCGAACAACTCATCAACTAGACTGTACATTTGTGAATATGATGGAGAAGATTTGTAGCTCAGGTGGATAATCTTGATGTAGTTGTGTTCTCTGAGCTGGATGGTTTATTTGTGAAGCTTTGATTGCCTTATTAAGCAGCATCTTCAGTGCATACTTCATTTCGAAAAAAAACAACCAATCACGTTCAAGGTCACCCGTCAGGAGAGATGACTCACAAACTCGTGGAGAAATCTAAAACCACACTTCAGATTGAAGTATGTGCTGAAGATGTTGCTTAGTAGAGCAATGAAAGCTTCGCAAATCAACTATCCAGCTCCGAGAAGAAAACCACATCAAAGAGGTGAGAAAGTCCTAGAATTATTTACAAGAAGAGATCAGAATACAGCGAATAACAAGATAAAGTTACATAGTACAAATAGGGATTCAAACACAATAATAAGAAAAATAAGCAAAAACTTCAGATAAGAGATATAATGAGATAATAATCATTTCTTCAAGAGTTAGTTTGTAGTGATTTGACTTGTTGCACATTTGATCACGTGATGATGTCAGCTAGAGAGCCATTGTAAAACAGTGAAAACTGGACAGCTTCTTCGTTTTACTTTGGGTTCGAATTCAAGACCTTCCGCTTACAAGTCAAGCTCGTAGATCACTCGGCCACTGCGACCCCATCCAGTAGTACATGAATTCTAGCATCTACCAATTCGTGGTTTTATTGCGACAACCAGCCAGTATTGCCGTCGAGTATCTATCCTAGCACCCAACCTGGTAGACATCAACGGTTATGCCTTCTCCCTATAACTCCAGCCAACTTTGTCCTGTAGTCAGTCACTGGCAAGCATCAGATGAATTTTCAGGGAGGGTTATAGTTTTTACGGATTTGATTTTTTTCAGTTTTAGTTCACAATTGATGTGAACTAGAAAACCATTGAAAACTAGGGAGAAAATAGACTGTCGATGATGTCCATGGTAAAGAAAAAGGCTTTACATACTTCTTTTAAACATGTAGCACTGGCTTGACTTTTTAGATTGCTAATGCTCCAGGTGTGCACAGGTGTCTTGATTGCGCTGCCTTTCAGTGGTCTGATAGGATCTTTTATATAACTCTGAAGGATTTCTCAAATGGACGTAAGTATTCTGAGTTCACAACGTGTTATGTTACCTTACTTTAGACATAATTCCCTCCTCCCTTGACTAGAAGGACTGGATGCTTAGCTTCATCTGAGAAATACTTCAAAATTTTATATAGGATCCATTCAAACCTCAGAAAGGTTGTGAAATTAGGACCTATGGGCATAGCTGAAGCAGTAGTAATCCAAAAATTCATTCAAACGCTATATGTCCAAAAGAAGTAGGTCTTTATCGTGGCCATCATAAACAGTTTATTTTGTCGACAAAAAGTAATTACTATCCCATCATGTTTTTTTATCCCAACTTCCTGTTTATTTTTCTTATTGTAGTGTTTTTAGTTCCGATTTGTACTAAATGACTTCATCTTGTTATTCGGCATACTTCAACTTTTTAATGGAAACAGTTCAAGAACTCCTTCACCCCTTTTTATATTCTTAAGAATGTACAGTCCACTTTGTCGAAAAAAATATTTTTTTCTTTGCTGTAACTGTATTTTTGTTTTTCCTTATGATCTCATTAGCATAGCCTGCTCTTTTTTTAAAGGAATAACACTCACACCTATAGATGTTAACTAAAGTTGAAATTTCAGTTTTATGGTCTTTATCAAAGTACAAAAGTGCTGACTTTTGAATCAGGCTCCACATGGAATTAAGACTTATTAACTCTATTATAAGTAACACTCACCACTTAGAAGTTAGTGGAAATATTTCAAGACTCCTTCCTATCAGAAAAGTAAAATAATAACTATCAAGTGAATTATCAGTTTAGGTTTAGAAAAAACTAAACAGCACCTGTATAAAACTTAACTACGTAACTGATTACTTGTCTGTGAATAGCCATCAGTTCACCTAACAAGTAAAGTTAAACTATTATTATATTGTTATTTATTTATTCCTTCACGTTCCCAGTGGAACATAGGGCTTCAAGCTAGAGGCTTGAAGTGTCTGTAGCAGGGTTTAATTTTACAGGATGGCGTTGCTAGACTCATGCCCAACATTTCCTCTTCACCAGCTTTATTTCTGGCTTAGTGAGGTAAAGGAGTGCGCCGGCCGCGGGTCGAACCCCGGACCATATGCATGGTCGGCGAGCGTCCTAACCACTATGCCACGACGCACAAAGTTGAACTATAATATAAGTAAAAAACTTGGGCACTGTGGTAGAGTATAACTCCATTATGGATAAGATTTTATTTTGATAAATCACACAGTGTAGTACAGTAATATTAACTGATGACGTTCCGAGCACAAACTATTGCCACTCATAATCATATCGAGTCACTCACACAACTTTTTCCCTTCATTTATATACACGAGTGAAATTGATTAGATATTTGAAGAGGTGTTGGTGTTAAATAACTATCCTATAAAATTCATTAAGAATATCAAAAAAGGCCAAAAGCGAAATAAAAATAATGGTGAAAGTTATTAATGATAACATAAATAGGAGAATATAAGTCATCTACTGTTCTACCATATAAGGAGGGGACATCTGAGACCCTTAGTAGGATTCTTAATAAAGCAGGAATTAGAGTGGCATTCAAACCTACAGATTCACTCAGAGAGAAGGTCTGTAGGCTAAAAGACCCGATGGACCCAATTAAACAAAATAATATAATTTACAAAATACCCTTCAATGACTGTAAGCGAAGTCAACTACATAGGTCGAACTAGTAGATCAGGAGTAGTGAAATTATCAGAACATAAGAACTTAGCTAAGGTAAGAATAGTTAACCCTGAGAAGACAAGTAATTTAGAAAAAAGCTCAGCGATTGCACTGCATGCATTAGCACACAACCACACAATAAGATCGGAGAGGGTTAAAATTCTAGAAAGTAATATAGGTAGGTGGAGAGAGGGACTGATTACTGAATCCTCGTTCATTGAGTTTACACCCAACACATACGTTAAAACAAACTCAACGCAAATACCAGATGTATGGAAGATATTATTAACATCAGTCAAATCAGAGGAGGATAATAAATAATCTCAAAATTCTACTTCAGTTTACATACATCATAACATTCTAACAAGTTACTTATTTTGACTATAAAAACACCTTATTTCCCCTCTGATTGCATTTTATTGATGACACTGTTATTATTTCTGAATGTACTTTATCTTATATTGATTTTATTCAAATGTCTAATAAAATTTCACTCTTGCATATAAATGAGGAAAACGTTGTGTGAGCGACTTGAGATGACTATGAGCAATAGTTTGTACTCGAAACGTCATCAATTAATATTATTGTACAACACTATGTGATTTATCAAAATAAAATATTATCAGTAATGGAGTTGAACTATAATAATCCAAGCGTCGGTGGCACAGCGGTTAGGACGCTCGCCAACCGTCCACATGGTCCGTTGTTTGATCCCCAGCCAACGCATTCCCTTACCTCACTAAGCCAGTAATAAGTCTGGTAATGAGGGAAGGTTGGGCATGAGGTTAGCAACCCCATCCTGTAAAAATAAAGACTGCTACAGACACTTCAAGCCTCTAGCTTGAAGCCCTATGTTCCACCGGGGAACGTGAAGGAATGAAAAAAGAATCCAAGCTAATGGCGGATAACCTGGGGGTGACCAATGAGAGTTCATGCATGTAATGAATCGAGGGAATGATGTGGTGCTTCGGTGGTTCAGCAATATAATGTCGGTCAACCACTCATCTGTTCCGGGTATTGACTCCCATTAGACACGCTCATAAACATCACCTAGATAGTAGTAAGACTTCCAAATATGGTAAGTTGAGCGTGAGGCTAGTAACCTCACTCCGTAGACAAAGACAACACTGATGCTACTGACATTTCGACACTGTGAGGTTTTATGTTCCACTCAGAACGCAAGTGAGTAAAAAAAAGTTGAATGGTGAATGTCGTTAATCAATTTTGGAATCGATCCCATTTTAGTAAAGCTTTCACGTTTGTTTTATGATAGTAGGCTAACGGCAAGAGGTGGGCCATGTTTTTGTGTAACCCTAATCAACTCCATTTTTATAAACAGAATCTTATTCCTCTTAAATCAAATTTGCAATTTGAAAATGACGCAGTACCCTTCGGAAAACGAAATTATTCAAGTCACATTATATGGTGGTGGTTTTAACTGATTTGCCTGTCTAAATTAAGTCAAATTGGATAACTGGTCAATGAGTTCGTCTCCAAATAGCCGAGATGAACATCCGGTGTTTAGATCACTCGAATCTGGAAACTGTGATAAAATTTCCCCTCCTCGAACGGTGTGAATTGCAAATTGCTAATGTGATTGAAGGGATTGCCAGTCAGCATAAGTAGCTAGCCATAAATCTTGTGCTCTTGACTGATTTAACTGTCTGGTCTGAGACAAACTGATTACATCCTGAACAATCGAGACGGCCATCCGGTGTGTAGATCACTTTGATAAGGCTAGCAAGCAATATTGGTTAAAGTGAGTGGTACGAAACTACTCATATCAGTCAGTCAGTAGTATACAGCGTCATTTATGGTGTTTTCACACCTAAATCTGTGTTTGTAACGTGATTAACAGCTTCAAGATGATTAGTCCGCCTATTACGGTAGAACTCTTCCACGCAGCACATAAACACTAATGGTAATCTGAATAAGTGGAAAGCTTCTAAATCCATTTTAAAAGCTTTCCGTAAATTATTGAAATACGTCAGAAACTAATTCGTCTAATTGGCCATTCATTTCATGATAACAAATAGAAACCAACAAGAATTTATAGCTGACTAGTAGGAAATGGAAATACTAAAATTGATGGTGACATTTTTAAGATGCAACGACTGGCTCTCCTCCTTCTTCTTCATCTTCTACAAAATGTTACGTAATCCAGGAAAACATTTGAGATACACATGGGAAATGTCAGTTTATTAACTGAAAATAGTGAATAAAAATTAATGTGACAAAGAGAGGGTGGTGGATGGCAACGTGTAACAGTAAACGGTTACATTCTCAGTGTTTTATGTTTCAGTAGTCAAGTAATTCATTTCCGCGTGTATGTGTGTGTATGTGTGTGTGCGTCTCACCCCATCCCAACATTCATCAGTGCATAAAACCGGAAGGGTTGTTTTTCATGGGAAGTATGTTTAGACAAGAATAGTGACAACACAGTATTTTTAAGGAGTATCACGAGAAAGTATTCAAAAACAAGACTTTGTTGTATAGTGTTACATTGCAGCTTAATGGGAAATATAAAAAGTGCAAAATATGATCTTAAATCATTATATGAAAGCTAACTCGGAATTTTCTATAATGACTTTATATTACACATTAGACCACCAATAATTTCTCAATCTTCTGGATGGAAACAGTTTTCTCTGACATGTATCAAGATATTGTGGAAGACACGGTACATTACAATGCAAGATGACTCAATTTAAGAGCGTCATTTACTGCTAGGAAGGATATTCAGCCCGATAGTGGACTGTTCTTGTGGGAAAGCCATTAGTGTAGTAATTCAAAAAAGGTTTTTATTGGAAGATGAGATTCCTGTTGTGCTTATTATCATTCTGTTTGTCATATCTGTTGTTGTTATAATTATTCTCTTGGATCCCAGGTGAAACATAGGGCTTCAACAAAGCATCTCCGCCCCACTCTATTGTGTACAATCCTCTTTAACTGGTCCCATGACCGCGCATCAGTTGTCATCTCCTGTTTACACGATTCGCTCCATTTCACTCGCGAACCAACCCCATACCTGTCTAAGACAATGGATATCCATGGAACTTCACCAAAAGACATATACCTTCAAGTCGACCAACCAAATCAAAGACCCCCAAGGAAAGCACAAAGAAAATCACCCTAGCATACATAAGAGACATCTCAGAAATCACTGCAACACTCTTCTTACCTTTAAGAATTGATGTCGCACACAAACCAACAAAATCACTTCACTCAGCTCTGTGTCAACCAAAATACTGAACAACGAAAGAAGATAAAACCAACATCGTCTACAAAATAAATTGTAACGACAGAGAAAAACACTACACTGACCAAAGTGGACCTCACATTCGTCTTCATCATAAACTAGCCGTCAGAAGACATAACATCCACTCCCTCATATCGCTGCATACAGACAACCACGGACATCAATTAGAATGGGACAACCAACGTTCAAATGTTAGACAGAGGAAACACCAAGAATGCTAGAGAATTGCTAGAAGCCTGGTATTCCATTGAATCGTCAATCAATACACACATCGAGATAGACAAAATTTACCAACTGATAAGAAGGAATTCTCACACACAAAGGGTCAAATAGCCCAGAGGATGTGAAAAAACAAAAAGACAACCAATCACGTTCAAGGCCACCCGCCAGGAAAGATGACTAATAGACTCGTGGAGAAATCCAAAAGCTCACTTCGAATTGAAGAATGCGCTGAAGATGTTGCCTAGTAGGGCGATGAAAGCTTCGCAAATAAGCCGTCCAGCATAGATTACACAACTACATAGGAAGTTAGATTAATTTGTCAGAGTAGGGTCGCTAGCCCCATGCCCAATCTCTTTTAGTTCTGGGCTTGAGGTCAGCCAATGAACTACTGAACTAGGCGAAGTGGTTGTTACCTAGTAGAACAAATAAACTTCACCATTTGTCCTTACACTCATTTGCTGCTAAACGTTTAAATCAATGAGTCAGAAGCACTAAACAGCTACGTTGTCCGAGTTCAAAACCACTCAGCAGGATGCACGTTTAAATCTACTGGTGATTAAGGCCAGGGCCTTTAGATTACTGATCGAGCCAGTTGAAAATTAATGCAGCGTCTCTGAATTCAATTACTCTTGAGTTCTAGACCCTGTCATTTCACAATAAACCCCTGTAATATTAATCTGAAGACTCTTAGTTCAGTTGTTGATGGAGTCATGGATACACACTGCGAATGAGTCTCAAAGTAGTATGAAACAGTTGTTTAGTATTCCTTAGTTTTTCAGTAGTTATTTAATTAATATAGATTGGTGGCGAAATCTCTACTAAAACTGGTCAAAATCCCCACAATATCTAAAATCAGGAAATCCGTATTTATCATGACTGTTTACCAGTGCTACTACCTATCAGTGACGTCCACAGCACTACTGCCTTCGCCATCGGACTACTGACACCCATCAACTCAAGGACGGCCTCAAAGTTCCGCGAAGAAGCTCCTAATGTCTCCTTTCTCAAAAGCAGCCGATCAAGAAGTCTTCATTGTCTGGAGGCATTGACGCCAATTTTAACAGTAGAAGACGAGACTTGGTATCTCTATATAGCCAAATTATGTACATCTCATCTTCAGCACACCATTTGCGCAGATCTTCCATCTTGTGCTGCTTCTAGCCTTTATATTGTGTTTCCTTGTGTTCCTTTCATGTCTCCTATGTATCTTCACATCGTTGTACCATTTGCAATCTCTAACACTAGATCCATCCCCCAGTTATTTGGTGCTTTTATGCTGAAGAATGTCTCTTTATATACTACTGTTAAGTCTTATCAGTAGCACACACCACAGTATGAATGTATGTTGTAAAATGTTTTCACAATGAAAATAAATAACTCCAACTGGCATCATTAATTTATGTAATGACGGATGTTAATAATGTTCTGTTTACTTGTAACCGATTTTCTCTATGATTTAGTCACTAAATAAACATAAATAATAATCCATTTGGTGCAGATTTGACTGACTGGATTAAGTATGCTGCTTTCAGTCAACAGCTCTCGAGTTCGAATCTTACTGCATGTAATTTAACCTAGACATCATAAGGCTTCACTCAATGTATATATGGCTCATAGACTGATAAATTAGGAATCTCTCCTAGGTAATTGATTTCTATCAGAGTAACAACAATAACTAATATCCTGAAAGTCTATTCTAACTGTTGTACGATAAGATTTGGAATTAGATTACCAGGTGCGGAGAAATGATGTGACAAATGAATGAACTTAAACTACAGTAGCCATTACCTTCAAAATGATCCTGAAGCAACCAACCACATCATTTATCATGAATACCATGGATGTATTGTGTTGATAGTTCGCTGTTGATCTGGTTTCTTGGTTTCCTCTAGATATTGAATTATCGGTTATTCTAAATTCAGAAAATTTATTACAAGAACTCAGGAGATTAATCAGACTCGCAATTTATACAGTTCGAGGTGAAATTTCACCACGGTTTCATTTAGAAACCGACATCGTTCAGATCACAACCCATGTGATCCGCTTGACACCAGAAGTGATAATCAAGAAACTAAGCATCGTTTCATGTCACCATATACCACCAGTCGGTTGAGATGAGTATTAGTCAGTACTAGTCATAATCAGGTGATTTGAATTGATTCGGCTTTCTGAGGTAAGTCAAACCGGGTAGACCTCTAAAGAACTCCGTTCCAAATGAACGAAACAGCCGCCCGATGCTTGGAATACTTTCATCTAGTTGGTTGGCAGGCGCTTCTGGTTGATGTGTGTGGCATACAAATACTCATCTCAGTCAATTAATATTATATGGTATTATGTATATTTAAAGGGTACTTGGTAGTGTCTGTTATAATTTAACTTTGCCTACAAAAGGACTCTATTCGGTTTACTATATAATGTTAAAGAAGTTGTCTATAAGCGTAAAAGAAAAACACAATAAGATCGATCGCAGATAAAGAGATTGAACTAGTTTTCTTTGAATATAAAGCTCTGACTTTTCGATGCAACTTGGAGAAATGCTTCTTCCCTACAAAGAATTAGAAAACACATTGTCTTTGGTATATTTCTTTTTACTTTGTAAATGACTGCAAATGATGACTCCATTTGAGAATGCTGTGACAGACACTGATGTGGTAGTCAATCATAGTGCTTCTGATAGAACCAGTACCACTTCTTCGAAGTCCTCTGACATGTCTTGAAAAGACACTCTATCGGAGCAGGTGAACCACTATTTTCATACAGGGGTAGTCATATATATGAGTCTGTCTTTCAAAATGACTAAAAACACTAGGTGCCCAGAGAACATCATTTGTAACTTTGCTTCAGGGAAGGTCTTCTTCTTTTATTTATAACAAAGCATCTTAATTTGTTACCTAAAGAAATATTGAGATTTGAAATTATTGTGATCATTACATTATTTATAATTAACTTTCTTTGTTTATATAGTGGGAAATTTACTACAATAATGGAAATATAAACAATGATTATTGTGAATTATGGGAAGACATTATAACATTTTGTACGTCATTATGTACATCAGTAGTGAACATGAGATAAAATATAAAAATGTCTTCCTTAAAATTAGTATTACGGGTGTGAAATTGAATCTTTTATCCTGAAATGAAATTAGTAAAGATAGTTATAATTCACACAATACGGAACGGTATTCACGTGTTATTGTTAATATCCTGAAATTTATACTAACGTTACTAACAGCCACTTACATAGGCAGTACAATTAGGCGAGTTTCTCGTCGGACTTCTGAACATCACCCTGCGTGGTTAAGTAAAGGACAAATAAAATCCACTCATAGAGCTATTCTATCTCATAATGTGGATACGAAACACAAAATTGATGTTAGAGAGGCTTCTAAAGTCATCTACCACATACTAACTAATCTTAACTTCGCCTTAAGAGTTCGTTTACTACATATTTTTGATACTGTTGGGATCCACATTAAGAATCCTAACCTATGTGTCCAAAAGAAGCTGGTTCAGATATTGTCCTTACCTTGGCCACCAAGTTTTTAAATGATCCTCACTTTGTTGTGGAAATTTCCTTAATTTTATTTGGCATTCTATTTCCTATTATATTTTAATGCTTATCATAATTTATGAATCTTTATTGAACTGTACTTCCATTGAACTTACTTAACAAATCGATATTAGTTAAAAAAACACCAATATTGTTAATGGCGACTATTCTAGAATATTCTATAAATATAAACGTATGTAAATAATTGTACAGCCAGAAGAGGAAATTATCGAAAGGGATATTCTTTGCTCAAATTTTTGTTTTTTCTAGATGTCTGAATGAATATTTTTGCTATAGGGGAAAATGGAGATGGATCGGGCATTCGTTGAGTAGGCTGTCAAATGACATCGCATTCAATGCAGGCCATCACTTGAATGGAATCCGAATTGGAAATGATGAGTGTATCGTCAGTGCGAGGGTGACATAGAGGAAATCGTGTGCGGAAGAACTGAGAGATTATGGGCAACCGTGAACCCAGCTGAAAAGGATGGCATAAAATAGAAAAAAAAGTGGAAATGTGTAGTTTAGACCTTATGTTCGACTCGGAACCCAAAAAAACAATAATACTTTGTAGATGTCAAAATACGGAAACCTTACAGTGAAATATCCACTTGCAAAACATTCTTACTATTCTACTACTTATGTCTTCTTTCATACTTCTGATGATGTTTCTACTATTTGCAATTTAATCTTCCACTGCAGTATACAAGATTCTTACAGAAGAAATCAAGTACCAAATATACTACTAGCAAATCATTGACTGTAGCTCATGTCACATCTGGACACTTATTTTTAATTTGGTTAGCACAAAAGTATCGATTTTAATCTGAAATACTCTAAATTCAAAAATGAGTTTTATCACAGATTCTCGGTATCCCGAAAATTGTAGGATGCATTGTGTATTATCTTGTCCAGTATGCTGAGTTATTTAAAGAACCAGTTACATCTGTGGTCACTATGCTTCAATGATGTGATTTTATATGGGCATTAATATGACATCAATAAGAACACAGATGATTTTTGCGTGAACAGTCGTTCTTGGTAACTTCATCTTCAGGCTCTAAAGTTATAAATTCATGAATATTAAAGTACAAACGGCAAATGAAAATTATATCAGAAACTGAATTGGGATATATTTATCAGATAGAATAATAATCCGTTGGCACTCGAATGAACATAAAATGTGCAATCAGTTAGAGGATAAGATAAAATATGAATACAAAAATGGTTGACATACTAATGCGAGTGTAATGGTAACATAAAGAGGTTAAATTATGAACTGCAATCAAATACTAGAGACATAATAAGCTTAACGTGAATTACAAAGGTTGACAAATAATAAGAAAAATAATGGCGTGAAATAAACTAGGGGGAAAGGATTAAGAAAGGCATAATATGACATGATTGTATTGCGGGGTGTGCTACTGATAAGATTTATCAGTAGTATATAAAGAGACATTCATCAGCATAAAAACGTCACTTAGCAGGGAGACAGATTTGATGTCAGAGAAAGCAAATGATACAACCTTGCGTACATACTTGGGAGACGTGAAAGGAACACGAAGAAGCACTGTGGTGAAAGCTGTCTACTAGCCAATTGGTTGACAGTAAATGAGGTCAGTGTTTATGTATCAAATATTAGTCATGTTGTGGTGAGAGATGGTTGCTAGACAAATTGGTTGACAGTAATTGAGGTCAAGGTCAAGATGGACAGGCGGATACAGAACTGACACAGCCACAAGAGATGCAAGGTTAACTTTGTGTGAGAAACAACCAATCAAAAGACTGTATTTTCTACTAACATTAACCTACAATAATGTACATCAAAATCTATAAATATGTGTTGATTTTCCGTAATAAACGTTCTGTTGCCTGGCCCTTGTCTTCTGTTGTTGCAGCACAATATGAAGGCCAGTAGTAGCAGGCACAACAGGGAAGATCTATGCAAATGGTGCGTTGGAGATAAGGTGTACATGATTTGGCTATATAGGGATACATAACTCATACAGGCATCTGTAACCTGGTCTCATCTTCTGGCGTTACTATATGCCTGAAGACCTTATATTAGGCCAGGGTAAAAAAAAAGAGAATGAATGTGCTTACTTTACACACATAAATCAGGTTTCTTCTCATTAATCTGTAGTGTACATTGTACCTTCGAACTTTTGTTTGAACGAACTCAGCCTGACCTTTAACCCTACTTCCACTTTGGATTCGTGAACCTCCTGTACGGTTTCGGTTTCGCTCTCTCGCTGTGCTTTCACCTAGCACACTCTCCGAGCTTACCACCGTTTCGACTGCAGATAAGTATATACCTATTATTTCTTACCAAATTCCATATCTCTTTTGTGTAAATACAATTCTCTTCCAGTTGTACTTGCCATCTCAAGTCTCTTAACCTTGATTCCGTTCGTTAGTACTTGCACGTTAGGCAGAGTACGATTAAGGCCATAAGTGGTGAAGAAGTTTTGTAAGAGTGGTTATTATAGGTCGAAGTTAACTTAAGTTTAACTCTTACAAAGCTACGAGACGTATTCGTGTGCGTTTAGGCAGATTCCTTAGTACTCAACATACAACCGTAAATAACTCCTTTGTTCTGATGTGGTGTTCAGTGTCCACTAGATGAGATAAAATGACACTATTTATTGATTTGGTTACTCTTTTTCCAAACTAAACACACACGCATACACAAAATGATGTAGCCATCTTTGGTAATTAATCTTTAGTGTACTGTGTCAGTATCAATCTTGTTGAGAAAGTGACCTGTGGTTCTGCAGCATTGAAAGTTCTTCCGGTTGATCTGGTCAACCTACGGCTTAATATACCATATATTTCATGATGTGCCTCAATAAAGTTTCTGCTTTGATTCTCATTCGCCTTTCTTGGCTATTTGTATTTTAATATTCATGAATTTACAACTGAAGAGCCTGAAGATGAAGTTACCAAGAACGACTGTTCACTCCAAAATCATCTTGTTCTGATTACACTATAGGGATATTTAATCTACTTAAATCAATAACATAATTTTTTCATCCTATAATTTATACATCTGAAGGGACTTTGGTTTATTTGTGATTTGAATTACTTCATTTTTGTCATATACTGGCTTAAACCATTGGGCTGTGGTGGCTGCTATCCAAAGTTGGTAGACAGTAATTGACGTCAATGTTTATGTCCCGAATATTGGTGGTGAGAAAACGAGAACAAAGGCTTTGCGTAGGCGGATACAGTTAGCATATGGATGATCTGACACAGCCACAAAGAGATGCAAGGTTAACTTTGTGTGAGAAACAACCAATCAAAAGACTGCATTTTCTACTAACAATAATCTACAATAATGTACACTGAAATCTATAAATATGTGTTGATTTTCCTTAATAAACGATCTGTTGCCTGACCCTTGTCTTCTGTTGTTACAGGGCTACTGAGGCAATTGAATTAAAGTCGGGCTTTGCTTCCTCTGGTTTAGCCTGCAAAGATAGCTATTTCAAGATTAGGTAAATATACAGAGCGGAATGGGGATGGACTAAAAATACTCTAAGACTGTTGAGTGACATCAGGCTTCAGGTAGGCCCTCAGTTGAAACTGGAATAGGAAACGAAGAGTTAGGCGTTGGGTTGGACAGTGATATAGATGTGATAGTGTGAAGGAGAAATGAAGGCTTGTGGGCGATTGTGAAATGACAATGGGCTACTGAAGCCATGCATTCCACTCGGAACCCAAGAGAATAATAATAATCTCACTACTTTTACTACTATTTACTGAAATAATTGGTTGATTTTGTTTCACTATAAGAATGAATATTCCAAACCTCTAATCGAAAAACAAGAACAGTACAAAACTTAAAAAGTAGTGATCTGAAACTAGGACGATAATCTCATTAATAATTTATGCGCATTTGATTAGAAATAAGAGATAAAGATTGGCAAAGAAAAAGTCAATGTTAAACAGGGCATTAAAAATGTAGTTATTTATTACAGATAAAAAATAAATTATCAGGGAGAGAATAAATGAACTGAGGAGAAAAAAAAAGGGGAGTATGAAACACGATAGCCATTTTGTTTTGCAATTTATTCAAAGTTTGTTTTTTCCCTTTTAATTGCATTGCATTTCTTTTCATTCTATAAAATCGATGAAATTATTCATGTATGTTTTGACTTAGTTGTGTTCTCCGAACTTCGTCTACTTTACTAGCTTGCTAGTTTTCTAGCCGGTCCCGAGTCCGAGGGAGGGTTGGGTGTGCGGTTAGGGACCCTACACCACAAAATTTATCAAACTGCTGCAGAAACTTCAACTACAGGCCAAGTGGATGAAGATGTCAAAGCCAGCCAGCCAGAATCGGAAAGGCAAGATACGCCTTCATCAACCTGAAACCAGTTTGGAAATCTTCTACACTGCACTCAGCCAGCATAAATAGCAAAATTCGGATTTTCAACACAAATGTGAAGTCAGTCTGTGCCTCTATATGGGTCATAAACTTGCATTGCTTGTTACGAAAAGCATTTCCAGCAAGTTATAGACATTTATCAACAGCTGCCACCTTGTCTGGCTGGCTCCATACCGAAGATCAAATGGCAGGCCAGGAAGAATAAGTAACAAGAAACTCTGGTTGGGAGCAAACCAACCAAGAGCCAATCTCTCAACAAATATTCAGGAATAAATAGAGATGAGTCGGTATACATTGAGAAAACCGTCGAATGACATCACGTGGAATGCAGGCCACCGGTCGAATGAAAACCGAATGGGAAACGATGAGTAAGTCATCAGTGAGAAAGTGAAATGGAGGAGATCGTATGGGTTGGGACAGGAGATAAGAGATTATGGGCATTCATGGACGCAGCTTTGGAGGACGGCATAGAATAGAAGAAAGTGGAGATGTGTTGTTGAAGCCCTACGTTCCACTCGTAACCCAAGGGAATAATAATAATGTGTTCTCTGAGCTGGTTGATTCAGCTGTGAGGCTTTCGTCGTCCTTCTAGACAACATCTTCAGTGCAGGTCTTAGTAAAAAATAGACTTATCTGAATTCTGCATGAATGATACAACCGTATCTCCTGGCAACCACTGTCGTGACTGGTTGTTGATTTATCTCTCTGTTGATCATTTTTATTGACTTGAAAACGAACTTTCTCGCCATGTGATTTACTTTTTATTTCCTGGTAAATTTGGTCCATAGTAATGTTTTTGTTGGTTACTGATTCGCTTGAGTACCAGGCTTCTAGGAATTCCCTGGCATTTTTGATTCTCTCTCTATTTAAAATTTCTGCATTCTTCCAATCAAATTGGTGTTGATATAAAAGAACACATATCATGCCTTTTTACAGCTAATTTGTGTTCTTGGATTCTGTAGTGGACTAAACAGCTAAGTTCGTTCATACACGCAATCAAAAAGGACAGAAAAAATACTAACATGTATGTATATAGAAGGTATTCAGTCCACATAAGTTAATATACACAAAAAATGAAATTATTTGAAAGACTATAATAGTCTCAAAATACTCAAAATATAGACGTACAAAATGATAGGGATGAAATTGTCCTTTTCTTGAGTATACAGATCCCCAAATACACATTAGAGATACCAACTGCCGGAGAGCACTTGCGTAGAGAAAAACTAGCAGATTGGAACAAAATATCCTAATGTGGATGTGTCGATCGGTACGAGGCAGAGTTGGTTGGCAGATGTGATAAGTGGGAAGCTGAAGAGGGAAGAAGCTTCGTCCGTGTTGCGCGCGGAACCAGGTTGTGTCCTTGTTCAATCTCACGTAACAACCACGATTTTCTGTGAATTCCTTATTTATACTATTTTTCGGTGAACGTATAATTTGATATGTTTTTCGGCCACCACAATTCTCATTCGAAGGGGACGCTCACTTTGACAGATGTGATGTTTATTGCACTTCATGCAGTTTGTTTTCTAAATTGTATTAATTTTATCTTCTTTTTCTGTTGGATCTTTTGGTTTGCACAATATCGAATGAGGTGGTTGTGCTGGTTTGTTTAATGTATCTATATGATCTATGCATATTTGATTAAATATGTTTATTCGAAAACATAATTCAATTCTACTTCTTTTCTCTAACGCTTTCCAAGAACAACAATTATGGAATTGGAGGTTTGCACGAGGTCACTGTAAGTTTTTCAGCTCCGTCAAATGATTCATGTGAATCATGTCAAACAAATCTACCATTCAGAACAAAAATAATTAGGACGAACAGTTGTTTCAAATAAAATCTTCTTTTTCAGGCTTTACAATTATAAATCCATTAATTTAAGCATACAGTAGCCAGCCAGTAAAGGCAAATTAGAATTATGTCAGAGTTATATTGTGGAACAGGTATAAGATGGGATGGAACAATAGGAAAAACAACTATATATGTACAAAATTACAGGTTTCGACGATGAGTGTAATCAGTGGTGTGTGAAACAGTATGAATACTACAGAAAAATAAACCAACAAATGGGACAGACTAGACGTAAGTTCAAGGGTGAAAATAACAACAATAATAATGATTGTGAAATAATAAGGATGTTATGATGTAAAATAAAAAGTACTATTAATGAATGACAACCGAATAATAATAATAATAATGTATTTAGTGAAGTGAATAGAACAGGATTTTTGTCCACTCTGACTATTTTTGTTCTGAATAAATTATGGGAATATTCAACCTACTGAAATCTATCACTGTCATACAAGAAGTGATTACACACTCATGAAGTAAAGTGTTTTCGTCCGAGTATGTGTATGAACACATTATTTTTTGAACAAGTATATAACAGTTTTTGAGAGATCTCTTCCTAATTCAGACTGTGTATGGTTCTGCATGCAACTGATGAATTATCTTCTCGTTCGTACGAATTTAACCGACAGTTTTCAGGGCTTAAGAAAGTGATTGCAGCATTTAGGAGATGACGTGGTGCTGAAATTTACGTAAAGTACAATCTTTGCAATATAATTTCTTATCCCCACAACTCTTATACCATTTGTTTTATTATTATTATTGTTTCCTTTAATTCCTAGAGGAACATAGGGCTTCAGACGTGCGTCTCCATTGCGTTCGGTTCTCTGCTAGAGTCTTCACCTGGCTCCAAGTCTGCCCACACGTTTTCATCTCCTCTTCACATGACCTCCTCCAAGTCACCCCACCCTCGCACTGACGACCAACTCGCCGCTTCCCTTTCGGGTTCCACTCGAGCAATGGCTTGTCTAGTGATGTCACTTGATGGTTTCCTCAGAGTATGGCTAATCTATCTCCATTTCTTCCTGCCTATTTGTTTCACAATCGGTTCCTGGTTTGTTCGCTCCCAGAGATCCCTGTTGCTGATCTTTCCTGGCCTGCCATCTGATCTTGAGTATTGAGCGAAGACAACTGTTAATGAAGGTCTGTAGTTTGTTGGAGATGCTCTTTATGACGCGCAGTGCAAGTCTCTGATCCGTATTGTGAGTAGCACTGACTTCACATTGGATTTGAAAATCCGGATCTTATTTTTCACGCTGAGTGCTGTTGACCTCCACACAGACTTGAGAGTAGTGAAAGCTTGTCTTGCTTTTCCGATTCTCGCTTTGATATCCTCGTCAGTTCCGCCTGTAGTTGAGACGATGCTTCCCAGGTAGGTAAAAGAGGTTGTTTCTTTCAGGTTCCTCCCATTTATGCTGATCGTTGTCTTTTGTTGTTGTTCTTGTCCAGGAATCTTCATTACCTCTGTTTTCTCTATGTTCACCTATCTTTGATGCTTCTTCTGCAATCTTGTTGCTTTTCGCCTGCATCTGTTCCAGTTTGTGGGAAATCAGACATATATCATCAGCGAAGTCCAGATCCTCCAGGTTTTTTGTGTGAGTCCATTTTATGCCTGTTTCCTCATTGCCCACTGTTTGTCGCATTATCCAGTCTACTGCAATCAGAAAAATCATTGGCGATAGTAGGCAGCCTTGTCTTACTCCTGTCCTCACTTCGAAGGATTCCGTAAGTTTCCCGTTGTGGATTACTTGGCATGCAGCATTGTCGTACAGCTGTTGGATGAGATGTATTATTGTCGGTGGCACCCCGTAGTAGCGAAGTAGTTGCCGAATCACCTCTCGATCGACGCTATCTAAAGCCTTTTCAAAGTCGATGAAGTTGAGATAGAGAGGTGACTGCCATTCCAAGCTTTGTTCAATGATGATCCGTAATGTGGCGATCTGATCAATGCATGACTTGTTTCTCCTGAATCCAGCATACCATTTGTTTTGCTTGGACTAAAATCAAATCAAAACATCAGATTGATCTGCTGTCATTCCATATAGATCAGAAACGTCAGCCGATATCAGAAGAGTACTCAATAAGCCCAATACTCGAATTTTCTTCAAAACATCAGACACACTAAAAAGCAACCTAGTCCACGTAAAAGACCATATCACTAAGGATTCTCTATCTAATTTTGTCTACACAATAAAATGCTCTGAATGTGATGCGACATACATCGGAGAAACATCGCTTAAAATCAAAATCAGAAGAAATGAAGACCGCCATTTGAAATCGAATAGCTTAAAAAATCATTAGCCATAGGTCTGCACGCTGTAGACTCAGATAACAAAACTGATTTAGACAATAATAATATAATCCATAAAAATGTCAGAAATCACAAAGAACATGTGATATCAGAAGCACTTCATATCAAATGGAATCCAAATTGTCTGAAGAGTAATGATGGACTTAACTTGATCTGGTTACAACACCCCCTTCCCCATGACATGAAAAGATCAACACAAATGTGATAAGCAATCTCATTACGTAAACACATGCTGTTTTTATAATTTTATACACTTATCAAATCCAACAATCATTACATGGTTTTTTTATCTTTACCAATTGGCCAAAGTGACAACGTAAAAAATAAAGCCATTCTGGTGAACGATGATTACGTTGTTATATATAAGCTGAGATTTTGTAAATTCAGGTTTAATAATGCTTTGATAAAGCCCCTGACAACATTAAATAGCGAAACGCCAGTAAAAACAACATCGTTTTGTTCTTCATTCATGTAGAAAAACAAAACTTTTATAACAATGAACACCAAATTGATCGCCCAAAGTACGAAATATATTTCTAGATCAAAATCGTAGCGCGATGTTGAATGCTTAACTAGCTAGGATCGTGCACGAATGAACGAACCTAACACGATGGTGAGCCAAATGGCGTGGATGCTTAACCGTGAGCCCTCAGCTTAATGAGTCGGCTTAAAAAGTGAAGGTCAGCATCCAATGTTTTGTGATGAATGCTGTAGGGGGATTACTTACCTCTACAAGTATCTATTACTCATAGCACTTAAGCACAACACCATTCTTATACACTTTGTACATATAGAACGGTGAGTTCCTTTTAAAACATGTTATGCATGTGTCATTGCTGGTGAACATTGAATAGTTTGTTCATTCAAACAGGTCTCCGTTGGTGGAAGACGAGAAAGCTATCATTGCCTAATCGCGTACTGGTTGGCAGAAGGTTGAGAAAATACGATCGGAAGTATTGTTGTACATTATATTAACGTTTGTGTACAGACTTTAGCACTGACTAGCCATTGTAAATCTGTTTCCTTATCTCATGAAGAATAAACAATCGTGTTTTCCAGCCATTTTCTGTTGTTCTGCGTCGGTTACAGTGCAGGATCTTTGTGATCTATATGTTTGACAGTATGCATTCCCAGCATTCATGAAAACACTTTGATGAAAAAGACAATAAGCACATTTCAATGATTACTTATCAACCTACGTAGTCGTTTGTCACATGATGTTATGGGGTGTTGCAATTTCGTCACCACACTTAACACATCCCATTTACACATTCTTGAGGTGGCTTTGTCGAATAATAATTCAATACATTTTACTCACTATGTAAAGACAGAAGACAAGGGCCAGGCAACAGATTGTTTATTGAGAAAGTCAAGAGATATATATAGTTTTTTATGTATATTATTATTGGCTTTTTTAGTAGAGAAGCAACGTCTTTTGATTGGTTTTACTTGTTGAAGGCTATTCTGTACTGCTTGTGACCGTTGCTTACAAAATTACCTATATGTCTGGGGTTCGTATTTGCACACGCTAAGTCTGCTGTGATCGACTGGTGAGTTCCTTAAGGTTAAGCTTTGTTATTGTTTTTTCTCATAACCCCGATTCGGGACGTAAACATTGACGTAAATTGTCGTCTACCATTTTGTCTTGCAGACAGCTCTCAGCACACTATAACACTAATATAAACAAACACTTCCAAATGATATGGTATTGTCGAGACAGAAAGTCATAAGATAACTGCCTTCCATTCAGTGAATAAGTTGTCGATATATTCTGAAATAATCTCCCAAATGATTTTCTGTTCATTTATTCATTTTACAGAGGTCAAAATCACCTTGCACAGCTGTCATGAAATGCAGTCTGATAGAAATATATCACTGTTACCCTGCATTCTATTCACATGTGAATGGAAAATTGTTGTTTCATTCGTATTCAATTTATTAATGTATAAATAGATAAATTATCACAGGATTTCATCATGAGCTGACATTGGTTAGAGAACCATTGGAAAACCTGGGAGTACTGGACGGCTATTTCATCCTAGTTTGGGACTCTTCAGCAGTACGCACCCACCGGGGCTCGAGCCCAGGACCTTCTGGTTACAAGGCGAGCTCGTATACCATTAGGCCACTGGGACCCAATCCAAAGGCCCATGAATTCTAACTTCTGCTAATTCACGATATAGCGCAACCGCTAGCCAATGTCTTCGGCGAGTATTTGCCTTCACACCCGACCTGCTGCACCCTACTGGTCACGACTTCCCACTGGAACTAGGATGAAACAGCTGTCCAGTACTCCCAGGTTTTCCAATGGTTCTCTAACCAATGTCATCTCATGATGAAATCCTGTGACCAATCAACCAAATCCCTACAAACTAATACTTGAAGATAAATTATCGTTGAATAAATGTCAACCACATACATGAATAGTTTATTGCTTCCTCAAGTGAAATTCTCTGAAATTCACATTTATGGATATCCAATGTAAGTGAAATGTGTTTACGTTGTTCAGTCATTTAACAGGCTTACACATACTTGTCTAGCGAGTTCATGACTAATATATCTACCTCGTGTGATGATAAAATGCGAAAATGTAACGTATCCCAATTCATGCAAAATTCTGAATAATAAATGTTATCATTGTGATTATTTACAATAACTCGCTGACTTCTAGATTGTAAGGTGAAAAATTCTGAGCCTGAGATTTTCTTCAGAACTCGGCTTACACTCACACATACACACACAAGAAGTTACAAAAACTGATTATTTGACAAGCACGTGTAACTATCAACAAATATGCAGCAGTAATAAAAGTTCAACTCATTCACCATATGTACGCTGAAATCTATGATATTTATTATAAGGAAAATATTGTTTTCAAATGTGATTTCGCAAATGTGTCCAACTGCAATAACTGAATCTTTACTCTCAGGATTTCCTCAGAAGCCGCCTACAGACATCATGAGTAGTTCATATTGTAACAACAGAAGATAAGGGCCAGGCAACAAATCGTTTATTAAGGAAATCAAAGCATATTTATTTATTTTCATGTACATTATTATAGATTATTTAAGCGAACAAACACAGTCTTCTGATTGGTTGTTTCCCACTTGAAGTTAATCTTTCATCTCTTTGTGGCTGTTTCTTGAATGTCAGATCATCTATATGTTAACTGCATCCGCCTACGCAAAGTCTGCTGTGGTCGGTTTTGAATTAATCTTTGTTCACATTTTCTCACGACATATCTTGAGAACGTAAACACTGACGTAAATTACTATCTACCAATTTGGCTAGTAGACAGCTCTCACCACAATATGACTACACATTTTGAACTCAATTATTTTTTATAATACCGAAAATATAAGTGTTTTAGCAGCAAATAATTCCCCAAAATGTTTATTCTACAGCATTATTCACTCAAAAGTGGGTGCTAAGCTTCATTTTGAAGTCGATCTGTTAAGCCAAAGCGACGCAGTCAACTGTAGGGTATCAAAATGTGCATCAAAGAAGGGAATCGAATTAACTGAGCCTAAGCTGTTTTACCTGCAACGATCAATTTGTTTATCTTTGCAGATTGAAACACATGGCGGATAATATAATTTTCATTTGACAACAGCTTTGCGGCAGGGGCATTGTGGTGCGACTGTGTATCTCTATAATCTATTCCTATTGTAGTACCCCTGTACCAACTATAAACATACGTTTTTAATCTAATTTGCATACTCATATTATATGTTTACACATACCGATTTTATATGTACTTCGTAAACATTTGTCAATTTACTGTTGAACGTTACCTTGATACAATTTCGAAATTTGACTACGGCTATAATACACGATTACACTCTTCACAAGTGCCTTCTGATTTTCCGTTGTGGGCGTCGAGTAGCCACAACGTCTGCGCACATTGATAAACGTGAAGAAGTACTAGGAAATACGTGTACGCTAATTTAGTCAAATAGAACACGCAACACTATCACTTCTAATATTATTTATTTTATTTTTTATATTTTATTATAGCTTGATTCCACACAGTATTTTGGTACAGGTATGAAATTTTCATCATGTGATATCGGTAGCCCAAATTTAGCAGGCCAACCATAGATATCAGGGGTGCGTCGGCGGGGAATCGAACCTCGGACCTTGTGCATGGTCGACGAGAGTCCTAACCGCTGTGCCACCGATGCACACTCTTGAGCAACCCTGAGAGATACATTCTGCCTTTGCTAATCCGGGTGGTGCTAAGAACAACCTGACCACCAGGTTAGGTGGGCCAGTCTAAAGAATCAGCAGGTAATGTGACTAAAGATTAGATCTGACAGAATAGACGGCCACACAATTATCGTGAGAGTTATTCCTAGTTGAAGTCGATCAGAAACGAACTCGAGGTTGTTCAATCAGTTTAACTAACCGGTTTCCCAGACAAATATCCATGGTATTTGGTACGCTGCTATGTCATTTTTTTCTCTTGCTCACGGACTCTAATTAGCTAAGCCATCACCACCACTTTGCATATTTGATCGTGAAATATATCTCGTATTTTGGACGATCAGTTTGGAGTTTCGTTTTGTCTATTTTATTGGAAGATAAACACCTGCTTTCGCTAACGGCTAATCTTGCGTGACGGTCGACATCCTTTATCTTCCTATGTGTCATCTGACCTTTTTCATGACCACTACAATTTTCCACCATCCAGTATATTCAAGAAATGTCAGTGCATTTCGTAGCGCTGTATTTGTTGTAATTCAGCATTTCATTCTCACAATCATAATAACCGTAATTATTTCAATATTCGGCAAACCTCTGACGTATTTCATGTTCTAATTTCTGGTACACAATGATCCGCTGATATATCTCACTTCACTCTCACTTTAATGATATACCAACTTCTCAGGAACGAAAAACACAAAACGGTTAGTGATTACTGAACTTGTCCACTTAGACCTTTTCTCCTTTCGGAGCTCCTGTTTTCAATAAGCACGTAAGCTGCATCATAAATTTCTCAACTTTCAGTAATCCAGTGACCTTCATATAAACGTCCTCTTCCTATAAAACCACTGGACAACAGTTCATAAACGCTTGGGAACTAATTTGTGGATGTATTTTCATTTTGTCGTCTTAAGTGTGTATTTAAATTAGCACTGCTTTAGAATAAATCTTGTATTCCAACTTATATGTTATTCATTTTATGCATTGCTAGCGGTCAGTCTGGGTTCAGCAGCCGCACATATTCATGTCCTCTGGCTGTCTGATATTATCTTCACCTGGTTCTTTGACTGTGCACACGCCATCACTTCCTCCTCACGTGGTCTCCTCTATGTCACAACCTGGTGTCCAGATTCTCTATTTCCATTCAGTTTTCACTCGGTAGGTGAAATCTCCTCAGCACATAAGCAGTTTGCCTCCATTTCATTCTGCAGATTTTTCGGGCAGTTGATTACTTTCTAGGTCAATGCCTGCTGGAGTGACTTGTTGTTGCATAACCTTTGTGAACATCAGTCTGATCTTCAGCATCAAGTGAAATGAGCTGCTTAATAAAACGTGTATTTGCCTGCAGGACATGCTTTTGGTAACACACAAGTACTGTGAAACAAATACAGACACTATACTTCGGCCTGATTTTGTATTTCCATAATTTCTTATTACTACAGTTATTAAATATGTCTATGAATAGCCGCGAGTATCTCCTTTTCATTATTTAGGACAGTGTTACAAGTATCCTGGTCACCAGATTAAGGTGGATCACACTAATTCATTCACAACCTCGCGGCTGAAGTTCAGGTCTAGAAGGATGTGACCATACGACAACCACGAGATTTGCTTCTGGTTAAGAATGGCAGGAAAACTACTTCAAGGCTAACTAAACAGTACAAATAACTAGCCAGAGCGTGTTATGTATTTTCATGCTTAAATTAAAAATCAGACTGTGAACATTAGTTGTGAATACTCCAACTAAATCAATAACATAATGTAGCGGTAAATAACTCCCTAAAATTATTGGCCGCAGCATTCATCACTGAATATTGGATGCTGACCCTCACTGTTTAAGTCAACTTTTTTAGTTGAAGGCTTCCGGTCAAGCATCCATGCCATTTGGTACGCCATCGTGTCACGTTGGTTCGTTCGTTCGTGCACGATCCCTAACTAGTTAAACAATCATCTCACACTCCGATTTGATCCCGAAATATATCTCGTAATTTGGACGATCAATTGTGGTCTTTTCCTATGCATTTGGTCTACACGGAACGAATACTATGTAAGTTGTGGGCATTAGATTTTAGGGGGCTGTAGGTATCGACGTTCGCGAGTTGTACGGATTATACTAACGCAAGATCTTATACCAACAACCACTATAGTGTTCGTTCTTCGAGTACCAAATGGTAAGGCAAAAGACCAGATTTTGTCGTCCAAAGTACGTATTATATTTCGGGACAAAATCGCGAGTAGAGGTGAATGCTTAGCTAGCTAGTAATCGTGCACGCACGTGACACGACGGAGCACCAAATGGCGGGGATGCTTGACCGTAAGCCTTCAGCTAAACAAGTCGACTTAAACAGTGATGGTAAGCATCCAATGTTGAGTGATGATTGCTGTGGTTAATAATTTTGAGGAATTATTTACCGCTACAGCTCACTCCCCCCCTAGTGGGTTTGTGAGGACCCTAAGACATGACCAGCCGGAAGTAAAAAAATCTCGATGGTTCCCTGATGGGTGAAAAAAATCTTCCGAGCGGCTTGATCGAGAGCCTGCTGGTCTGTCTGCCTATGCTAATAGGGTGTCTGTACATAGCTTCCTCAGTGTTGTTCGTTGGATCCCGTGCTTCGTTTGTTTCCTGTCCAGTGCCCGTTGCACCTGGAAACGAAAACAAGAATGCTGAGAACCTTGTCAAGAAAAATGTACCAAATAAGCGTTTTTTTGCCAAAAAAATATGACATGCATCTACTATACAGTAAAATAATGTAAAGTTCAAAATATCGGGAAAAAAATATACATCTAATTTAATTTTATGTACGGTTATAGGAAAAATGTCATTTACTTGTGTTAAATGACGCAACATAAAAAAAATTGATGTGTCACTCAGTTATGTGAAATAGGTGTGAAGGTATTCTGGGAATCTAACGTGACGTCCAGAACGCGTTTTCTTAGAGTGATCGACCGAAGTAGCCAGTGGGCGAATGCCCTGACAGTCAATAGTGTGACCCAGAAAATCGAGTGAGTCAACGCCTATTTGACACTTCTGGATATTGATGGTAACACCATGTTGGCGTAACCTTTCAAATGCCAAGTCCAAGTGTCTAAGGTGAATTTCCTTATCTGGGCTGGCAATGAGGCAGTTGTCTAAGTATGCGTATACAAAGTCGAGACCGCGAAATACTTCGTTGATGAAGCGTTGGAATGTTTGGGACGCATTCCGGAGGCCGAATGGCATACGTAGGAATTCAAAAAGTCCGAAAGGCGTGATGACAGCCGTTCTCGGAATATCTTCCGTCGCCATCGGGATTTGGTTATATGCTTTTACCAAGTCGATTTTGGAGAATATAGATGCTCCAGATAACGTTGCCCTCAAGTCGTGGATGTGAGGCAAAGGGTAGCAATCAGGGGTTGTTTCGGCGTTCACTCGCCGGTAATCACCAGTGGGTCGCCAATCGTTGCTATCCTTTTTCGGTACCATATGCAACGGGGATGCCCATGGACTATTCGATGGTCGAATGATGCCAAGGGTGAGCATATGATCGAATTCGTTTCTGGCAATTCTCAGTTTGTCAGGGGCCAGTCGTCGTGCTTTAGATGTCACGGGCTGTCCTGAGGTTATGATGTGGTGCATAACATTGCTGGTTATACACGGGAGATCGTTAGATGGGCAATTCAGTTCCGGATATTTGTCAACAATCGGTTGAAAAGTTGGATCGAGGATTGCTTTCATCTTAACGATTGACAAACTGGGGCCACTGTAAGTTATGCCTTTGATAGACAAACTAGTAGTGTTGTCAATTAGTCGTTTACGGCGGACGTCTACGAGCAAATCATGATGATTAAGTAGGTCCGTGCCAATGATGGGCATTGTGACGTCAGCGATTAGGAAAATCCACTGAATAGGTTTGCGTAAACCTACGTTCAGATAGACGTATTTCCGACCATAGGTTGCAATTGGTTTTCCATTTGCAGCCTGTAGGTTGAAGTTAGGATCCTTCTGTCGATCTGCTGCTGTAGCAGGAAGGACGCTGACTTCGGCGCCTGTGTCGACTAGATATCTAGTCTGGCTCATTACATCATGGATGTAAAGTAAGCGGCTAGTGCCACCGGCGACGGTTGCCGCTAACGCGTGCCGGCGGGATAGTTTCCCACAGACTCGGAGGCTTTGCCGAAATCACAAGGTTTTCGACAACATTTCGCTTCCTTGCCACAGGTGTTGTGATACCAACACCAGTCAGGATTTTTGAGAGAGCGTGTGTTGGACTTAGATCGTCCACGTGCACTTTGCCGTTGAGGGGATTTAGAACGACGATAGGAGGAATTGCTAGGCTTGTTTGACCTAAGCATCTGCTGGACGGAGTTGATTAACTCTATCATTGCAGAATCCTTCTTCGAAGTCTGTTCGGTAACAGAGTATACTTCGGTAACTGGCCGTTTCGTTATCTCTAGAATTCTATCTGCAGAGACAGCTAAATCATCTATGAGAACACCCTAAAGTGTCACAAGTACAGTCTGAACTGACTGTGGCAGTTTGGATAAAAATAGTTCTCTAAACAGTCCTTCATCGAACTGACTTTGGCCAATGATCTCTTTCATTCTTGCCAGCATGCTCACGGCTGACTGATCTCCTAACTCGATGTTACGAAATAACTCATCCAGACGTTGTCGATCCGTGAGAACGTTTCCCTTGAGGAGGGATGCTTTGAGTAACTCGTACGAGTTACTTACCGACATCTGCAGAGTTACGTACCTGCTGAATTCCCGCGGTAGGGCGTGAATAACTGCAAGGAACTGTGAACGTTGATCAGTTATGCCATGTTCACAAAAATCAGACTCAGCAATCTGAAACCACGTTTCAGCATTATCTGGCCAATATGGTACTAGCTGGATTGTTTTGGCGGTTGAGCGAATCTGCATAACCTTGGCGCTAGGATCACTCATGACGAAAAGTATGCCGATAACAATATAGTGCAAGAATAAACACAAAAAGGAACGAACTCACCGGGTTTATCTGCGTGTGAATTGAAGATGTAGTTCGTGGTTTGGCTCACCAGTTTAGTGGTTGCCTGTAGTTCGTGGTTGGGCTCACCAGTTTAGGGGGCTGTAGGTATCGACGTTCGCGAGTTGTACGGATTATACTAACGCAAGATCTTATACCAACAACCACTATAGTGTTCGTTCTTCGAGTACCAAATGGTAAGGCAAAAGACCAGATTTTGTCGTCCAAAGTACGTATTATATTTCGGGACAAAATCGCGAGTAGAGGTGAATGCTTAGCTAGCTAGTAATCGTGCACGCACGTGACACGACGGAGCACCAAATGGCGGGGATGCTTGACCGTAAGCCTTCAGCTAAACAAGTCGACTTAAACAGTGATGGTAAGCATCCAATGTTGAGTGATGATTGCTGTGGTTAATAATTTTGGGGAATTATTTACCGCTACAAGATCTTGCGTTAGTATGTAACGATAGAACGCTAGAGTCATGCAACAGAACGTTTGTTAAGGAAAATCAACACATATTTATAAATTTTAATGTACATTATTGTAGGTTATTGTTAGTAGAAAATACTTTCTTTTGATTGGTTGTTTCTCACAGAAAGTTGACCTTGCATCTCTTTGTGGCCGTGTCAGATCATCCATATGCTAAACGTATCTGCCTACGCAAAGCCTTTGTTCTCATTTTTGACCTTGTTTTCACATGACTAATATTTGAGACATAAACATTGACGTCAATTACTGTCTACCGATTTGGCTACCAACCATCTCTCACCACAAGTTTACTTCGTACTATCCGTGAACGTCAACACCGTCAGCCTCTAAACTGGTGAGCCCAACTGCGAACTTCATCTTCGGTAAATACACATACAAATCCGGCGAGTTCGTTCCATTTTGTATTTGTTCCTGTACTATTTTCAAAATATATATATTTCGGCATGAGTGATCATAGTCCTAAGGTCATTCGTATTCGCTCAATTGCCAAAGCCATTCAGCTCGTACCATAATGGCCAGATAATGCTGAATCATGGCTTCAGAAAGCTGAGTCTGATTTTAGTGAGCATGGGATAACTTATCAATGTACACAGTTCCTTGCAGTTGTTCACGCCTTACCGCGGGAATTCAGCAAGTGCGTAGCTGTGCAGATGTCGAGCCCAGAGGTAAGTAACTCGTATAGGCGTTGCGAGCAACCCTCCTAAGAGAAACGTTATCATGGATCAAAAACGTCTTGATGAACTATTCCTAAACGTGGGGTTAGGGGATCAGTCAGCCGTGAGCACGCTAACAAGAATGAGAGAAGTTATTGGCCAACGTCAGTTTGACGAAGCATTTTTCAGAGGACTTTTCTTATTCGAACTGCCACATTCAATACAGGCTGTGCTTGTGACACTTCAGGCTGTTATTTTAGACGAATTAGCTATTTCTGCAGATAAAATTCTAGAAATGAAAAAACGGCCAGTCATTGAAATATGCTCAGTTGCCTAGCAAACTTCGAGTAAGGACACTTAAGGAATGGAGTTATACAACTCTGTCCAGCAGCTTCTTAGGTCAGATATACCCCGTTATTCCTCCTGTCGTCATCCAAACTCCCCCCAAAGGCAAAACTCACGCACTAGTCGCCTACTTTGCATTCATGATGTAGTCAACCACACCCGGTACTTAGTCGACACAGGCGCCAAAGTCAGCGTCCTTCCTGCTACAGCAGCATATCAACAGAAGGAATCTACCTTCAACTTACAGTCTGCAAATGGAAAGCCAATTACAACCTTTAGTAGGAAATACGTCTATCTGAACGTAAGTTTACGCAAACCTATTCAGTGGATTCTCCTTCTCGCTGACGTCACAATGCCCATCACTGGCACATACCTAATTAATCATCATGATTTATTTATAGACGTCAGCCGAAAACGACTGATAGACAGTACCGTTAGACTGTCTATCAAAGGAATCACCCAGATAGATCCCAGCTTGTCACTCGTTAAGAAGAAGGCAATCTCTGACCCAACATTCCAACCGGTTGTTGATAGGTAACCTCTACTTAACTGCCCATCTAACGATCTCCCGTGTATAACCAGCAATGTTATGCACCACATCATAACCTCAGGACAGCCCGTGACATCTAAAGCACGACGACTGGCCCCTGACAAACTGAGAATTGCCAGAAACGAATTCGATCATATGCTCACCCTTGGCATCATTCGACCATCGAATAGTCCATGGGCATCCCCGTTGCATATGGTACCGAAAAAGGATAGCAACGATTGGCGACCCACTGGTGATTACCGGCGAGTGAACGCCGAAACAACCCCTGATTGCTACCCTTTGCCTCACATCCACGACTTGAGGGCAACGTTATCTGGAGCATCTATATTCTCGAAAACAGACTTAGTTAAAGCGTACAAACAAATCCCGAAGGCGACGGAAGATATTCCGAAAACAGCTATCATTACGCCTTTCGGACTTTTTGAAATTCTACGTATGCCATTCGGTCCCCGGAATGCGGCACAAACATTCTATCGCTTCATCGACAAAGTATTTCGCGGTCTCGACTTTGTATACGCACACCCAGATGACTGTCTCATTGCTAGTCTAGACAAGGAAAATCGCCTTGGACACTTGGGCTTGGTATTCGAAAGGCTACGCCTACATTGTGTAACCTTTATTATTCAAAAGTGTCCAGTAGGTGTTGACTCACTCGACTTTCTGGGCCACACCAGTGACTGCAAGGGCATTCGCCCACTGGCTAGAAAAGTTGAGGCGATACTGAACTTTCCAGAGCCACAGACAGTGAGAAGTCTTCACACTTTTAACGGCTTGGTAAGTTATTGCCGACGATTTATTCCCAGCTGTGCCTCTCTGATTCAACCATTAACAGGCCTTCATCGAGGGAATGAAAATTCCGTCGAACTCGACACGTCTGCTCAAAATGCTTTCACGCAGTTTGAAAAGCTACTGCGGGTGCCACACTTCATGTATATTAGGGTCCAAAGGCACCATTAAGTATCTCGGTTGATGCATCTGACACTGCAATCGGCGCGGTTCTGTAACTTCTCGAAGCGCCTTCAATTAACAGAAACGAAGTACAGCACATTCGGCAGAGAACTTCTTGCTATGTACTGTGCCATACGTTGTTTTCGACATTCAGTGGAGGGCCGTGAATTCATAATTTTTACCGACCACAAACCTCTGACGTATTCTCTGAACTCAACTTCAGATAAGTATTCACCTAGAGGATCACGACAACTGGATTGCGTTTCACAGTTTACATCGGATATTCGTCATTTATCCGGAATGAACAACACTGTGGCAGATGCCTTGTCGCGCCTTTGTTCCCTCACCCAAATCGACGGCACAGACCATGTAAACTGGCTCGTCTTCAAAAAAAGATATCGATCTTCAACACGAGTTGTCGAAAACAACTCTGCAATTAGCCGAGAAACCCTTAGGTATAGGAAAAGATACTATTCTCTGCGACATTTCCACTAGTACTCCTCGCCCTATCGTTCCTAAAAGATATCGCCGTAACGTCTTTAATACGTTGCATGGCTTATCCCACGCAGGTATTCGAACTACCGTCAAAATCGTAAATAATCGGGTTTGTTGGCCTGGTATTAATAAGGAAGTAAGGGAATAGGCATACACGTGCTTAGCTCGCCAAAAGTGCAAGGTAGTAAGACACACAAAAAGCCCTTTGGGCACCTTTCTTATCAATGATGCTCGTTTCGAACATATTCATGTAGATTTGGTTGGACCCCTTCCAGAATCTCACGGATATACCTATATTTTAACCCGAATCTACCGTTTCACACGATGAACTGAAGCAGTACCCCTCAAGAATGTATCTACTGAAACAGTCGAACGCGACTTTGTCGAAAGATGGATCGCAAACTTTGGATGCCCATCCTCCATAACAACTGATCGCAAGTGGCATTTGGAAAGTGGCTTATTCTTCGCCCTGACTAAAATCAAAGGTCGCATGCGTTTTAGAACAACAGCCTACCATCCTCAAGCTAATAGTATGGTAGACTGTCTACACAGACAGTTGAAAGCTGGGTTGTCAGCTGCAAACAATATCCACTGAATGGAATCACTTCCGGTAGTTCTCCTAGGGATACGAAACGTCTTAAAAACCGATGCTGGTTGTACTACCGCCAAGCTAGTATATGGCACAACACTACGACGGCCAGGTGAGTTTGTTTCTCTCTCAAGCTTTTTATCAGCCGTAAATCGCGCCTCGTACTTCAGCAGGCTTACAAATGTAATGCTTCCAGTTAAACCTGCTCCCCTTCGACCACAGTCCATAGACATCTTTGTCCACCCGTGTTTCAAAGCTTCACATGTATTTGTTTGTCGTAACTCTGTGCGTTACCTTCTGGAACGCCAATACGACGGAGCATATAAAGTCATTAAACGTACGGATAAATCCTTTATCTTAGATACAAAAGGCCGCGAAGACACCATCAGCATCAACCGTCTGACACCCGCCCACCATGAGCCTAGAACTGAACATTCCCAATAATGCACAAGTAACCCAATATCCGTTAGTCCTCGAAGAAGTCACTAGCACGCAAAAGCCACAGAACCTTATATCGAGCCCTCAAAGAAAACGCGTTCTGGACGAAACGTGAGATTTATAGAACATCTCCACACTTATATCACACAACTAAGTGATGCGACCCACCCATCTCTTATTCGTTCGTGGTATTTATTTATTTTTTTCTTTCAGACAAATCATTTTTTATATTGCGCCCCGCAACACAAGTAAAGACATTTCTATAACCGTACTTGTTACATCCACTGACAAAATTAGATATATACTTTTTTTCGATGCTCTATTTTCGCATTATTTTACCGTATAGTAGATGAATATCATTTTTCAAACGTTACTTTTGGTAAACCTTCCTCAACAGGAGTCTCAGCACTCTTGTTTTCTTTTCTAGGTGCTACGGGCACTGGACAAGAAGCAAACGAAGCACGAGATCCAACGGACAGACATAAACGAAGTGATGTACAGACACCCTATTAGCATAGGTAGACGGCCAGTGGGCATTACATCAAACCAATCAGGAGAGTTTTTTAACGATGGGTTAACCGTTGGGTTTTTTCACTCCTAGCTGGTTTTGTCTTAGAGTCCTCACAACCCCACAAGGGATGGAGTCAGCTGTAGCGGTAAATAATTCCCTAAAATTATTGGCCGCAGCATTCATCACTGAATATTGGATGCTGACCCTCGCTGTTTAAGTCAACTTTTTTAGTTGAAGGCTTCCGGTCAAGCATCCATGCCATTTGGTACGCCATCGTGTCACGTTGGTTCGTTCGTTCGTGCACGATCCCTAACTAGTTAAACAATCATCTCACACTCCGATTTGATCCCGAAATATATCTCGTAATTTGGACGATCAATTGTGGTCTTTTGCTATGCCTTTGGTCTACGCGGAACGAATACTATGGAAGTTGTGGGTATTAGATCTTGCATTAGTATACTTCGTACTATCCGCGAACGTCAATACCTTTAGTCTCCTGAGGTTTGTCATCACTGATAGATTTAGACGGGAAAATGATGTAAACGTCAGACGCTCACTCAAGTAGCTGCACCATTCGGCTCAACGTATTCCCATTTGGGATATTTCGTTTGCAGTCTATTTCCAGCTCACTGTTCATGAAAGTCTGAGAAAACAGAACGCGAAACATTGACCACCTTCCAAACAGTCAAACTGTTGTTATTTTTTCGCCTTGCTTTCCGTTTTTCCCTTGTCGATATTAAAGGCAATTGTACAGAAGGTAAGATGTGGCAGTATAATCCCTATGGCAGGGTTTGACGGACTTCGGGGATGGAGGAAATCCCTTTTGTCCCACTTATGTCTGTGCATGTGGAACACTAATATTGGTCACTGAAAGTAATAATAAAAATCCATTCCTACTCTTTAAATATACTCGTCTAAAGTGTGATCAAAAAGAAAAAGAAGACTGTAGTCTGCTAAATAGTTCGTATAAGTTGAATGGTGTCGATGGTGACGCAAGATACACCATATGCTAGTGCAAGTGTTTATCCTCCAACTCCAGAAGCACATGTTCCTCCAAGACCAAAGACAAATCAAAATAACAAGTTGGTTGTTCAAAATAAAAAACAGAAACGCAGACCGATGATAATTACTTGCTTGTCTGAGTTTCATGCAAGTATGACCAAAAGTGATACGACAGAGCGTCGAATACTGTAGACACTAGACAGAGCACTTAAGCTTAACTGGTAGACTCACACAGAGAAATTCAGCCCCCATACCGAATGACCGACGGGTGTTAGGTCAAACTCCATTCACGGCAGCAGCTGAGTCCTAACATACTGCACACTACAAACCACAATCTTGACCAATCCTCGCATCACTCCTCCTGGAGTCTACCAGAGCTAAAGCAGTCGAGTGGCGGGATTTACTACGCATAAGTTCACCGAAGATCTGGAACCTCTACCTTAAAATCAAGAAGCGAGCTCAAAGAAATCACTGGTTTATACTAGCTCGTAATCAGGATATTGGATATTGGATATTGGAATGATACACAAAGTGGGACATCATTTTCGAAGAATTATTTAAAGTTTCATATCATTAAGACTTCATTTCCTTCGCCGGATACCCGAAACCTTCTGGTGTGGCGAAAAACATCACCGTAATCTGATATTCTATCAAAGTATGCCTGAACTCGAATGCTTCTCATTAGTCACCTAATGAAGCCAACAGAACCCCGTTTATCACATGGCCATTCAGGTATATGTAATTATCAATAAACTAAAATTCGAGCGAAAGTCTCTCACTGCATCTCAAAAGCACTTTAGCTTGCAGGATGCCCCCAAAACCTATAAGCAGCTCCAATTGAGACACTGAAATTAGAGTGGTTCTTCAACTGAGGCGGTACAAGTAAGTGATATTTGAAAATGTACTTGACTTTCACTGTGAGTGATCAGTATTCGTCCCGCACTTAGGTGAGTATACAACTCAGAGACTTCTGAGTGTTGATTGACATCGCACAATACAAAGTGCATTTATCAGTAAAGTATATTAAGCTAGTACATGCACTTAACAATAAGTTTTAATACATATTGGTAGTGTAAAACCGTTTTTCAGAAATAGAAAGTAGCGTCGCAATAGTAACTCTATTTAGTTTGAATGAATTTCACATCTCTTTTGGGAAAAATAGTTATTCCCCACATGATGGCCAAGAAATAAGGGGAGATATAGTGACAAAAGGGTACATAATTGCGACAAGAAGCGTTACAGTAATGTGAAAAACGGAAACATAATGCGTCACCTGGGAAAACCGGGGAAATTCTCGGCAAAGTTTCCTTTATTTTCCCTTTCCTATCCACTGAGCTCCCCATTTTTGTCGCCTTTTTCGACAGCCTGTTCTTATTTTTTGTCCGATGGGAATATTTCTCTACATCCTTTGGTCTGAGCTTTTCAAAGTCATTAGTGAGGTTACACTCTATTGGTACTTACTGGTGCCTAAAGTTTAACTTAGCTGTCCGCTGATCTAGATTACTTTGCAATACTGGTGACGCCTTTTTATTTTTGTGTTCCTTGAGAAGTTTTCTTTCGAACAAATTCTTGTATTCTTTATAAGCTTGGGAAATAGAAGAGCGAACAGTACACGGGTAAAAAGCTCAATACCACCAACAAAAATATATGCGAGTCTGAAATCTTAACTGATAAAGTAGCTATTTTTATCTATTGCAGCATAGTAGTTATGGGGGTAAAATCACAAGATCCTCCTGCAAATTCCAGTAGGAATGCCGTTTCTTCTGACGATTTTTATTTCCACTTAATTCAGATTTCCTTGTTTAATTCAAAATAATTTAATGGTTTGTAAAGTTTAAATCAGGTCATCCGTACCACATTAATAAGGGGTTCAGCAATCGACAGTTAAGTCACTTGCGTTGCTACATATGGCTAAATATAAACTCCTCAAAAGGCTTCCATATAATTTCTAAAAGACTACTGTGAGTTTCGTACTATCTCGAAATTATCTTCTGACATTTACTTCACGTAATAAGTTGTAAGCGTGTCTACTTGGAAATCTAATTTTTATGTCCGGTAATAACATTTCGAGTCAACATAGAAGAAGTAGCGATAGATGTGATCAGAATGTATTGCTGATTTCCTGATGTTAACTTCAAGATACTGGTAGGACAGCTGCTTAACTAGTTCAACCAACTCGATTAGTAGTGCAGGTTAAGCTAAGTTTTTGCAAGTACACATTCAGCAATTTAAACTGCTGTATGAAACCACCAGTAATCTATAGGTTGATTGAGATAGAAAAAATGAGCAGTATGAGTTGATTCCTTAGATTTATGTAATCAAAAGGTGTTTGTTATGACTAGGTATTGAGTTACGGATATTTAGGTGATACAGTTTGGTCCTAAGTCCTGTGTTGAACCACTTATCAGTTTTCTCGGGTTATTTGTAAACTTAAATTTTTTTATAGTTTGACTATGACATTTTTAAGAACTTTCGGTTTTATTTTAAAATCGGTGATATTCTGTGTTACCTCTTTTTGTCGTAGGGACTGTTGGTGACAGCTGAAAATGCTTCCCAGTGGCCCAGACGTGTTTGCTCATTGTCATCTTCAAAACTCTAAAAATCCTAGCTTATTATTTAATTACTCTTCCCCTCGTAGATTCTCGTCTATTTCAGTTCCATTATACTTCCTTCCATACTGTTGTTTGTTTGATCTGGTGCACCTCTGTGCAGACTTCCACGTTAATAATTCACTTTACTTCAATCCTTCTGCTGTATTAATTGTATTATGGGAGTCGTACCACTAAAGAGTTGACAGATGCGATTCTCTTCGATGTTGAAATGCGGAAGTTACGGAAAATAATTGGTTCACAATTATAGATGTCTCGCTTGTAAAAGATATATTAAAATGTAATTTGTGAAGTAAGAAAGGTTAAACCAATTTATTTGAAGTATTTGCAGATCGACACAGCTTCTACTGTTACGACCGGCGGTATGAGGCACTATATATAGTTATATCATACATGAGGTCTTTAACTGTTGACTTAGGTCATGTAGAGTAGCTTAAGTTGTGTGCTTATATCCTTCTTGATAGATAGTAACGTTACTGTTTCGCCTTTAAATGTACACTTTCTAATAACCTATAATTTTTCCCTCTTCCTCAAGACTTTGGATTATGGAAATATAATTCTGTTTCTGCGTACCTCCGAATTTGCACTGTCTCAAGATGTAGTGCCATTTAGTAGGAAGTTGTATCTTGATCCTTCTGAATTTGTACGCCTGAGGTAGTATAAAAATGAAAGTAACCGGAGACTAATTATTAAAAGCAGAATTGGTACATTACAGGCACTAAAAGATGCATCACACGCAAGTAATAAAACATCACGAAAATAGGGATAGAATTAGTGAGGGAGGTTATCCAGAAAGCAAGTAAGTATGTTTATCATTCATCATCCATTCATATCACATTCAAAAAGGGAAGGTAATTGTAGCGTGTTTGCCACTGATTATAATTCCTGGCCTTATCTGATGACGTCTTGCGCTGCCGACTTGAATTATCTCTTACACTCAACCCAGGGAGCCTTGATTTATCAACAGGTGCTAACCTAACAGATATCCTTCATCCCATTGTACCACATCGTAGGCTGACCACCTCTGCTTTCTCCATTTAGCCCCAGAATTGGCGACCTGCCACGGGTGTGAGTCTCTGGGATGACATTCATAGCATCTATCCAAGTCACTGAAGCCTTTATTTCACGACGATCGCACTCAGTGAAAAGTTACTTTCACTGTCTCCAAACACAGTACCTAACCGCAGATTCACCGTACATCCTCAGCTCGGAGAGACCAGGTTTCATAGCCACACAGCAAGACTGTGTGCACTGAAGCGTTGTAAGCCCAACCTATGAAGGCCAGGCTGACGGAGCCAGAGATGCCTCACATTGGTGTACGCTACGGTCTCTCCGCTACGTCTCCGCCAGCACTCATACAGCTACCTAAATACACGGACTTATCTACAACTTCAACCGGTTCACCTGCAAGGTTGAGTACTGGTATAGGCTCTTACCAACCTTGCGGCATGACTTCGCACTTAGATTGCAAAAAGCAAATACCACACTTGTAAACGCTGATCACCAACTGGTTTAGTGCCATTTGAACAGCCTGTATGTTGTCGCGTAGTGAGGTGATATCGTCTGCATACTCATAGTCGACAAGTCTTTCCAGGAGGCAATTCTATACCACTACCATACACATTCTTCAGAGCTGTCACCAGAATATCATCGATAGCTAAGTTAAAGGAGAGTGGAGAGATTGGGTAAACCTGTCTAACCCCATTAATGGTTGAGAATAGTGATGATAGCTGGTTATGTACCCTGAATCTATTTGCGATTTTCCTGAATAAAGCTTTCAGGATGTTAACAGACTTTTCAAGTACATCTCTCTCTAACAGACAGTTCCAGAAAACAGTTTTTTCCAACGAGTCGAAAGCAACCTTAATGTCAAGAGACATCGATTGTCGGCTTGCAATATGTGTGACTGTCTTGGCGATCGACGAAAGGTGAACATATGATTAATGCATCCTCAACCCGAAATAAATCCAACTTGTGTTTTGCGAATCAGTTCCTTATGTGTTTTGCACTGCATGCTATGTAAGATAGCAGCCAATATTTTAGACCCGACTGGTAGCAAACTAGTACCCTTGTGGCTGTCGCATGTATTAAGTCGGTCATTTTCAAAGATTAACACTATGATGGCTTCACTCCACATTGGTGGAAAATTCTCAATCTCGCATACTTTCTTCAGTCAAAACCCTTATGGGAGTCTCACTAACATCAGTAAAAAGAGCCGGGGTTAGATTGCCTGGACCAAGTGCCTTGTAGAGTTTCAACACTTGGATTTCCTTTCGGAACTACGCTTCGTTTGGTGGGTTGGTATTAGCCGACCATGGAGCACTATAGTTGGTAATATTGATGCCGGCACTACTGGCCAGCTAAACCGATTCTCGAAGAGTTCTTCCCAGCATCCCAGGTGTCTTTTTAGGTCGTTAAGCGGCGTACTATATTCCTCATAGACTGCCTCGCGTACACTGTGCTTCTTGCTGGAATAGCTCCTGACTATGTCCACAAGCAGCTGCTGATTTAATCTCACACGCACGTTCTAACCACCAGGCTTCACGGTCCTGTTTGGTCTTACGCTTGTTGTTATACTCCCTGTCTGCTGGAATACACCGACACACATCTAGAAGTTGCAAGTAACTTACAGAAACCCAGTGGTTTTTAGTAGTACATTTTCTCAAAATGCAAATGTCTTTACTCACGATTTTTATAACGTCTTGAAGGTGTAGCCAATGTTTATTTATACTATTCGGAGTGTTATTAGGTAGGACCGAGCTGAACTGAACTCAGTACTTCACGGGAGTAGCATAGGCTAATAGTATACTTAGATCAATCTTTAAAGAACGCTGTTTACGATCACAAAATCGTAAAATCAACCTGGCACACTAAAGCATGATCGAAGGCTAGACATGTACTGCAGAAGCTGCTGTTTGGTACGCATCTCTACCATGGGAAATTGATAGCAATGTAAACAAACTGATTTTAGGCTTGATTAGTAAAACAGGACCCCGAGTGGCCCTGTGGTGATGGCTGTGCTGGCAACAACACGAAACACCAACAGTTATCGTATAGGTCTTGTCAATGCACTGATTAGTTTGAAATATAACCCAACTGATAGTTGCTACCTTGACGTAATGATTTGGTTTGCATATCACAATGATCCAACGAGTTACACTATCTGGAATAAATGTTCACACCAGTCCTACCACGCCAGAAATGTTGTTTGGATAGCGGTTGGACTAAAAGAAGTTGCCGTCATAGTGTTAATCTCTCACAGTATGTTGGGATTTGAGGACTAAGTTGTATTGCTGACCAATTTAGATGTAACAGCAGAAAACTGTTTCCTTCGAATGACTAGCAAGTCAGTTGTGCTGCCTCCGTTCTGGGAAAGAACGTTAGAATTGGTCTACCTCGAAAAGGGCATATCCCGGCTTGCCTTGAGGCAGTCCGTAGCTGGTGGTAATATCTTAATACGGACACAATTCCAAAAGCTGTTTGTGACCAGTCTCAAGCAATTTTCCTGTGGGCTCTGCGATCATGCAAGATTAAGGCATCTTCTGCTTCAGGTGTTTCAAGAAGAAATCAACGTCCATGGCGGGGATAGGCGGGAAGTAATAACCACCTAGCTTAAATAGTGATTGTAATTTCAATGTCGCTTGTTTTATATATAAATTGCTGTCATAGGTAATAACAAACCCTGGTAGACAACTGCACAACGTATAGGGTCGTGTGAAGTGATTTGACCTTTTGGGGAAGGTTCGACGTTTAAAACTCACTCACTCAGTCAATCTTAGATCTTGTTTCATTACTCTAATAGTTAATTCTATTGTCCTTTCTTCTCTACTACAGGGTTTTAACTCAAGCAGTCAACGATTATGGAGGACATAAATTCAACTCTTGCTGAAATTACTGCGTGTAAATCTCCAAAAGAAGCTACTGAGAAGTTTGTAAATTGAAGATGTATTCATATACATATTTTAGGTTCTCAGCCCTACTCAAATCTATTCCACAGACTTCTGACAGCTTATTGTCCAATATAACCACAATTGTTAACTCAAGTAACCAAATTTTCAGTGTATATTTTTACAGTTTCCCAGGATATGGTAACAGTTATAACGGCCAGGAAGTTTTGTGATGAACTTATAAGCTTCGTGAATGGATTAAGCGATAATGCCGTAGCAATTAGTGCATTTCAAATTCTACTTCCTCGACTTCAATTAAGAAACATTGCATTTGAATCTCAAGTAAGTTATCTCGTGTATTGTTTCTAGGAGCTTTCAGTTGGTTGAATTGCGTGATTCACTTGCAAAACGGTTGGAGGCCGTAGGGAATCTCCGTGAAGCAGCAAGTGTATTATCAGATATTCCTTTAGAAAGTGGACAACGGTAAGTGGTTTTTATGCTTCAAAGATTTGAGTTTAGTGTTGTTCAATGTAGCTTGTTAATGTTCATTATTTCCCTAAAATTTAAATTCAGTATTATTGAATACTGAATACAGCACCTCACATCGGTAATGGATAAAAGGCGTAAAGGTATCTGATGGTAGCTATAAGTTTTTTATTTACTTGGTTACGTGCTTAAAAGAATTTGTTCTGCCTAAATGACGACTTATATAGCTTACTGTATATTAATGAGTTCATAATAAGCTGAGGGATTAAAATAATGACGAAAGATTTCCCACTTTATTTTGCTTCAGTTTTAACTTTTTCTGTTTCTTAACTGTGAGTTGCTTCATTCTTATGGCGTACTTGTCCATGGTTTTGGTGATAACATAAAGTCTGTGTTCGACGGAGAGATGACTAAACGTTTATAAGAGTATCGTGACAGGACTCATCCTAAGCAAGCTTGTTGATATTATATTGTCTGCTGTAGAGGACATTTAATAACCGGAGGCCAAAGGTCAGTAACAGCCATTCGATTTCTGTAAGCTCATTAGAAATATTTGGTGCAAGACGATTAATGACTGTGAATATGACGAGAATTTGAAGCTGGTTAGAGATTTTCTGTACACCTGTGGACAGTATTTGGTGATGACTTTTAGTTCTGCGAAGACTAAATTGGGTTTTGCAAATCAGGCAGATATAAAGCCCCTATGAGGATACACTAATCATACCTTCACCCTTCAGCAGGTTCTCAAAATATAGACATGTTTACAAAAACCTGACACTTGACTTGATAATGGCATTTGATTTCACTAATAAAGAGGTTCTGTAGCTATGTCTAGTTGTGAGGGACGCATACTGAGGGAATTTTTAATGACAACAAAGGTAATCACTTTGAATTCATGCAGCCATCTGACAGCTTATAAATAGTTACCGTTTGATGTTATGACAACTACTAGTAACCGTCAGAGATGCATAATTTAACCGTTAATATCATCTAATTCCTTTGTAGATTTACTTATGGATGTAACTTTGGCTATTTTCAAAGTCTCTTAGATGTTAGCCTGCTACTAAGATAAGGAAGGTATCGTTGATTTGGGATACGCAGGTGACGTAGGTGAATACGCTGATAAAGTGCAGAGTCCCCCAGAGGTTCTAAGCGAAAATGTGAGTGTGTTTGGCATGAGGATGTGATGCTACAGAATTGATCTTCACTGATATTCTGAAGATAGAAAGCGAAGTCGTTGAGTGTACTTGCCATCTCACTTGGGAGGTTGCATTAATCCTAGGGGGGATAACCTTAACTAACATAGTATTTAAAGTTCTAGGTTCAACAATCATGTGCAGACTAAATGGTTCTCGGGAAAAACAAACTCAAGAAAACCAGTCAGGCATTGGGTTAGAAAGAACGTATATTGACCATGTATTCAGTCTTGGGTGGATTCTGGAACAGAGGCATACTCACCGGTGTCCAGCGATTGCCATATTCCTTGACCTGAAGGTGGTACTTAACTCCGTCAGCCTGAAAGTGCTGTGGCAGTGCTTGGTCGTGAAGGGAGTGCTGAGAAAGTATATCACACTAATACAAATCACTCAGCTGTGTAAGAGCTTATGGAGAGTTGAAATCTGGTAGGCGCGTACTGCCGAAGGGTCCTAGACTAGGACGAAATAACTGTCCAATACTCCCAGATTGTCCAGTGGTTCTCTAACTGATGTCAACTTGTGACCTCACGTGGAATAGCTAAGTCTCAACGCTTCACTTTAAAAGGAATATTTTGGCGATTAAGTTGCATTATACACACAGACATTGGCACCATTCTAAGCATGTATATATATACGTATATTCACTATAATTTTCACGCAGTGATGCATATTATGACTTTCTATAATTATTTTTCTTTTAAAATTCAAATACCATATAAATAGGGTCTACGGAGCAAATTACAAGTTGGACGTCTATTTGAGAATAGCCGAGTATTATCTAAAATTGCATGAAACTCAAGAAGCTGAGGCCTCCGTTAATCGTGCATCTTTACTACAGCCAGAGTGTCAGGATCAACAGCTATTGGTTCGTTATAAGGTAAGCGGTTTTCTTCTGAAATTCAAAAGCCTGCGCATTATTATCTGTACTTGTATTGCGTATTGTAAAAGAGGTTCAGTTTAAAATGATCTATTAAATGCAATTATATTAGTGTTGGGTAAGAATGTTAGGAGTAAGAAAAAGTTGCCTACTATCAGCGATGATATTCCTGATTGTAGTACACTGGATCACGCGCAAGACTATAAGTGGGGAGGGATAAGACAGGAATATCTTATACTGATAAGACGACCCTGGAAGATATTGGACTTCGTGGAAGATTTATGTCTAGTGTCACACAAACTCGAAGACTAACAGACTAAAACCAACAAGTTAACCGAAACTTCTTGGAGGGAAACACAGGAATTCAAGTGGGCATAGAGCCAGCGGAGGTGGTGAAGGTAATCAAACAACAACAACAAGCACCAGTCACTATCAACAGAATAAATTTGAAGGAGGTCACTGCTTTCACCTATCTGGGCAGAATCGGAAAAGCAGGACAGACCTTCATTACTTTGAAATCAGTTTGGAAATCTCATTTAAGCACAAAGAACAAAATCCGGATTTTTAACACCGATGTTACGTCTGTCAGTTCTTCTATATGAGTCAGAAATTCGCCGAGCGAGTCACGAAGAGCACTTCTAACAGGCTACTGCAGATTTGTGTAGACAGCTGCCTTCACTGGCTCCATACTGAAGATCAGCTGGCCAGAGAGAATTATCAACAAGAAACTCCGACAGGGAAAAAAACTGACCAAGAGAGTATTGCTCAACAAGTATGTAGAAGAAAATGGAGATGAACATGCCACACGCTGAGAAGACCATTGGGTGACATCGCATTTCAGGCCATAGCTCAAGTGGAACCCGAATGAGAAACGGTGAGTTGGACGTTGATCCAAGGGTAACATGGAAGAGATGAAAGCTTATGGGAAATCGTGGGGTCAGCTGAAGATAACTACAGAAAACAGAGGTCTCCGTACGGTCTCTGTCTGCCAGACTTGGGTCCGGATAGAAACAGTGGAGATGTGATCAGCCTATGGCGTGCCACCATGAGATGAAGGATATTTGTGTTAGACTTGCATCAGTTTGTAGATCACAACTCTCTGATTAAGGTCCGAAAGGCACAGTTCGTGTTGATGACTCGAAATGTTATAAGATATGACCTAGAATCGCAATCACTGGCGAATATGCTGCAATTTCCTTCTTTCTACTCTCTCTGAAAGTACCGTGAAGTAATGAGTGTTTTTTGATCTTGAAAAATATGCTTTCTGGATGACGTCCCTGATTTATTCACTGCCTATTTTCTTTATATATTGTTGTTTTACCTATTGTTGTATGGTGCATCTCTTGATTTCCATATTGTGTCAAATCTGTTTTTTAAACAAATAAAAATGAATACAAGTGCTATTAATTAACACTTGTTCAAATTTATAATTCCTTTTAAATAAAGTAAAATAAACTGTGTGTTTAGGTTATTTTTCCTTTGTTACGGTGTCGTGTATGAGCTCATAGATTCTTCTCAAAGAATCTGATGAGTAGAACAATGCTTTTCTTCAAAATACCACCTTTAAAAAACATTAACATTTAGACCTGTTAGGATGTTGCCACTTTTATATTTTGCAAAAACAACGTTAGGTTGATATAGGAACACTGAGGTGGGAAACAGGCGTAGCGCCAACTTGGGGATATAGAATCCAAACACTGACGAATATTTATCAGGCATGTGGTGATTGAGAACAGCGTCTGTACCGACTTTTCAAGGATGACCGTTATTTTTGTCGCTGGCTAAAACCATCTTTGCGTCCAACATTTTTGCAATCTTGGCACTGATGTTGCTTATACCGACTAGATTGGATGAAATATCAAGCATCACAATGCCAGCAGGATGATAAAGGTGTCATCTTTAGGCGTCGATTGCTGTTGCGTGAGTAACTTGGACGATAGACATTTGAATTAAGACCAAGGGGTGTTTGACCAAGGTCTTAAGAGATCTGGCAAACTGCATTGATTTCAAGACTACTATAGCGTCCAAATTGAACTAAACTAGTTGTTCGATAAATTCGTCCAACATCTCCGTCTCCAATGTGCTATGATGTCGCCACTTTTATATTTTTCATAAAAACTTTGGGTTGATATGGGGACATCCAGGTGGACGTAGATAGGATGATCACGGATATCGCTAAGCCGTACCATCAACGTATACTACAGCTACCTGTTTCCCCAGCCCAGTGTCAGTATATTTACAAAAGGAAACAATGGTATATATATATATATATATATAATGTATATATATATATATATGGCCAATGGTGTAGGTGTGAGAGATAATCCATAAAAGGATGTATGTTTGTATCAAGACTATAGATGATTAGACGATTACTGCAGTGAAATGAAGTCAGAATAAAACAGGAAGATATGTAAGTGAATAGGTGAAAAGTTTTAAACGAATATATATTACTTGCTGAAAGTCGAATTTCTCGACGAAAGGGATTTTACTTCTTCTTGCTTTACCTTTTCTCTATCGCTACTCTATTTTATTTTTTTTAAATTTTCAGATAGCCTATGCACAATTACTAGATTTAAAACAAAAATTTCTCGAGGCTGGTCAACGATACGCTGAATTGTCTGTACGATTCCCTTGGTTAGATGATTCACAGAGATTGTCTTTTTTGGAGCGTGCATTAGCAGCAGCACTTCTGTCTGCAGCAGGTCAACAAAGAGCTAGACTATTAGCTACCTTATATAAAGATGAACGATGTCAAGCATTTGATGCTTTTCCAGTTTTAGAAAAAATGTAAGTCTACCGCTTTATAGGTGTATACATTTAAATTTGGATTATTAACTCACTTGATTTTTATAAGATGAAGTACAGTTACAGCTTGACTCGTAGACATTTCGATAGTATACGTTCAGATATATCCCTTAGTATAGTAGCTTCCGACAAAACCCTACCCCTTATCCCCAACAAGTTGTCATTGAAATAAGAACAAACTGTTCGGCGAAGAGAGTCTTTCCGACGGACTCATTCGCGTAGCCGTAAATTCACTGTATATTTCATGTGTGTGTACATTAGGTTTGTCAAACAAGAATAAAAATTAGTTTTGTTTACTGTTCACGCCATCCAAATATTTCAAAAATGAGATGAATAATCAAAATCGCAACTGGGAGGGGGAAGGATGAAGATTAGTAAGTTTAAACTAGGGTTATGTAATATAAAAACTTTCAAAAGAAATTGGGTGTTAACGAAAGAACATGGAGACGAGTATCAAAATAAATTATGCAGTAAATGAGGAGAGTAAATAGAAGGTTAGTTAATAAAGTGATGATAATAAATGTCATACGAAAAGTGCACAAAATAGTACTGATAACCGTTGAACTTGGAATTATATACCCAAGGTAGAAGGAAGGAGGAGGTGGAGAAGTTTCTTCTGTGTGCATAAATCAGGGTTTTCTGTCCAGATCGCTAGGGACCATGCGATGAAAAGTATGCAGAAGCTTACAGTTTGGGGGAGGCTTCCTTGGACTATGTAGATAACTTTAAATGAATTCGCCTTACATATTCATTGAGTGACCAATGATGAATATGTGTTCAATTGCAGCACTCCTTATTGATCCATTGTCATCTTTTCGTAGCCAAGCACGATGATGCCCTTTAACTCTTTTAGATAAAACACGCAGCGAGCGACCTATGTACCTCGCTCCACATGAACTAGTAGCTTGGTAGATATACACATAAGTGGTCAAATGCGATAGTTTATCTTTGGAGTTGTTGAAGAACAATGGGCGGCTTAAGAATACCAATCGTAATATAGCAGCAAAGAATGTTCTTTTCAGAGTGTTTGATATTCTCTATTATTTAGGGTGTCGGCCAGAAGGTTGCATTTCAACGCCGCGTTCATGTATAGCATCTTTGGCATAGAGATGGGGGTATTCTTTGTTGGTGTCGGGCTTTATGTGTTTGTCTATAAAGCGTGAGTGGGGGAAGGGGGTATCCATTCTCAAGTTTCTCAAGTGTCTTCCTCAAAAGAGTGATCTCTTCATATACTGATTCATGGCTGAAAATTTTTCCGGATCCCCTAGTCTCAAGAGATATTATTAGATTCAGTTTGCGATTAATGGGTACCCAACTGTTAAAGTTTGTCAGCTGACCGTTTCATGCAGGCTTTCTATATACTCCTATCGATCAAGCATTAGTGCGTTTACTGGATCAAGAGTAATGAGTATTGTTAGTACTATTAGCCCACCTAACGAAAAATAAATGAAAAGCCTTTCAACTATCAGTTGCTGAATTTATTCATAGTATTCCACATGAATCTTAGGAGTGTAGTGTTAAGCTATTCAGGGATCTAGAAAGACATTTACATCGTCTTGTCACCAATAATTGAGGTGTACGCTAGCCAATTAAGGTTTCAAAGCTGTGAAAGTGACAGTTACATAGTGGCATGACACTGCTTCAACTCCTTGAAAATTCTTGGAAGACAATGTCATGAAAGAAGAGAAAAATCCCAGTACATCTCAACCATATGCGAATAAGGTAAAATTATAAAGTATTTGTATTAGTAAGGTAAACCCGGACAAATACAAAAAGTTAAATAGATCTTTCAATGTCTTTATCTTATAACAAAACGTGGGGAGTGAAATAAAGATGCCGAGTTAGATACTCGCGCTGATCACGAATACCGCTTGACTGCGCTAACAACATTATCCGACAGTTACCTGTTTTTCCCAGCCCGCACTACTCAGGCGAGAACACACGTCAACGTGAGCCGAAAAGTTTATTTTACACAATGATGTCTGATTCAAAATACCACCAAGGATCTGACAACTAGTCTGTAATCATGATCAATAAAATAGTGGGCGTTTCTTTGCGGAGACCAATTGTTATTGGTTTATATACAGACTGGACATCGATCGCTTACATAAGCCAATTTTGATGAACATTTTTGATCAATTCGTATTGGTCAGTTTCCGGACTGGTAATCGGTCACCATATTACCAATAAAAGATGCTCGATTGTTGATCTGTCTACATATCAAATATATGATTTGTGTGAAAGATGCGATAGTTGGATTGAGTTAAAACTCGTTACTTGGAGGCTTATGATGAGTCAAACTGATGACATTTTAACAGTACTCACAAATATCAAAATTAATATGTTATAAATCTCAAAGGGAAACGAATAGAAAGTACTTCTAGAATTCTACAACGAGTTCTCATAATCTCAAATGATGATATAACATATCAATGGGTAGATCAATAAATCTCCAATTGAAGAGATTTAATTCAAACAATAAGATACGCGTAATGGCTTCAATACTATGTGATCCTCTTGTTTATAGTTCCAATAACACAAAGGAAATTTTAAAAAATTATAGCATGATTTTCCAAGTGTTAAAAATCCATGATTCCCCCCCCCCCAATATCTCGGGAATTCGACTAAGTTTCATCTGTTGATTACGTATAACAATGCAGAACGGGTATTTCTCTTAAGCGTATTAGTCTTATACGACGTACAAGAGACACCTGCACTCATTATATATCTTATTTGGAATTATTACTTAACACTACCGGTAACGAAAAAAACCGACCCGTGTGGTCTGAATGCAGGGAACCGATCTTTTGCGTCCTACTGTATTGCTGACAAAACTTCCTTGAGGCACTCACAGTTATAAGATGCTACAAAAAACAGCAAATAGACGGTTATTCGTCGATAGATCTATGGTCCTATTCAACAGTGATAACATCGAAAACATTCAAATAAGTATCAATATTGTAATTGGATCGTTGAGGAGGGATTTTCCAAGCAGTTATTCAATTTAGATTTTCCCGTCTATTGATTGAACTGAAGTGCTCGGTCTCAGGTTGACATGTCGGTCTCTTGTGCAGATGCTTCGACGATGTCTGGGCATGTAATTAGAATTTAATTGGTGGGTGGTGACTAGCAGTGGGAATATCATCACTCACTGGGGAATTCAGGCACATCCAGCGCTGACGAGTCCCAAATAGGACGAAATGCGCATCCTGGATTCCACTGCTAGTCATCATCCACCAATTGCAGTCTTGGTTAATTTATTCCCTGTCATAGTTTCTTGTTGATAATTCTTTCTTTCTGGTCATTTGTTCTTCAGTATGTAACCAGTGAAGACAGGTGTTAATAAATGCCTGCAGTAGACTGTTGGAAATGCTTTCCATGACTCGCTTGCTGAGTTTATCATCCATATAGAAAAACTGACTGACTGACTTAATATTGGTGTTGAAAATCCGCATTTCGTTGTTTACGCTGACTGCTGTGCAGTAGATTTCCAAACTTATTTTGGAGTGATAAAGGTCTGACTTGGCTTTCTGATTCTGGTTTCGACATCGCTCTCCTTTCCGTCTGCCAGTAGTTGAAACGATACTGATTAGATGAGTGAAGGAAGTGTCTTCCTTCAAATTTCTGCTGTTATTAGTGACTATTGCTTGCTGTTGTTCGTGGTAGTCGCTGGTCATCTTCATCGCAATCACGTCTTCTTTATGTTCACTTGAAATCGCTGGCTCCTTCTACTTCTTCTTACTTGTTGGTTTTTGTGTGTTGGTCATTGGGTTTGCTTGATATCGTCCGTGAATAATTGAATAACTTGACTTTCTATTTCTGAGTTTCTATTTGTCAGTTACACTGTATTTCTCGTAGAATACATCAATTTAGATTGAGTAATGTCTAAATTTGTTGTATAATTTGTATTCTTTTTTTTCTTAATGTTTCAGGTTTATGGGACGTTTAATCAATCGTTCATCATTATCTGCTTTGGAACCATTACTTACTAAATATTATCCTCATTTGTTGAAATCTGCTTCAGACAGTGACACAGGAAATAGTAGTAATGTTCAAGATGCCTCATCGATACAATCTTTATCATCATCATCATCATCATCTTATTCTTCTGTACAAATGCTTCTTGAACGTGCTTTAATTGAACACAATATGTTAGCCGCTGGACTAATTTATAATAATATCACTTTAGACAATTTGGGTCTTCTTTTAGAGATATCCACAACTGAGGTAATTTACCATAATACTTCAAATATCTGTTCTTATTAAATCTTTTTTTTTTAATCCTTCACGTTTCCAGTGGAACATAGGGTGGCTTCAAGCTAGAGGCTTGAAGTTTCGGTAGCAGTGATGTTTATTTTTACGGGATGGGATTGCTAGCCTTATGCTCAAACTCCCCTCTTTACCAGTCTTACCACTGGCTTAGCGAGTTAAAGGATTGCCTCAGTGGCCGGGGATCGAACCCCGAACCGCATGAGGCGTGGTTGGCGAGCATTCTACTGTTGTGCCACCGACGCACATTAAATCTTATCACTCATTTAATATCAGTGTTATAACCAGTGATGGGTTGTCGTTACTGATTATCTAGAGGTGTGACACAAATCTTCATTACTGTTGTGTAATGCTTCCTTGTGAAGAACATCCATGAATGGTCGTAGACTTTTGCTAACTGAGTATTGTGGTTCACAGCTTTTTGTGATGAACTAATTGTAGGGAAATAGACAATTATATTTCCATATCCTAATTGCCATTCTTACAGAATAATCTTGTTGGCCTAGAATATGCGGATGGTATAGTCCGCCGAGGTGATGATGATATGAATACCTTGAGAAGAAATCTTCGAATTTTTGCCATGCGATTTACTTCTGTCAAGTGTAAGATGATGCTATAGGATTGAACTACATTGACCCCTAACTTGAAGATGGGGAGGGAATTGGTAGAGCGTGTTGACTACTTCACTTATTCGGGAAATACATCAATCCTAATGGACTCATTTCTGACGAAGTCTTAGCACGGATATAAAAGTCTCGTATAGGATTTCCCAACTTACTCCATGTCTGGCCTAGACGTGACATCCGGCCATCGATCAAAGGACGTGTGTCCCGAAAAAAAGTTCACTCCGTCCTCCCTTGTGGCTGTGAGTCATGGCTATTGAAAGTGGAAAAATGAAAAGGCTAGCTAGCTGCCTTTGACCACAGATGTTCGAGTTCTGTCTCCTGTGTTAAGCTGTATAATGTGGTGAGTAATATATTCAGGTTAGGCATCAAGTGTTAGGTAAGGAGGGGAAATCAATCGGCGAGGTTGTGAAGCAATATCCATTGAGATGGCTAGGATATGTGTTACGCATGTCTAGTCATCACTTTCTTCGACAATCAGTGTTAACTGACAAAAGCCGTATGTTCTACTTGAAACCCAAGGGGATTATATATATATATATATCCTATGCAAATGTATCGTCGAAGCATATGCACAAGAAGCCGACATGTCAACCTGAAACCGAGCACTTCGGTTCAATCAATCGACAGGAAAATCTAAAATTCAATTAAATTAATATGACCCGTTGCACAAGAGGTGGCTCTCGTGGCCTAAGTGGTCTAATGGATGGCGCTTTAGCGTTTGAAACTATGGGCACTTGGTTCGAGCCTCGGTAGGAACATCATCACTCATTTGGAAATGCTGGTACATATGGATGACGAGTCCCAAATACGACGAAATGCGCATTCTGGATTCCAATGCTAGTCACCATCCACAAATGAAATAGATTGCATTTTTATAAACAGTTCATTTTTGTTCAATATATGTATGTTTAATGTAAGTAATATTTGTTTCCATATATCAGGCGGAATCAATAGCTGCTCAAATGATTACTGAAGGAAGATTAAATGCAAAACTTGATCAAATTGATGGTGTTATTCACTTTGAAAGTAAGTACTTCTTAATTATATCATAATTTTATGGACTAAATGTTATCCAGAGTTAGTTTGTAGGAATTTGATTTCCAAGTCTTACGATGGATTGATTGATATCAGTTAGAGAACTGTTAAAAATTAATCTGATACACGCTAGTGACTAGCTACAAAGGGAAGTTTCCTGGTGTTCTAGTGAGAAGTCGCGACCATTGAGGTTCTACGCAGTCGGGAGTGATGACGAAAACTCGCCGATGACATTGGCCGGTGCCAGTCGCTCCCGAATTTGTAGAAGTTAGAATTCATGAGTCACTGGTTGGGTGCCAGTGGCCGAATAGTCTACGAGCTTGAATTGTTACCGGCAGGTCCTGGGTTCGAACCGTAGTGGTGGGTGTCTACTAATTACGAGCCCCTAATATGAACGAAACAGCCGTCCACTATTGATTTCTACTTGTTCTGTAACTGATATCAATCCGTCGGCAAACTTTGGACTGAATGTTTTTTGAATTTTCTCATTTTCACATGTTGTAAAGTTATGCTCAATTCTCAACTTTTGAGTCATGAGTTCGAATCCTGCTTTACTGACCGAGGTTTTTGGTAAGCAGATAGTATCACTCTTATCCTCGACACAATAGGTGTGGTTCATTTCTATTTGCAATAAAATTCAAATGACCGTCGAGTAGCGTCCCTGTTGTCATCCAGACATACGGTAGTTGAAACCTCACAACACTATATCAAATGACCAGATTAATATACAGGAAAAGATAGATGCAGACAAACCCCGTGGAAGATAGTGAAGGGAACCCAATTAACAAAGAAGTGGAACAGTGAAAACATTGTGCTGATCGACTCAAAAGACTCTTGAGCTGATCCGCACTCCCACACTATGCAGTTCAGTGGACAAAATATTTGTGAACTTATTTCTACAATTAAACTATTTGGTGATTCCATACGACAGGTAATTCACAAAAGGAGGATCTCTCAGAAGCGTTTCAAGTAAAGATAGGAATACGACAAGGCTACCTACCATCATCGACGATCTCCTTGATTGTGGTAGATTAGATCATGTGACAGGTTGTGGAAGAGTGAGAAGATGGATTTTATATATTTGTTATTCACACAAAACACTGAGCAAAACAGTCACAGTATGAATCGGAACATCCTTTTTTTCCATTTTCACAATTTGCGATTAATGGTTTCATCCTAACTTATCAGTTCTTCTTTACAGGCTCCATCTTTCTTTTCCGCGATGATGGTAGTAGTAGGATTGAGATATTCGACACTGATCACTCACTATCTTATTGTAGTAAAACACGACGATTTATGTCCATTGAATATGAAAGGCAATTTTTGTAACTCATATATATCAAGTGGATAATACCATAGTGTTTGAAACAGTAGAAGTGCAAGGGGAGGGTCCAGATGTCAGTGGGGCCACCTAAGTGCTTCGAAAAATTCTTGATCTTTAATTAAAAATAATTTTTCAAGAATTAGTTCGTATGGTTTTGATTTGTTCTTTAGTTTGACCGCGGATTGATATCAGTTAGAGAACCAGTGAAAACCAGTACTATAATAGTGAACAGCTGTTTCGTCGTAGTTGGGGACTCACCAGCTTTGCAAACCCACCGGGATTCGGAGCCAGGGCCTTCCAGTTTCAAGTCAAGCTTGTAGGCCATTCAATCACTGGAACCCAACTCAATGACTCATGAATTCTTACTTCTACCAAATTCATGATTTTAGCGCGACCACCAGCCAATTGGGAAATAATCCAACGTTCGCTTCTGACTGGCTGCAGGAAGGCGTTACTTGGAGTTATAGTGAGAAGTCGTGACAAATAGGTCCATCCTGTCGCTCTCTGATAACATTGGTTGGTGATGGCGCTAAAATATCTCGAATTGGTAGAAGTTAGAATTCATGGGCCGTTTAGTGGGGTCCCAGTAGCTGAATGGTCTACGAGGTTGAATTGTAACCAGTAGTTCCTGAGTTAGGACCTCGTTGGGTGCACACTGCAGACGAGTCCCAAATTAGGGCGAAACAGCTGTTTAGCACTACAGTACCAGTTTCCACTGGTTCTCTAACTGATGTCAGGCCGTGGTCAAACGCTAAAATAAATTGTTTTTGTGTCATACTTATTAGATTATATTATTTTTTTGTTTTTTTATTTAGATCGAGATCCTGCTGTTTCAACTTGGAGCATGCACATACAAACTCTTTGTGCAGCAGTTAATCGTATTGTCGAAGATATTGAAGCTGCACATCCAATGTGGGTCCGTACACACTTAAATTCTAGAATGACTGTAGACCCATCAGTGTGAAATGAACAATCATCCTGCTGATACTTTTCACGCAAAAATATGATTAACTTTCATTTATTTTTAAAACATGTTAACTGCGTTGATGCCTTAACTTGCGTTATCGTTATGATGTCGCTGCTTTTATATTTTGCACTACGTTGAGTTGAATAGGGATGCCAAGCTGGACACAAATGCGGAGATCACGCCGTCTGTGTTGACTTGTTGAGGGTGGCTGTTCCGAGTATCGTTGTATGTGTTGCTGGTTAAAGCTATCTTTATGGTCAACATTATTGCAGCTTTGGTGTTGGTGCTGCGTATATGGACAAGATTTGACGAAATACCAAACACCATAATGCCGGAAGAATGGCGAAGGTGTTATTCTTCGGCGTCGATTGATATTGTGTGGAAAACTAGGACGATGGACGTGTCAGGTAAAACCAATGGGCATTTGACCAGAGGTTAATGCAGAAGATTGAGAGGTTTGGTGAACTGCATTTATTTCAGGACCACTCGGTTGTCCAGATTGGACTAAACTGGTTGTTCGAGAAATTTGTCTAACATCAAAGAATCTGACATCCTCGTCTCCAGTATATTATGATATTGCCATTTTAGTATTTCGCAATACGTTGATTTGAATGGGGATTCCGAGCTGGCACGGACGCGCTAATCACGAATATCGCTAGTCTAACGCGGGCAACATAGTACTACATTTAACTGTTCCCCAGCCCACTATACTTAGCGAGAAGACACAATGACGTGAGCCGGAGAGTATAGCCCAGTATCAGCCAGTGTATGTTTACTAAAGGAAACGCTATATATATATATATATATATATATATATATATGTTTGCGGTCAGTAGCTTAGGTGTGACAAGGGCAATCCGTAAAATAATGCATCTACATATCAGTTATGTTTCATTCGTTTATTTGTATTTTCTGAAATAAATTGTATTGAAAACTGAAGTAAACGATAACTGAGACTGAGCTTTGAAAATGTCAGGTGACACTGACTGCTAAAATTAAAATAACAAGAGGCAAACCAAAAGTAAAATTAGAGCAAACTCATCGTCTGAGACATCACGCTGGCATAAATGAAATTGTACATGCTTTGCAATAATCATTAGAATACTGGTTACAGTGTTTATCTTTGAGGTTTCGGGACACCAGTTTTAATTCCAATAGTGTATATAAGCTATGGGGTCTAAAATGAAAAAAGGGACCGATAATTTTACACAAACAACCATTTGCTTCTGTTCGAACAATCGAGGGAGGGGCAGCTGACTGACTAATCAATAAACCTGACACAGAAGTGAATCAGTTTAAGTTGCCTTACCTTGGAGAAGTGAATAATGAAAGAGCACAAGGATGCGATGATGGTAGAATAGGTAGGAACGAAAGACCACTTGAGGTCTTCAGGGTGTGGGACGCAACAAGGAATTAATACATCTATGACGTTGTGAACGAGTAAATAAGTCACAAATAGTCTGCAGCTATAATGATTCTTAGGATCGTAAGGACTCCACACAGGTAAGTAAGTGGCTAAGACAAATAGTCATTCAATGGTGCCAAGTTTTGGTCTGAACACCTCTAATTCTGTAACGACAGAAGGCAAGAGTCAGGCAACAGATCATTTATTAAGGAAATCAACGCATATTTATGTATTTTCGTGTACATGACTATGGATATTTAAGCAAACAAACACAGTCTTCCGATTGGTTGTTTCTCACGACAAATCTTGGGAACGTAAATATTGACGTTAATTACTGTCTACCAATTTGGCTAGTAGACAGCTCTCACCACATCCTTTGTTTTCCGTTGACCAGTTAGCTGACTTGACATGCATTGCAAACCGTAGTCATAAGTGATCAAGCTTCTCAACCTTACCGATTGACTTTTTCTTCTTGATCGAACGCTCTACATTCCATCTCAGCATCTATATAATGCGATCAGGTGAACGAAGACATCTATGGTCAATAACTTTTCTCCAACTTTCATTTGAAGCTACCTCTCAACGTGTTCGACTGTTTTTTTTATTTGTGTCTGTTTTAGGATGATATTGGAGTTCTACTTAAAGATGATAGTTTTATTTCCATGAGATAATCTGTAGTGGTATGATTTGTTAAAGAAACAGTAAAAGCCGACAGAGAGTGCTGAACAGTTGTTTTGTCCTAGTTTGGGACTTATTGGCAGTACGAAGCCACCATCGTAGTTCGAACGCAGGACCATTCAGACCCTACTCGATGGCCCATGAATTCCATTATCTACCGATTCGTGACTTTCGAGTGACCACCAATCAATGTCATCAGCGGACATTTATCCTTACTTCCGACCGAGTAGAATCCACTGGTAACAATTCTCTGTAAATCCAGATAACTTTTTCCTGTGGGTACTCAATACTGAGCATCAGATTAATTCTCATTAGTTTTATTCTGCATAACTCCATATCAGACCACATCAACGAGAAGTTCGACATAACTGACGGGCATCTATGAGTAATCGCGACTCTGATACATACTGAAACAACAGTTATACTGAAGATTCAAAAGCTATGTTCCTATGCGATCTGGAAATGAGGTGGAAAGACAAAATATTAGTTATAGCCACACTTTCAGCTTTGCGTGCAGCACTTTTTTAATGGTCCTCCTCAATAACCTCTGTTCCCATTTCGGTTTTCTATCATCAGTGTTTCATTCTACTGACACTACTTCTGTGGCGTGAGGCAGATTGATAAGAAGCTACCAAAACTGAAATCAACCTTTTAAGTTAATGGATGCGGAGATAAGATTGTTTTCCTCAAATTTGGATTTTTACGTTGTGGACATGAAATAACCATATTGGACAACTTGTTTTAACTTGGGCTAATTACTAACAAATCAGAACGATTTATTCTCCCCTGACCTAGCCGAACTTTGATGTGGCTAAGAATATATAAATACGCTGTGTTTGTCCTTAATAAAGGTCTGTTACGAAGTCTCCAATCTTCTGCCGCTACACTTCCATAGTTTATGAAGACTGTCACCATTCGTCGACCGAATTACAACTTCTGGTTCCCCGATAAAATAACTGTCAACTAGAGAATGGGGATCCCCGGCCGCTGCACACATGATATCAATGGTCGGCCTGCCAAATTCGGGCTACCGATAACACATGCTGAAAATTGCATAGTTGTACCAAAAATGCTGTGTGGAATCAAGCAATTATAAATTAAAAATAAAGTAATTTGGTGGGTGGTAACTCGTAGTGAAATCCAAAATGCGCGTTTCGTCCTATTTGGGACTTCTTGACTGGACGTACCCACGATTCCCAAAGAGTGATGGTGTTTCCACTGAGACTGGATCCTATCCAGCCGATGAGTCCCGGGTAGGATGAAACGCTCCCTGGATTCTACTGCTAGTCCCACCTATCAAATTAAGTGCCTTGTGTTGTCTGCATGATGTACTATAATTTTTCCAAAAGAGGATAAACCTCTACAACCTGCCTTTTAGAATGTGTCTTTTATTTCTAATAATAAACACTTCCTAGATTTGTTACTCAATAAGCTGTAATGTTTCCGTTTTGTTTAAACCATTTCCGAGTTTTTGCTCCCTTGTTTTCTATGATTTACTTCCGAATGACGATTCACCATTGAACTGATTAGTTGTCAACCCTCTTCATCATGTAAGACTGTTCACTATTTTTCATGCATTGTTATTTCTCATCCGCTTTGATCTATATTTGCTACTGACTGGCAGTGACATCTGACCTTTGTTTTCAATTAACTTTGTACTCATAAACACCTTAACAACTGTACAGCTTTGAAGTGAGCTCGTGAACAGAGCTCTCTTTGGTGATCTATTTGTTCCTAATGAATATCTCTTGTCATTATGTACTTCCAATATACTGGTTAGTATATGCTATTCATTTTGTTAGTATGTGGAAAATTTTTTCTTTAACCGATATCTCGCAAGATGGAGAATTGTTGACAACCAAGAAAAAGTGAACAGTTATGTTGTAATTTCGGTCTCTTCTACAATGAGTGTTTACGGCTCTACCTGTTATTCATTTTTGTTCTTCTAAAATTCAAACTTGGTACAGTATGAGCACTAAGAGGTGTGTCACACAAAATAATAGGACGTTAGTTTATAAGGAAATTAGGCAGAGAATGAACTAGGAAAGTCATAGGGAAAGCATATTTGTCAAGATCGAACATTCACCACTTCATGGTACTTTTAAAAATTGGAGATAGAAGAAAGTTTCAGGACGTCCGCCATTAATATCAATTCATGGTTACATGTGATAACGTTTAGAGCCACCGATTCGAACTAACTGTCGGATCTCAACCATGGAGTTTCGATGTACCAACTGGTGCTAATCTAATCCAAGTATCCTTCATCCCTAGGTGCCATGTCACAAGCTGACCACCTCTCCAAATCTTTCCATCCACTCCCAGGGCTAGCGAACGGAAACTGATACGGAAGCCTCTGAGATAACATAGGTAGCACATGTCCAAGCCACTGAAGACTGTCTTTTCAGATAACGACACCCACTACCTTTGCTTGAACACACATTGTCAGACCTGAGAATTACTCACATGATAGAATCATTGGACGCAAGCAATTATACAGATGCAGGGATGACTGAATACATATAGTCTCTGCAAAGCCTCAGCTCGAAGTGACTAGGTTTCAAAAGTGTAGAGCAAGACTGTATGCACCGAAACACTGTAAACCAAAGATTTAGCATCCGTGCTGACGCAACCAGAAGTGGCTCAAACGGACATGCGTCACCCCAGCTTTCAATTTACCGTTAGAGACTTCCGTCACACCTCGTCCAGCACTGAGGTGATGGCCTAGATACATGAATTCGTCTATAAATTCAAGCGGTTCACCTGCAAAGGTGAGCACAGGTATGGGCTCCTGCCAATCTCGCAGCAATACTTTACACTTAGACTGAACAAAGCAAATACCACACTTATTGACACTGATTACCAACTAAATAAGTGCCATTTGGGCAGCGTGCAAATTATCTCATACTAGGACAATACTGCCTGTATATTCAAAGTTCAAAAGTATTTCTCCAGGAAGGAAATCTTTGCCACCACCACGCACGTCATTCAGAGCTGACTCAAGAATATCGTCAGTGGTAAAGTTCAACAACGAATTAGAGAGACTGGACAACCATTTCCAACCCCACTGTTGGATGACCATAGAGGTAACAACTAGTTACATACAGCCACTCTACCTGAGGTATTTGTGCATAGAGGGATTCGGGCTTTCCAGGGTTTGGCTTATGAGAAGGGTTGACTCACTCATCGGTGCAATGATAATCCCACACTTATGCCGCATCTCTTCGTTGGTTTCTTTTTTATCAAATAGGGAAAGAAACGCACACGTTTCTTTAGACTGTTTTTGTATCTACCATTTTTCGAGAAAAAAGTAAGGGTATTCCTATAAGGCGTCGATAGAGTTTATACATTTGGTTGTGTTTAGTTACCCACTTATTCGCTCTGTAGTCCTTCTCGGAATTTTTCACGAGTTATGGGTTCAACCCGTTTTAATCGCTCCACAGTCTTAGTGATTTTCACGCGAGTGCTTGCATTGTGCACTACTGCTTGTGGAAGTCTTTCCATAAATACGTAGTCAAGAGCGCAGTTTAGATAGGCCAGTTTCAGTTTGTCAACGCAAATCCTGTCTGCACCATTATAGAGGTAGATGATAAAGTTTTTAGGCTACGTCGCCATAACTCTGAGGAGTACTTTGTAAAGTGGACTGAGGTGTAGTTATATTTTTTCGTCATTTCTCACCCATACATGGGAGCAGACATCCTAGTCCTTGGGTGTGTAAATCGCTTTTTATTCTTCTCATGAGGAAATCTGCCTAAATTTTGCGATTTGTAGTCGAAGTATGTCAGCTTGTTTTCCTGACCAGTACTAGAGCTAATAAACTCACTGTGGCTATCTTTCCTGCCAGACGCAAACTTTAGCCACACTACCTACTCCATCCTTAGCATGGCACACTTAAACTCGTGGCTAGGCTGTTCTTAAAACCACCGCCTAGAACTTACGGCTGCTGAAGAGTTTATTTATTACCTGTGTTTCGAACAGAGTGTAGAGATATACAGTCACACTGCAACGGAGTCACTGAGTTGGTGTCCATTCAAAATCCAGTAGTCCACGTCGTGTTCCAGTCTGCACAGGTAAATAAATTGAATATTGAAGGTTCGATTGATTTGACAAACTTCTTTTCTCCTCTTCACTAACATCCCATTAGCTACAAGGTGACATGCTGTGCAGTGGATTCAGTGTGATCCGAGAAAAGTTGACAAGTTGTTGAACAGCTGTGACTCGAACTAAGTTCCTCTGCCAGTTGTCACTTTTACAGGCGCCCTGAACACGCCCACCCAGTGCTGAAGGAAAGCTTTTTTACCGATTCCGCCATAATACAACTAAATGACGAAACAGCTGGGAACCTGGTAAACCTATGGATGCATGTGAATAAGCTCATGTTAAGAGACCTACCAAGTACATGTGAACATGGGTGAAACGAGCCTGGAAGTTGGGAATGCATAGAATGACTTTTAGAGAGTTAGAACCTTACGGAGTGCTAGTGGTGTACTTTCAAAGTGAAACACCTGAAACAAGGCAGGAAACTGAAGAACAAGTCGAAAGACAAAACATATCATGTATATTTACGGCCTAAATTTGGGAACCTCCCAGCCTCTTTTCGTATAAGCTTGCATTTACGTTTGTCAGTTTTATGAAACTTTCAGCTACTGCTTAATAGCATTTTGGTACCCACTAGCACAAACCAAATATTGGCCCGTAGCAGTAAATAATTCAGCGAAATTATGAGAATACACAATTCATCACCCAAAGTTGGATGCTGATCTTTACTGTATTACTCAACCCGTTAACATGAAAGCTCGCGGTCAAGCATATATATGGCTGGACTTATCCGGCATGTTGGTTGAAATTTCGCTCGGCAAATTTTTTTTGTCAGTAATTTTTAATAAAATTTTGTTATATGTTTTCTGGATTGATAGGAATTCTCATTTCCTGGCTAGTTATTTTGGTGTCCGCGTCATGTAATCTGACTGCGACACACTTAGCATATTGGTTGTAATGATTAGTGTTTCATGCTGAATGCGTCAAAACATCTCTACAATGAAGAAGATAGGGTAGTTGGGGGGTAATGTCATCTACACAAATAGTTTATTTCTTGTAGAAGCTGCAGCTTTCGACGTAGTGTCATTTAATGAAGACTACGTCAAAATGTGGCTATTTTCGCGTGAAGAACAGTACTATTTTACAAAAGAATGCTATCAGTACATGGGAATCACCTATAAATGCCAACAGAACGTAAAACCAATGTGTAAACGAACGGCTACGGAACTGCAATCCAACATAACCGACTAACATGGACGAAAATGACCTTTGAGTGTCTCACTCCATCAATGACCTTGAGCATGCGGGATAATTTCAGCCCATATATATCATTTGGCACACCATCGTGTCGCGTTTGTTTGTTCGTTCAAGATCCATGGCTAGCTAAGCATCCAACATCATACTGAGATTTTGACCCCAAAGCACAATTCTTGGTTTTGCACTATCACTTTGGTGTTTCTATTTGCCTCTAGTCTACGCAGAACAAATACCGTGGGAGTTGTGTGCATGTGAACCTGCAGATAACACTTCGGAGCAGCTGAAGCGCCCTCTGAAGTGGTCATTTATCAGCTTCTGACCTACCCAACTAACAACATTCAGTTCAACATGATGTTCACCTTCAATTACACTGAATTATATGACTAAATAGTTTTTAATGTCTCATTAATAAGTTAAACCTTTGTGGAGTGCGTAAAGATGTGATTGTATACTTTTTGGTTATTTGTAGAAATTAGACATATTGCACATAATTTTTGTTTAAAACGCTTCTGGTTGGAATACCCTTGGCTTCCGTGTACGATTGGAAAATACACTCTGCTGTTGGAGACTTCGTCTTCTCCTTGATTTCTTTGGCTTACTAGCTCAGCTCTCACCGTGTTGTATCTTTCGGATTTATTGTAGGAGTCCACTACGCTCAACCGAAGACAATTATACAACCGGGACACAGCAGCTACAACCTACTCCGTCCAAACAACTAACGTCTCCGTGGGTTATATAAATAATTTGTAGCAGAGGACTTCAACTTTATTTCCAAGTAACCCTTTTGTTGATATAACGTGTCGTTGCATTTTTGGTAATATACTGTTACTTAACATTCCACCGACTTGAATTTTATTTCTCATATTTTGTAATACTAGTGAAATCTAACATAAGTCCCCTACACCTTCCCCTCCTTCAGATAAAACATTTATTTTCACACAAATGTAGTAGGAAAAGTGTCATGGGTAGGATGTGAATTATGTATAGTGAAGGCCCTTTTTATGCACTGTTTCTCTAAGTTTTTTCACTTCTTAGCGATAATTCATCTAGTATATCAAAAGATTTTAGGCACTGTGACTACGAAAACTAGGAGAGTATTAACTATCTAGGCAACGGAAGCTTAAAACCAGTTCCATGTTCCATTTACACAAAAAAGACTATTATGGTGTCGCTTGAGATATATGATAACCCATAATAAGTGAAAGGATACGTCATGGTAACCTTTTTGTTCACTCGTGAACATTCCTGCATCACTGATAAATGTTACTGATTGTGATACCAAATCCTGCTACCGAATTATAATGAGTATTATTTTGAATAACAACGACAGTGAAAAGTGTAGGAATAACTGCATACATATATGATGAAACTGTCTATTAAACAAAAATACAATAAATGGATAAAACCGAAAATTTAAACTATAGCATTCATAATTCAATTCAGTTTTATATGCGAGTTGCAAAAGTTCGTGCCACTGGAAGGTAAGCAGTAGTTTGAAATGACTTGCGCTAGATACAGGGAAGGGATGTGGAAAAGGAACTAAACCCAAGATCAAGAAAAGTGCAGAATAATAATAAATTTTTTAAAATTTACTAACTTCCGTCTCGACACATACAGTTTGGTTTTTTTCCGAAGTAGTGAGCTCATACCATGTACTTGCATTAAAAGTATCTATGTTTAAGCACTGGCTTTCAGGGAGTTTTATCAATTTTTGTTCAGAAAATACTCAAACTCAAAAGCCCTTGCAAAAGTGTTCTGTTCCATGGATAAGAGTGGTTCTCAAATATCCCTACCATCAGATCCGCTTATTAACAGTCACTGCCGAAAATAAAATTTTTTGTCAGCCAATCCCGAAGTACGGTCAATTCCACGTTGCCGGCCATTCCTATCTTCGGCTTCCTGCAGGATCGGAAGCTGCAAAATAAACGTGCTGTTTAGCTATAATATTTATTATTCAGGTCATAAAATATGTCGATTTAAAGCGGTTAAAAAGATGTTGGTGAGGCTTGAGACTAGGCCCAGAACACTTCACTTCATAAACGTTTGCGTAACAAGTGACATCTGGTCGAAAGTGAAAATGTGGAAAGTGGATGTTCTAAACAATCATGACAAAATGGTTGACTTCGACTTCAAGTAATCGAGGGAAATTACAAAATTCTGAGTCCTTCTAGGGAGTTCTCATGTATATACAAATATTTGAAGCAGAAGGATCAATCAACCTCTCCATCCTTTGTAATCATGCAGCAAAATGAATGTCGGCAGTAAAATTGTTGAAGGAATACCCAAACCTTTCTAAAGCAGCTTCTCAATCGACTCGAATTCTTTCCATACATAGTAGATTTTCATTACTGACATGCAGGCTAATCTGTGTCTTTCATACAGAACTATATATTCGATATATCATCTAAGAGTTCAAAGGTGATAGTTACTTTCCTTATCTCATGGGACTTATTTCAGTAGGAAGTTCATTTGGAAATTAAATTGTCTGATTTCTATTCGATGTCTTAGAGAAATGCGTTAAATGCGCATTTTGACCTTTACAACAGTTCAACTGTTTGCCATTCGATCACACGGACGCGGGGATGTCAAAAAATATGCTGCAGTTCGACTGCTCAAAAATAACACACTGATTTCAAGATGGAGGTGCGTACCCAGACTTAAACCCTTTAATTAGAGAGTATTATTTCATGATAATAATCGCAATGAAAAATTGGGGCTATCAATTCAATATCCCCAAGTACGTAGTCTGAAGGCCGAAACTTAACATGCCATGTATTCATTTCGCTTATGAATTGGAAGTAAAGAATGTGAAAATTTAGCTGCACTTAGGAAACTGAGGTATGAAACATAAGGATGAATAATCAGTGTATCCAAGTTAAACAATGTAGCCTCTTCCCTGAAATTATAAACTTAAAGATCCCTAATTTTTGTTTCTGCATTCTCAGTATTAGATTTTTATATAAGATTTCTCTACTATCATACACTGCAGGCTCAGTCGTTTTAAACTTCGACCCTAGCATCTAAGTTTTAAGGGTAGTGAAACACCATGGCGAACGACTTGCAGGTGAAAGGACCAAATCTTGTGTCAGGAGGGCTGTGATCTTAATACATCACAAGCTACAAGTCAGATATAACCTACTTTCCACACCACTCATCTCTGGGGTCTGTCAAGGCTACAGAAAAGGACAGACAGAATGGACTACTAAGAAACTTATTGAAGACCAGAGATTATTATCTTACTACCAAGAAGATAGCTTAGTAAGATTAATCTAGCTCATACAAACGTGTTAAATGGTTGTTGAATACGTGTGCTCGTGATTAAGAAGCGCGTCTGTAGTGTGGGCGTTATGAACCTTCAAGGTCAGTAGCTTCAGATGCCCAAACAGAAGAAAAAGCCGAACAGACCTGCACTAGAGTTCATCAATGAGCCTTTTTCGAAGCCTAAAGGAGAGCTTGTGTATAAAACATGCTCAGAACTTTATCCGGAAGTAAAAAGAGCACCTACTGACGAAGCCTACTTCTGGGTATGTCGTTAAGTTCATTCTAAGTGATTCTGTAATCACAGTGTGAACCAACTTTTAAAACAGTGAAAGTTGAAAAGAAAAAAACACTAACCAGGAGTTCGTCGAATCCACGTTATGCCCTACCGGAGCTGGACTTTGTTGAGAATCAGCCAGTTCAAGTAAGAGTAAAATATGTATGATTACTGTTCATTTTGGTGCCGTGGTGTAGAAAAATATCTTTCAGTCACAATTACTGATATTTTTATGAAACTGAAGGTAGAATGCATAAATTGTACAGCATAATGAGCACAGAAATGCACCACAGACACTAGGTGGAAATGTGAATTTTCGGTAGGTGGCAAGTATTTGCCATTATGCTCCTTGGAAATTACCATTAGACAATTCAGTAACAGTTTTTTGGTGTATATAATGAGTTCATGACTATTTACGCTTAAAATCAACCAAGACGTACATAAACCTTTATAAAGCGTGTTCAAGAATGTTCAATTCCGTCTGTAAGCATTTACCAATTCTCTCTGAGGACGTATAAAATGCCTATAAAAGTTAGGTGGAAACTTTTATGAAATGGACATCTTTCTAAGTATTCCTTTCTTCTGTTAATTTCAAGTTACCTAAATTTCTCTCACTACCTGTTGGATATTTTATAAGGATAAACCATCATTCTGATTTCTCCTAAAGTTTTTGCGATGATGAATATTAAATGTAACAAGTTTTCTCACTTTTTAAAGATAGCCTTCACCTAGTTAGATTCGCCCTCTTTACATAACAAATTACTCATTGGTTGTGTACATGTAACATTCTTTTTTAGTAAAAAAGTAGTTGGACTGATGTTTATTTAAATTTACTAAATATGATTCGTGGCCCGGAAGTAGAATACTTTCCAAGCACACATTTCGTCCGGAGTTCGATACCCGACTTTTGCACTCCTAAACCTCACTAACTCGGTAGTGAGCTCAGTAAACAGAGGTGAGCCGTCAGGCTAGCAACCCTATGCCGTAAAAATAAAACCACTGCTATTAAAACTTCAAAGCTCAACTTTGGATTCTTATGTTCCAGTCGAACTGCATAGGAATAAAAAAGGATTGAGTATAACTGTCTTTATTAAGGACTGAACGATGGTTTAAAACTAAAATACTAAAATTACGTTCGCTTTATTTCTGTTATTGGTGTATATGTGGACTGATTATTTATCTTTGTAGTAATTTCTGGATTTCTTTCACCATTGGAAAACTAACTGTTCATTAAGTCTTAATAACTTGATTGAATAATTTAACGAGACCCACCTACCAATCGTATTTATTCGACGTATAAACTAGAAAATGTCAGGTAATCATTATGAGGCCAAGTTAAACTTTAAGCACCACTAACTACCAATGGAGTTCGACCGCACTAATAAACTTGTAACGCTAACCGGAAAATAATGCTGTTATCAATAAAATATGCCATTAAGTGGGATATCTCGCAAGTTGCAGCTTATGTTTGAGAACGAATAATTTACCTTTCAAGCCAAGGACAAGTTAGGGTTAGGTTAACTAAATAAAGGCGATATTGGAGTTGGTCCGAGTTAGATTACAGTTAGCTTGTGGATATGTTCACGTAAGAGTTGAGTGCAGGAAAGATTAGGGTTATTGTTAGGCTTAGAAGACCTATATAACTGCATGCATAGAATATGGTTAAATCAATGTGTTGATATAAGAATAGAACTTGTGCACTGTGGCAGAGTATAATTCCATTGTGGTTGGTGCTTAAAGTTTAACTCTGCCCATTATGATAAGGTGTGATCCAAGTGCTTTATCTCCAATTAACTTTTCCTCCACATTTTAGGAGTAAAAACCACCTACATACTTCCATTAGTATACAAAATTTAGTCGTTTGGTAAATTTCCGCTAGTTTTTGTTTCTTTTTTTAAGGTATTCTTGCTCACCTAGTTTTCGTGTATACTTTTTATTAAATAATAAAAAGAATGAACTTCGGGAATGTTATTCACCAAACACTCGTAATATTCCACTCAGTTGATAACGAACCACACTTGTGTATGTATGGGATAAGCGTACTACATGGATGCACCCACATTTCGGTTGGTGAAGTTAACTTTGGGATTGTGACCGGGTGGTTGATAGTCAAGCGCCTAGACTAATGATTTACAGCTCATTTGACTTCCAGTTAGTTAGTTAGTGGATTTTTATGTCCAACCTACTGTCTTTCTTTTTGTCCTCAGATCAGAACATTGGATCCTTCTTCTTTGCATTATGAACAGTAGTGAATTGATCAAGACAGATTAGTGAATAAAGAATATTTCTTCTCGATAATTTCCCCAAGATCTACAGTTATACATACAAAGTAGTTAAAAGGTAATTACTATTGACAACAGTAATGCTTTCTAAATAACAGTGAATCACAGTGATCAATAGATCCGCAGTTCAAAATGTGTGTGTGTGTGATAAGTCTCTAAATGCGATTCCAATCTAAAGGTGATATGCCAAGTGAAGTAATAACTAACAATTTAAGAAAACAAATTCAAAGAACAAATGGACCGATTAAGTAATGCTAGATTGTAAGCAAAGTACATACAATACGTTTTAATGAAGGGGTATGATAAGAGAGGGGTTGGAAATATAAGTAAGGCGTGATGGGGAAGTCATCAGTTGGTTAGGTTTTAATAGGCCAAGGGGAAGGGGGATAATGGCTGTACGCGCTTCTTTTGAATGCAACTATAGAGACTGATCAAGAAGTTATCGAGAAGAATATTCTTTGTTCACCAATCTCAGTGTTTTCGAAATTTTTCATGGACATCTTTAATCAATTTGAATTGATAACCAGTACATTTCATATGTATGTGCCTTTCTTCAGTAACGATTTCTAAACTAAGACATTTATTTCTTTGAAGTGATTTATATTCAACAGTTGAATTAAATTTGTTGCCTGTTTCTGACTAGGTGTTTGTGAGTTTCTGTGTAAATTTTGTCTCCATACATACTGAGATTATTTTCAAAATGGTTTTATTACGTCCTTTTGAACCATTCATTTAATGTTATCTTCGAAATAAGATAGTGGCCTTGTTGATGAATAATATGGTTATAAGCTATGTCGGTGTTATATTGTGCCCGTAGAACTTCAATAAACTCTTTTTTTCCACAGGAATTTTCGTAACACCGCCATCAATACACGTGAAGAGTGTAAAGTAATCCCTTGAGACATAAGAAATATAATGGAATGAAGTGATTTACATATATGTAATAGAAATGTAGTACAGTTAATTATGTTGTTGTTGCTGCTGCTGTCACCTTCCTTAATTGAATTCACTAAACTATTTGACATTTTTAAGTTTAAATTATTTGAGTCTCTGCTAATTCCTCGCCCCTCATTTAGAACTGAACACTCGGTTTTTATAAATTTTACGATTATGTCTTACCATGTGCTAAAAGAGATGTATCGTGAAAAATATTCATCAGGACACTAGAAAAGAAAACAGCAAAAAGCTCAGGAAAGATATCTCCCCGGCGAGTTCATCCTCAAACGCAGAACAGTCGCCTTTTTAAGCATAATTTCAAAATAGTAACAAAGAGTGCTTAAAAGACGTAATAAGTTTCAACTTTTTGTGAAAGTTTGAAGAAGTGAATGTAGATTACAAGGGGCACAGAAACAAATTGCGTAGGATTAAAAAATAGTTACTTAATATGTGTAAAGACAGGTATGGACGGAATGCGCTTAGAAACAAACTGAAATAATGGTTTTCTTAACTGAAGACGAAGGGAATAAAAAAAGGCAAGACAAAAGAACAACTAGGGAGTCAGAAAGAAGTAGATCCATGGTAGATATAAAAGTTGGGCTCATTTCTTTTGATGAACCCATGGCTCTGGCTTCCCGATACACATATGTTCAAAAGAAACTAGTTCCACCTCTACATTTGCCGTGGATTTAGTTCTGTTTGGCTGCTTATCTGTCTGTTGTTTTTCCCCATTCCCTTTATACTTTATTATCTTCACCATTATAGATAAGATTTTATTTTAATAAGTCACACAATGTTATACAGTAATGTTAACTGATGATGTTTCGAGCACAAACTACTGCTCATAATCATATCACTCACACAACTTCTTACTTCATTTATATAAATTTATACTTGTCAACCAAAATGTAAAGAAGGAAACTAAGTTTTGTCTCTTTTTAGAAATAATTATCTAATGTCGACTATTGCTCAAAAATCGTTGTTAAATTATCTTGTATATTTCCAAAGCAAAATCTATATTTTAATGTCTTTCTCATCTCTTTATCTTTTTATAGCCAGTGTTACCTAATCTTAAAAAGCAAAAGTCTTGCCCGTTATTTCCTTTAAAATCTCCTGAAACAGTCAATCGAAATTGTATTGTATTAGTTGAAGAGACACCAGAAAATCATAATCGTATGAGTAAAAAGTTATATGAAAAATAACAGGTGAGTGGTTTTTAAAACATTCTTTTTCGGAAGTTAAGTGATGAAGGTTCCTTTTCTCATTATAGTTGAACTGCCTTTATTATTATTTTCTCCTCCGGTTCCGAGTGGGATGTTAGGCTACAACAGCACATCACTTTATCCTATTCTCTGAAGTCCTTTTTAGCTTGCCCCACAATTGCATATAGTTTCTCATCTCCTCTTCTCACGACCTCTTGTATGTCATCCTTGGAGCTTCGCCCAACTCGTCGTCTCCCATTCGGGTTCTATTAGAGTAGTGGCGTGTGGTGCGCGGTGTCATTCGACGATCTCCTCAGAGTGTGTCGGACCATTCTACATTTTTTTCGACATATTTGTTGTGCAGTAGGTTCTTGGTCGGTTTGTTCCCATTCATATTTTTTAGGTAGTTTGGATTTTTCCCAATTTACCAATTAGTCATTAGTGCTTGCCTACCAGCCGGATAGCCGTTCTGGCTTTCTAAACCGACTCAGAAGGGATACGCCACTAATAAACTCGACCTCAAAGGAGCAGTACGGCCGTCTGGTGTTAAGATCACTTTAATGTAGCTAGCAAGCACTACTGGTTGATGTGAGTGGTATACAACTACTCATTTCAGTCAATCAGTAGTACATAGTTTAAATTTTTTTTTCAGACATATTCACCTGCCAGTTTATACAGTTTCAGAGAGATAATGTTTGAAATAATCGAAAAGTTTTGTGGTTCAAGTAGGTGATTTTGATGTTTACATTCGCGTTTACTTAACTGAGTGATTTAATTGCGAAGCTTTCGTTGTCCTCTTAGACTCAAACTTCAATATGAATTGAACTTATTTGTATTCTCTGTATGAACGATAGGTATAATTCTATCTGCTGACAACCTCTATCGCTGTTGGTTGTTAATTCGCGTAGTTTACGTTTTACTGATATGCTCAAACCAGGTTCACATTTAATAGTTTGAAGAAATTTGATTGTTGGGTATGTGATATTCATTACTATAAAAGTTTTTGTATTTTCCGATGAATGAAAAGCAAAACGATACTGTTGTTTTTACTAACGTCTCACTGTTTAATGCTTCTGACAGCTTTATCAAAGTATTATTAATCCAGAATTTATAAAATCTCAGCTTATATATAACAAGTTAATCATTGTTCATCAGAATGGGGTAATTTTTACGTTGTCAAGTTGGTAAAGATAACAAAACTATGTGTAGACATTATATAAGTAGCATGTGCTTACATAGTGAGATTGCTTATCACATTCATGTTGATTTGGTCACTTGATGTGGATGGGGGAGGGGTGTTGGAAGCAAGTTAAATTCTGTTTTAGTCCATCGTTTGCATTCAGACAATTTGGATCCCATTTGATATGAAGTGCTTCAGATATCAGGCGTTCTTTGTGATTTCTGAAATTTTTCTGGATTATTTCACCGCTGTCTAAATCAATTTTGTGGTCTGATCGTATAGTATGTAGACCTGTGGCTGATGATTTTTCAGTCTTTTCTATTTCAACTGGAATTCTCGGCGGTCGAATAGAGGCTCTATGCGGTGTTGATTTCTTCTGATCTTGATTTCTCTCGAGGTCTGTCTGAGGTCAACTGCACGTCTCCAGTTGCTTCTGTCTTCTACTGTACTTTTCACTTGCATCCATGTTAGTCCATACTGTTTCAGCTCCTCTTCACACGATCTCCTCCATGTCACCCTTGCACCGACGAACCACTCGCCGCTTCCCTTTCGGGTTCCACTCGAGCACTGGCCTGACGCGCGATGTCACCCAGCCGCCTCCTCAGCGAGTGTCCAATCCATCTCCACTTTCTCCTGCATATTTGTTGGGCGATTGGTTTTTGTTTTGTTTGTTCCCATAGTTTCTTGTTAGTGATTCTTTCCGGCCATCTGATCTTGAGTATAGAACGAAGACAATTGTTGATAAAGGTCTGCAACAGGCTGTTGGAAATATTCTTTGTGACCCGCCAAGTTTCTGATCCGTATAGCAAAATTGACTTGACGTTTGTATTGAAAATCCGAATTTTGTTGTTGATTCTGAGTGACGAAGATTTCGAAATTGGTTTCAGGTTGATGAATGTGTTTCTCGCCTTCCCGATTCTCGATTTGACATCCTCGTTCGTTCCTCCTGTGGTTGAGACAATGCTCCGTAGATAAGTGAATGAAGTAACCTCTTTCAAATCCCTCCCGTTGATGGTGATTGGCGCTGGATGTTGCTGCTGTTGTTGTTGTTGTTTGTTGGTTATTTTCATAACCTCCGTCTTGTCTATGTTCACCTGGAGTCAATCCTGTCTTTGCTGCTTCTTCGACCAGTTTGTCGGTTTTCGCTTGTAAGTCTTCGATTTTTTGTGACATCAAACATAAATCATCCACGCGCGAAATCCAGGTCTTCTAGGTTCTTCACGTCAGTCCCGGATATCCCTGTCTTCTCGTTTCCCACTGTCTGACGCATAATCCAGTCCACCACAATTAGGAATATCATTGGTGATAATAAGCACCCTTGTCTGACTCCTGTGTTTACTCCAAACGCCTCGCTGAGTTTTCCGTTGTGGATCACTTGACATGTGCCGTTGTCGTACAGCTGATGAATAAGGTTGATGAATATTTGGGGTACACCGTAGTACTCGAGTGGTTTCCAAATTACTTCTCGGTCAACGCTGTCGAATGCCTTCTCAAAGTCTATAAAGTTGAGGTAGAGGTTTGATTGCCATTCCATGCTTTGTTCGATGATGATGAGGCGTAGAGTTGCAATTTGGTGAGAACATGATTTGCCTTTCCTGAATCCAGCATGTTCTGGTCGGAGTTCTGTATCCAGTGAGTCTTTTATCTTCTCCAGGATGATGCGACTCAGAATTTTACTTGGCGTCGACAGGAGCATGATTCCTCACCAGTTCTTGCAGAGACCTAAGTTGCCCTTCTTTGGTAGTTTCACAAGATAACCTTTTCTCCAATCAGTAGGCACCTTTCCCTCCTTCTAGAATTTTTGCAATAATGGAGTCAGCATATCTGCTTTCGTTTCTGGGTCCACTTTCAGTGCTTCCGGGGGTATTCCATCTGGTCCAGCTGCTTTTCCAGCTTTCAGAAGCTTGATTGCATTCAAAACTTCAGCTTTCGTTGGAGGATTGGTGTCAACTTTCAGTTGTGTACGCGCTGTTTTTGGTATTTCTGGACGGGTTGCAGATGGTGGTCGGTTCAACAGTCCTTTGAAGTGATTCGCCTATTGTTTAATCTGTCTTTCTTCTTTGGTAATTGGGTTCCCTTGGCTGTCTTTTATAGGTTTCAGTTGTGTTGATCTCTTCTCGGATAGAAACTTGGTTATATGATATGATATGATGTTGTGTTTTTTGAATACTCTTCTGATATCATCTGACCTTTGCGGTCTATACAGAATTACAACTGTTGAGGCCCATGTCTTCAGAATACATTTTTGATCATGTTTAATGTTGGTGTTGATTTTGGTAATGAAGTTCTTTTTCTTGAGAATTTCAGTAATTTTTGATATTTCTTTTTATCCTTTTCATTCGTTATAAAAGATTGCGCTGGTCTAAGAACTGTGATTAATTCACTGTATGTGTGTCAATTGTGGCTTGATAATACTTTGGTAAAGTCATCAACAGCATTAAACAGCGAAACATCTGTAAAAACAATATCGTTTTGTTTTTTCACTCATTGAGAAATACAAAAGCTTTTATAACAGTTAATACATTTAACTGATTTTTCAATTAACTTTCTCTCTCTAACAGGTAATCTCAGTACACTAAGCACAACAACAAATATGAAGAATCTCCGCATTTGATAGGATAAATATTCAAATTAAAGATTAGATTTTCCTTGTATTTTTCAATTTCTGAGCATTGACTTTATTACTCAAATTATATGCAGCTATTTTTCTTCTCTCCTACACTTTGTCTGCATTTTATAAACTATTTTTGTACCTTGAAATTATATATTTATTAACCTTACTTTGATTTTGAAGATGAGTTGTACCGGTTATTGATTTTAATTGATGTGTAACTTGGACTATTTTCAAATATTATGTATATATGTCTTATTTCATTCAAGACAATATTCAGTTTTTGGTGTGGTTGTGTTTTCTGAGCTGGATAGTTAATTTGCGAAGCTTTCATTACCTTACTAGGCAACATCTTCATCGCATACTTCAGTTGGAAGTGATCTCTTAGATTTCTCCACGAGTTTACTAGTCATCTCTCCTGGCAGGTGACCTTGAACGTGATTGGTTGTCTATGTGTGTTTTCACATCCTCTAGGCTATTTGTATTGGAACTGATTGCTTGCTTGACTTGAACTTTGACCCTTTGTGTATGAGGTTTCCTTCTTATCGGTTGGTAAATTTTGTCTATCTGGATGTGTCTATTGATTGGCGATTCACTAGAATACTAGGCTTCTAAAAATTCTCTAGAATTCTTGGTGTATCCTCTGTCTAATATTTGAACGTTAGTTGTCCCATTCTAATAGATGTCCGTGGTTGTCTGTATGCAGCGATGTGAGGGAGTGAATGTCATGTCTTTTGACGGTTAGTTTATGCTTATGGATACGAAGACGAAGGGTATGTCCACTTTGGCCAATGTAGTGTTTTTCTCAGTCGTTACAATTTATTTTGTAGATGATGTTGGTTTTATCTTCTTTCGTTGTTCAGTCTTTTGGTTGACATAGAGCTGAGTGAAGTGATTTTGTTGGTTTGTGTGCGACATCAATTCCTAAAGGTTAAAAGAGTCTCGCAGTGATTTCTGAAATGTTGTCTTTTACATATGGTAGGGTGAATTTCTTTGTGCTTTCCTTGGGGGTATATGTCTTTTGATGAAATTCCGTGGATATCCATTTTTTTTTGGAAGACGTCCATTAGATATCTTTCTTCAATTTTCCTTAAGGTAAGACTGCTGCAATGAGTCCTGGCCCTCTTGAAAAGTGTTTGTATGCAATTCCTGTTGTGTGCTATTGGGTTGTTGCTGTTGTAATTCAGTATTTGGTCTGTGTGAGTTGATTTTCTATAAACTTGAGTTTCTAATTCCCCTTTGGTTGTTTACTTGACTAAGACGTCCAAAAATGGGATTTAACTCTCGGATTCCTCTTCTCTTGTGAATTTGATGTCGTTGAAGACGTTGTTTATTAAGTTGTGAGTTTTATCCAACTCGTTTCGTTTGATTATCGCAAATGTGTCGTCTACGTAACGTATCCAAATTTTGGGTTTGATCTTTGGTAGGTTTATGTTTTCAAGCCTTTGCATCACTGACTGCTTCTGCAATCAAACCTGATATTCAGTGAATATTGGTATTTTGTTATGGTTTGTTTCTTCGTAGATTTGAACTATTCAATTGTAGTTTTAGATAGTGAAGCATTGTTAGATATGATAGTGAGGATTTGTAGTTTAGGGGGATGAAATGGATGTAGTTTTGCTGCCTCAGCTGGATCGTTTAGTTGTTAAGCCTTCATTGTCTTTCTAGGTGACGGACGGTCAGGTCATCAACAGGTTACAAGATTTCATCATGAACTGATTTCCGTTAGAGAACCACTGAAAAGACCTGGGAGTACTGGACAGCCGTTTCGTCCTAGTTTGGGACTCTTCGGTGGCACGCGCCCACCGGGGTTCGAACCCATCACCTTCCGGTTATAAGGCGAGCTCGTAGACCATTAAGCCACTGGGACCTGATCCAGTAGTCCATGAATTCCAGCTTCTGTCAATTCACGATGTAGCGAGACCACTAGCCGATGTCATCGGCTATATCCTTTCATACACCAGTTCCTCTTTTAATGAATTTGAGCAAAGCAATCATACCAATACATGGTTCGGGATGAAAACGGATCTGTCGCTTATTTCGTCAGTATCCTGTCAGCTGAATAATAAAAGGTCATAGTTTCATGATAGTCTTAACATACTTTAATTCAATATGAGAAAAATCCCCACTTTGAAATTTAGTAGGCGAAAGGATTGAATGAAGAAATATTTATCTTTCATGAAGAACATAAAAGACTATTCAGTCGAGAAAATTTTCTTTACTAATGAAGTCATCTTCAGATGCTGTACAAGCACGTATTTATATTAACCAGAAATGTGTAGTAGTCTATTGTTGAGTAATAGAAGGAAGGGTGTTATAATTACTCGGAAGTGGTTTCTAAAGTAAAACCAGAAACTACGTAATAGTCAGCGGCATAATGGAAGAAAAGGTTTAAAGTTTGATAAGGTTAAACCTGTTATTTAATGAGAGAAAAATTAGTTGAGTGTTCAGTTGGCAGGTATGAAGAGATTAGGAAAATGTACAAAAGGAACATTTAAGAGTGATAGTAGTGAGTTAATTAGTAGAAGCAAGGAAGCGAACAATTAGAAAAGAGATGAAGACCATGGCAGAACAAGAAACTGGAGAAACCTTTGCTGTACACAGAGTTCCGGATTGTAATGACGAGTCGCCAGTGCCTTTACTATAAACAAATGCCGAAGCCTAACATTTTAAAAGACGACTCTGGTGTAGACGTGCGGCCTGAGTCCACCATGTGCCTCAGAATTGACCTAGTAACTATCTTACACTGTCCTCTTGCCACATCTATGTGCATTTATCAATTCAACTGCACCTGCGGTGACAGTTATATTGGGCGTACTACTAGACAACTTAGCCAACGTGTTAGTGAACATCTCCCATCGTGGTTTGGCAAAGGACAGACAAAAACAATTCGTAGCTCAATCTTGTCACACTTAATTGATAGTGGTCATGTAATCAAGAAAACGAGAGCCTTCAAAGTAATTCATCGTATCCCCCCGAATCTTTGCAGTAGACTTCGTATTCGTTTATTGCACACAGCTGAGGCGATAGGCATTCGAACTATTAAACCTAAGCAATGTATTCAAAAACGTTCGTACAGCCATTATCCCACTCTTGGCCTATTAAGACATAACCAACTAATGACTTCTACACCACCCCTTGTTTATATTTTCAACCCCTTTCTTATCATCCCTTAATCTTATCTTCATTATAAACGTGTTTCATTTCCTTCCCTTACAATCTAACATTACTTAATCGGTTCATTTGTTTTTACTAGCCTTTATCGACTACTTCCACCTGAATAGTTGTTTGTTTAATCATACTGTTTTTTCATTATTCGTGTTATTACAGATTGCCTCACTTTTTCATCCTTATTATTGATAAGACCATTTTTATTATTACTAGTATTATTATTATTATTACCATTACTACTATTATGACTAATTGCACAATTTATATTCACCATCGTATGATCCTGTAGAAAAAACACCATGATCGGATTATATTTGAATTTTTATTTGTAAACTTACATATATTAGAGTTAAGCCTGATGAGATCTAATTGAAAACAATATTGTTCGCTTAAATGTGTTGTTCCATATATAAATATATATACATATATAACAATTTTTAATGAAATACAAAAATTTACCAATCGAGTGGTGATAAGTTTGTTAACAATGATTAAGCCAGTTTATATGAAAAATAAAGACCAATTAAAGTACAAAAAGGACTTAAGAATAATTAACCTACCTAGGTAATCCCTACTTGATTAGATAAGCAAACGTAATGTTAATTATTCTTAATAATGGTTAGTCAGTATCAACATGTCAAGGGGCTGATAAATAACCAAGAAAATTATTACAACAGTTTAAAGGGTAGAAAAAATTGCAAAAGTCAAATAAATGGATTACATAATACACAATTTCGAAAAAATAAGGAGAGTGGTTAGAAAACACAAACTTGTGTTCGAAATGATCACGGAATAAGCAATTAATGATGGATTAGTCAGAATAATAAAATATGACATTGATAACTTGTGAAAGGCTTAGGGGGAGAGGTAAACTGACAGTTCTCTTTTTTTCATCCTTGTAATGATTACCAGGGTAGGGGAAGTGATTGTACAAATTCCTCCTGAACAAATAGGTCTGACTTCTTCAGGTAGATTCCGATGGCTTCAGTTATGTGTAGAAGACAAACAAACTTATTCAGATAGTGGAAAATAATTAAAAAAATACCCACCAAGACATTTGAAAGAAAAAATAAGAGGCTCAGCGTTAAAGCAAACCTATCATCAATAGATTGGTAAGTTTTCGTATAGCATTAAGAATGGTTAAATATATTAGAGTAAATCCATAGATGAGGATCTAACTGAAATGCAAATATCTCTTCGCTCAGTACTGTATTTCACCGAAGATAAAATGTGAAATAATAATTAAGAGTGATCATCAGTTTGTTTCTTCCACTGACTGATTGGACCGAATTGTTCGGTCTCATTTGGCATATCAGCTCCTATAACGGACGCTTGGACGACGTGTGAGGATTAATATGATGTCTGTACTAGTAACCAACATGTCAACAATATTCACCTGAACAAATAATAACTGACACCCGTTTCATGATCGGTAGTTTTCGTAGCTCAAGTGGTTTAGTAAATAAAGATTTGGAGTTTCAAACAATGGGTGCTGGGCTCGAGTCCCAGTGGGAACACCATCACTTACTGAAGATTGCAGGTGACGAGTCCCAAATGGGGCGAAATTCACTCCATGGATTACACCGATAGTCACCATCCACTAATTAAGAATAATCATAGTATATAGATGAATCGAAATGCCAAGTTAGTAAAATATACTGATTTACTTATATGTGTAATATGATCAAAGTTTCTCGAATAAAAAAGAAAGTGCGTAGCAACGAAATATTGAGGAATATATACTACAAGATTGCACAAATCACTAGAAAATTGTTAATACGCAAATGAAGTATGAAAAAAAGTATGAGTTAAGTTCATCTATTTAGATATGAGACATGTGAAGAATGAGGCTTAATAAATGACGTAAATAAGTAAGTGTTTAAAAGGTGAAGGGATGTTGACGTTTATGTAAAGTACGCTGTATACAAACACAGGTTATTATCCTTTAACTTTCATAGTACTTGCTCTACTGAAACTAAAGACAAACTGATCGTTCAAAATACGAGATCTGTTTCAGGATCAGAAGTGTAGTGTGATGGTGACTGTTTAGTTAGATAGGGATCGTGCTGGAACGTAATACGACAATGCGCCAAATCGGGTGGATGCTTTATGATGGACCTTCAGCTTGACGAGTCGACTCAAACAGTGAAGAGTGCTGTACGCTAATAATTCTGAGGGATTATCTACCGCTAAAGTGAAAGGAAGTCAGCATTCATATTCAACAAAAGATGACATAATCAACTAAGGTCAATAGGCAAGTTACCAAGCTAGAAAAAAGCTTACTGCAGCTCCTTTTTGAATACATAAATGAAGTTCTTACCTTTGATAGTGATTATCTCTGTGAATTTCAAGAGACTTGATTGCTTGTTTATTGTTCTGAGAGAAGTCAAGGTGTCTGCCTGTTGTCGTGTGTTAATCAAATGTCTCATGACTGCGCTGTTCAAAGATGTATTGTTATTGCTTTGTTCGAATTATACTGTACATGAAGAAGTGAAATAAGTTCATCTCATACAGAAGTCTGCACTAAATATGTTGTCCAGGAAAACGGTGAAAGTCTCTCAGCTGAAACATCCAGCACAAAGAAAGCAACTGCCCTTATAAAGTATCACTACATACTAGAGTATGAAATTAAGACATAGACGTATTAGCTATGTAAAGAAGAAAAGACCGAGGAGGCTGAAAGGAAAATTTGGTATACCATATTTTCAAACTGCCATTTGCACATCATTTGCCACATCCTTGACGAATTAGTCGAATATCGTCACATTCGATAGCTTCTTGAATTCTGCATCATATGGCAACATTCTTCTTATGGTTCTCTTCTTTGATTGCTCTTTCCAATGTGCAAAACATATTGTTACTTTTCTGAATTCGTTTCTGATATACTACTTATATCGGATTATAAGTAGCACTCACCACAGATATAGAGTTTTCTGTATTTCTTAGAAGTACTTAATTCATCGATATTAAATTATCAGATTTCTGTATATTTGCCATAGTTTAGTCAAACTCACTTTTTCTGCTTTTTATTGTTAGGTTAAAATATAATATTTTCTAGTGTTGGAATGTTTAAGTTATAACTATTAGGATACAACTTATATCTTTATCGTTCTACTTTTGTCTCACAAGCAAGATATACCAATTATTTCTTACAACATCAGTGGGGGATAAAGTGCAATATTTATACTGAGTAAATAAATTGTTTTTTTAAAAGTCCAGTTCACTTTAATAAAATAATGGACTGTTTTGATTTTCTTCACACGAAACGTGGAAGAAAAGTGGTGCGACACGCCATCGATAAAAGGTACTCATCACCTTGCAAGTAACCTGCATAGTAAGTACCAGTGTATTATCACGAAGAGGTGGATAATGCAGTTCATGAACTATTGCAAAAGGAAGCTGTCAAACCCTGTATTTCTCTTAATGATTCCACCGTGAAAAATCAAGCAATCAATCAATCGTTTGTGTGGAGGTCAAAGAAAGCGTAACCAGATAGGAATTTTCACAATTGAATTCGCCTATCTCCTTAGATTTAGCTTCCGGACATCAGCAAGTAGAAGTAAAACTGAACGAGAGAAAAACAGTATTCATTAAATAATGAGGCTTCCAATATATCCAATAAACAATATCATTTTTACCAGCTAGTATTAACCAATTCGATTTCTTTGTGCTCGCCTCTTGATTGTGAGGTAGAGGTTCCTGATCTTCGGTGAACTTCTCAGTAGCTCGCCCCGCCATTCGACTGCCGTAGCTTTAGTTGACTCCAAAAGGAGTAGTGCAGGGATTAATTATATGTGGTTTGTAGTATCAGGTGTGTTAAGACTGTTACTACTGTGAATGGAGCTGATCCTTTCACCAGTTGGTCCTTCGGTATCGTCGTCAATAGAAAAAAGATAATAATAATAGACGTAATTAGTGAAGGTATTCAGACTAACAGACAGAAAAAGAATAAGAAAACGTAACAACAGTCAGTCAACCGGTATATATATATATGTCGGTAATAATGATGATAATAATAATAGGCGTAGTTAAAACTGTCAGGAGAGTAAGAAGGAAGAGAATGTAAAGAAGTAAAACGACCAGTTTAATTGTCTACCCTTGAATGGTGTATGCGATTTTAAGGGGACAGGCCATTTGGATGCAGTCCTTGTGTCGCTGCAAGGTTGTCCAGCCTTCGCTTAAAGGCGTCCACAGATGGTGCCATAGCTACATCTGCCGGTAAGGAATTCCAGGGACGGCGAACCCGCAGGGAAAAGAAGTGGGAGCGCACCCGGGTCCTCGCCCTCTGACGAGCTATCCTTCTAGGATTTCCACGAGGGAGCCTATACCTACTCAATGGCAGAACACCTTTGTTTGGGTGATTCTGATCATTTGTTATTTTGTAGGCAGTAATTAAATCCCCCCTAAGACGACGGTAGCTAAGTGTGAATAGGCCTAATTTCTTCAGCCTTTCATCATATGGTTTATTTCGGAGACCGACCACTCCTTCTGTTGCCCTTCGTTGGACTCTCTCCAAGAGGTTGACGTCTCTTCTCAGCAATGGGGGTGTAATAATATTATGCACTTCAAGATGTGGTCTGACGTATGTTCTTTACAACCTTAGAAAGAGCCCAGGACTGAGTGCACCTAACTGTCTATGTGTAAAGTGTATGATCGCATATGCCCTCGCTACATCCCCCGTGTAATTTACGCTTGTGTCCATTCTTTCCGTTAGAACTAGACCTAAGTCACGTTCCGACGTTGTGCGGGACAAGCTTTCATTGCACAGGTTGTAACTTGCATTCTTCAGTCTACAGGTGCGTAACTTCACTACTTTGCACTTTTTCAGGTTGAAAGTCATGCCACTGGCCACCGCCCAGTCTTCCAGAAGGTTTAGATCTTCCTGTACCCTATCTGAGTCCTCCGGGCACCTTATCACCCTACATATCTTCACGTCGTCAGCGTATAGAAGAGTCGGGCAGCTTAGACCGCATGGTAGATCGTTGATAAAAATCAAAAACATCAGTGGTCCTAGGATAGAGCCCTGCGACACTCCTGATGACGAGCTGTGCCAAGATGATCGGGCTCGATTGAACTTAGTACAAAATTGCCTTTCAGCTAGGTAGTCCTTTAACCATGACAGAAGAGGCTTACCTATTTTTGTGTAAGAGAAGGTTATGATGAACTGTGTCAAATGCCCTCTCAAAGTCTAGGAAGACCACATGGACTGGAACATTCATATCCCAGCATGATGTCCAATCGTCCCAAGCTGATAATAAGTTGGTAACGCAGGATCTCCCTCTCCTGAAGCCGTGTTGGGCTTCATGGAGTATTTTAGACCTATCGAGATATTCCCTGATGTGATCATCAATAATACTTTGCAGTACTTTGGATACTACTGGAAGTAGAGCTACTGGTCCATAACTAGTGGGATTTCGCCTATCCCCACCCTTGAAGATCGGAGAAAGGATGCTTCTTTTCCACTCCCTTGGCAGTTTCCTTGATTCCATGGAGTGTTGGAACAAGTCGCATAAGGGCCTACGGAGAGCTTCGTCGCACCGTCTCAGAACAGATGGCCTGATTTCGTCACAACCTGGGAACTTCCCAGGTGTGAGTCTCTGTAGCTTTCTTAGTACTATTGAGAGGTTTGTTTCGGGGAGTAGGCACTAGGTCTTCCTCCTGTGAAATAGTAGTGCCACCACTTTGGTCCGTAACGGTAATACCCACACTGCTGTTTAGCTATTTGGCGAAGGCTAAACTGAATGTTTCAGCCATCTCCAGACTAGTGAGATATTGACCTTTTTGGCGTACTAAGGCACATGACCCCTGGTTGGTTGATTTTCTTTCCGACATGAATCGGTACAAGTTCTTGGGGGTTGCCAGGAGTTTTTTAGCAAGGTTAGCCCGGAATGACCCCCTGTCCCACCTGACTCTTGCATTACACCGGTTCCTGAGTTCCAGGTATGCATCATGGTCGATCTGACTCTAAGATACGCGCCACGTAAACCAAGCCTTCAGTTTCGCTTGCAGAATACGTTGCGTGCCTCTCTTTAACCATGATGACTTTCTTTTGGGCTGTGTTGTGACTAAAGGGACGGTATCCGAGATTGCTGTATGAATAATCTTTTTTACCACCTCCCAGTGTTCATCCACAGATAGTTCATCCCATGCTAAGGGCCAGTCTGCGTTGGACAAGAGCCTCCGCATTTCAGCATAGTCAGCCTTGCTGTAACACAGACATGGTCGCGTTACGTCCCGCTGCTAATGCTCACGGAGAACGAGACCGAAACCTATGACTGCCCGGCCACTACCTCCTAGAGGAGTCATGATCTGGACCTTTTCGATGAGTAGCTGGTCACTAGCTAGAATGTAGTCTAGTTTTGATGACTTTGCACTAGGGCCACATCTAGTGTCGTCACAATATTCTCAGTCAGTCCCGTGTTTCGAATAGTTTGCAGTAGACTTCGGCCAAATTTTCCCTTAGCATACCCCAAGCCAAGGTTCAGTGATGGGGCATTGAAATCTCCAGCTATAGTAACTTGGTCATAGCCCAAGTTACGTATCCCTGTGATAGTGCTGAGCAGTAGCTGATTGTGCTCTGCCCCACAGGTGGGAGATCGGTAGATGCCACCCAGTAAATGGTTGGTGTGGCCTACGGTGAAGTGACACCATATGGAGTCTGGGAGTTCAATAAGTTGTGGGTCCGTTGCGCGCATGCATTTAAGTTGCCTGTCAAAGTATAAAGCAACTCCCCCACCTTCCTTATTATCCCTGTCTCTCCTGACCAGAACCATATCACATATACTGATTTCATTGTCGGCGATAGTGGGGGGTTAGCCATGTTTCGGTGAGAATGATCATTTTCACTTGTAGGTGTGCTTGGAGATTTTGGAATTCACCTATTTTTCCTCTCAGCCCCCTCACATTGCTATACAGGCAGCTGACAGTGAGTCTTACAACCTCAGCGTGTTGTGGGGTGGTTGACGTGAAGCTGTCTGCTGGTAGGGGACTTAATGTTGGGAATAGTTGGCCAGTTCCGATGGAACCGGCCCGTTGTGGTTTTTCCCATGGATTTAGGCAGGATACTTGGGTGACAAAGACTGTTGTTCCCAGAACTGCATCGCTCGAGTGTCACTGAAGCTTGGGGACGTATTAAAGCCTCAGTTTGCTGCCTCCTTATGGTTCGAGGTCTGCTTTCGCAGCATCGGATGTGTCCTCCCATTTTCCCTTTGATCCCATACCACCATTGAAGTGCTATTGCCAACTTCCCTGAGGAGTTGAATGTGACACTTAGAAGCTTTTGAGAGCTAATCAGTGTGAGATGAGCGGGACGAGGTAGTCGGTAGACGGAGATGGCTCCAGAAGCGCCAAGGGCCATCTGAGACGACAGCCATCTCCACTGCTGTACGTCATGCATGTCTTTTCCACATGCAGGGCCCGTTTTCAGCTCCGGAACACCGTGTACCACCATAGAGGTAGAAGGCATCAGTTCCGGTGACTCCCTCGCCATTTGTCTGACAGCCCATGGTCTGTTCGCCTCACCCGGATGTTCGAACTTCTGTCGATGGCTAGTACCTGAGCCATCAATAGTACCTTTTTGGCCTCTTCGGCAGAGTCCAGTGTAACCCGTAATGGGGGTGGCTTACCTTGAGGCGTGTGGACAGGGTGATGATATACGTTATAACGCGTTAAATTTTCCGCGCCTCAGGTTTTCTCGTCTTTCATTGACTGGAATAGTGGCGGCTAATTTTATATTTAATTTGTCCTAGGTAGGTGTTATCGTGTGCGGGTTTGTGTGGCTGAGGTATGCGTTGTTTGCACGCATATTTGATGAAAATAAATGTAAAATTTGAGTATTCTAACGTTTTCTCTTACTTCTTTTGTGCATGTACAAGGCTTGGTTTATCATATACTCGGTTTGTTGGCCTATCGGTTGCTGGCGATGTCAAGGAACCCGTGAGTTCTTGGGCTTTTCTCAATTTCAGGTTATACGTGTAGCATTTTTTTGATCGATATTGCTCAGTGATATATTTCAATATTGCTTTTTCTACAGAATTATATTTAAACAGTTGGGAGACAGATAGATACTTATTGACAAAGCCTTCTTAGTTTATTGCAGGTAGGCAATGCGAGTGAAAGCATTGCACACGTCAGTAGAATTTTCGGTGAAGCAATGCTGGGAAGGCGTTTCTTTAGCTGGGAGGAATTTGAGAATTCATTATGACCATTTCAAAAAGTGAGGAAGTCATTTAATGCCAACAATGTAGTTGTCCTGCACTCACTATGTGGTTGCCGCAGATTAGGCTGGAGAAGTAATCGCACAAATGGACCATTGTCTTAGTGTGCAAATTATTTACTTTCGTATTACAATAAAGATAAACTTTTCCTACTAACATTGTTGTCTTTCTGTTCGTGTGTTCGCGTTGGAAGTACGGCATGCTAGACCGGTGCTCCCTAGGATATGAATTCGTTCCTATTCGTAAGTGCAATTCTGTAGGAACACTATCCATCGACATAAGTGGTAAATTATAAGTACTCCAGTCAAGTCAAAAAATCTGCCTAAAGTTACGCGATAAAGTCTCCTATTCATAGATAAATCTGTAGGGACTAGTGACAAAAACACCCAACTTCAGTATTTGAAAAATAAGAATAGAACTTAGGCCCTGCAGTTGAGTTCGATTTCGTATGAAGTTAAGTGTAATCAAAAGTAGTGTATTACTATTTTTCTCATTCACACTCTTCTCTCGCATAAAGTTCGGTTGCTCTGATGGTAAAAAACATAACAACAGCACTCATGTTTGAGAATAACTTTATTTTCATAGAAAACGTCATAGTTTTCTACGGTAAGACCAATATGGTTAGCATCATACATTGCAAATGTGCACTATCATATCAAGTACTGTATATTTTATTCTTGTATTTTTCTTGTAAAGATACTTCCAATAATGTATTATTCATAATTGCATTTTATACCACTTTATAGCTGTGCGGGATTTTCTCCTCTTCCTGAAATAGCGTTCAAGCACGTGGTTGTCGCTCAACTTCGATGGAAACCTCCGTGGAAGATTTACAAATTAACAATTATAAGAATCTGTTCCGATTGCTTGTACTATATAATTCAACAATTTGAACTATTAAAAAAAGTGATAATCTTACTATCCCTTGTAAACGTTGTACTTACTTCAATATTGGTTGGCTATCGTATGCCAACAACTACGGGTTGAAAACGAAACGAAGTCGATTTTCCCGCGCAACCTGGAGGACTACTGTTCAATTCAATAATGATACGACATGGGTCAGACAAAGAGTGTATTTATACATATATCAAATATTTAGCTGTTCAAACATTATTAACTTGTAGACAATCTACTATTTGTCATTATATCATACTTGATCGTGCCTGTAAAAATGGCATGCATTTTCATGTAAATTTATGTTTATATGAAAATATAAATTATTATTATTTCACTTAAAGCGTGATGTCAATCCATATGATTACGGGTGTTAAGATATAGTGTAAAATGAAGTCTACACGAGACGAGTAATTTAATAGGCTGAGCTGTAGCAATATTAGTACGATTTCGCTTACGTTGAATCATGCCTACAATTACTTTCTCAGGTCTCATTGGTAGGTCAGTCCTCCATGTCGTCATAATGGCAAATTTAGTTTCACTGAGATAGAATAAGAAAAGTATAGTAAGCAGGATGTTAAATATATTTAATGAAAAATAATAAGCGAATGTCTTTACACAATTGTTTTTCGTAATTACTTCGGGGATGCGTAATTGTTGTGACCAGGTTGACTGACTTCACCAAACATCTGCAAGTAGAAGTTAAACGCTTTATATTTTCCTATCTTTGTTGAAAAGGTTCATTCTCCTTTCTCATTCTTTGGTCATGACAGCATTCTTCAGCGGTTTCCACTGTCACACACATTGTTCCTCTTCTAAAGTATAGCACCAAGCAAATAATAACTTAATATGTCGTCCAAACGGGTGTTTACAAGGAATGCATGACATCTCTACAGGCACATTAAGTTAGGTTATAAATTGCAATCGTGAAGTACCGTAAATAAAAACATTTTCGAAAGTTAAGATTGTTCAATTATTGTACAAGCAATTACAACGGATTATCCTAAAAGTTAAACTGCAAACCCTTCACAATGAACACTGCATATATTTGGGTAAGTGCTATTCCCTCACATAATTAAAAGGTATTTCAGAAGGAGAACAGCATCCTGAGAAACTGCAGTATTATTTTCTAGCTGTTCGGAATTTTTTCCTTTGATGCAGTTTCTTATCAACAGTTTTGCAGTATTCATAATGAATTTAGAGGAAACTTTATTTTATCTTCACTTTCACCAACTGTCCTCTCAAGTACAATAGCATGCAGTAACTACATACACTCAAGCATTGTAACCTCAACATCACAAAATCCCTACAGATAACTTGTTTCATAATAAATGCTTTACAAACATGAGCCTTAAGTGCACCTTCCACATCATTCATAGTCACAAGTTATTCACCAAGGATCTCAGAATATCTTAGTGATCTGAAAATGAAAAATTATTAAGACTCATATAACTTAAGTAACACGTTTGGTAGTTGTAGGACATAGCTGCTAACTACTATTCTACAGAAGGCTGATTCTAATTTGAAGCGGTCTGACATTTTAGAAGGACCATCTTTACTATTCTTTTCGCCCAACTGCACAATGATATCAACATAATCTGATGCAATGTAATGCACTCAGCAATTACGGTCTCCCGAAATTCCATGTGACAATGTAAATTAAACTAGTATCACATCTTCACCTGAGCGATTTTAACTAGGAACTTCACCGAAATGGATATAATCACCAGGAAATTCAGCAGATCGTCTCGTTCATCGCATGCTCTCTTCGATGTGTTATGGAATATTTCAATCATCACGGATGATGATAAAAAAGTGTTTCGCATCCCCAAAACGTACATTTAACTTGTGTATGTTGGCTAGTTATCCTTCAAATGTCTCATTATCATAGAATATCTGCTATGAAAACAACCATTGCCTATAGTTAATTTTCAACCTCAATATTCTCAAAACACTAGCAAATAATAGACCATTACGGCTCTAAAACGCAAATAATAGTCTTTATATGCTAAATTTCTTATATACGATGAGTTCTTGAAGTAATTCATCCTCTGGGATATCATGACAGTTTTATCCAATAATACGAATACAATACTGGAAAATATTGCTTTTTTCGGCTATAGAAGCCTGAAACCAGTCCTATATAATCTACTTTCACAAAAATAAACGCTTATAACGCCTCTATAGGCGTGAACACGATAACCCATACAGTGCGCGATAATATATCACGATAACGTTTATCATCACCCGTGTGGACACCCCTGTGAAAATTCAAAAAATTGCCTTTAGAGTTATTCAACGCTTCAGTGGCATTCTAATGCCTTAGTTATTTTATTTAAAGTGAGAAGTATTGGTATCATTATTCACCGTAACTGAAAGTTTTAAGTAACATTTCTACATTAGCTGAACGAATGCAAAGGGTTGAATTGAAACTTGCAGGATATCGAAGCAATTCGTACATTCAATTAGGCTTCAACTATTTCACCTTCAGATATCAAGTTGTTCATCTCTGCGGATGAAAGTAAAAAGGACACACCATATTTACATACTTTATCTCCCTGCTGAGCGTAATATTCTATATACCTCCTGGTCGAGGTCGAACAACCCAACATCCAAACTGAAATGACCATTTAAGTAAATTCAAACTCAAATTCCATGAACGATCCGATGCAACCACTTGAAAACGCTGGCTAACATTCTGTACAAGGAGTATTCTTGATCTGAAATAAAGAAACAACTGGTTTTCAAACAGTTATCAATGTATTACTCAACTCACATGTACAGTCTGCCATGCTGACGCAAATGGCGCAAATGGATAGTTCTAGAATTGACCCCATTTGATGCAGTAAAACAATCTAATATGAACTTATCTAATTTTCGTATCAAAGATCAAATTTCTTTCCTATTATAAAACTACGATAAGACTGGTGAAAAAATGGAATGAATACATTATTGACTCAAAATGATACATCAATAAACTTTATCTCAAGGATGCTGCTCACAACAAAGTTATACAGGAGAATTGACTTCAAGCTTTATTTTTCCCAGATATTTGTATCACACTCATCTGAAGTCTGGGTTTTTTGTTAATGCGAAGACAATATTTCTATATCTCTTTGTGTGTTACACAGACAGACTATTTTGCAGACTGTTCTGACTGACTCTAATGTTAGATTGAACAAACAAACTGTAATTTATATAATAACTTATCCATGCCTGTACAATTGGTATGTTCCTGCATAAACAGGAATAAATATAAATATAAGCCCTCCAGTGACAGTAAGGGAAAGACTGCCACGAAGAAGAGGCGTACCAAGGGTCGAAAAACTACAGCTCAAGTCACCCAGGGAGTGGTAGATCAAGCCTTATCCTCACTGATGAATAGCAGGCAGGTAAAACTTACTAGGATTAGCAAGAAATACACCAGTGAATGGCGTAAAAAGCAAGGCAAGGACAACGCATAGGCTACACTGCCCACGAAGGACAAAAAGACATTTACGCCACAGAGCAAGAAAGCCACGGCAAGCAAACCTGATCTCTCCGACAGGTCGCTCATTCTCCACAAAGTGGAAGAGTCACTGGTCTACGATCCCAAGGCCAGATTCGAGCATGAACTTAGCTTGTTCAAGCCCCTTTTAGATAAGATACTGCCAAAAACAGTACCAGGCATAACAATACACAGCGTATTTAGAATCGGCCAAAAGCCTGACCCTGGAGTAAATCCAGTCTGTACGTCTCCTCAAAGTCGTACTAAACTCCCAAGAAGAGAGGGACGCCATTCTAAGCAACTCTCAAATTCGTTAAGGATCAGGCATATATGTCCATGCCGACTTAGGCCTAGCAGACCGTGTCAAAAGACAGTCTGCCGCCCTAGAATTAAGCGAACGACGTCGAAACGGTGTTAAGAACCTTAAGATTAAGGGTTTTCAGGTTGTCCGAGTTCACAGTTTAATCATCCCGAAACCTCTGTGGGTAGGCCGGGGAAGCACCAAACTGAATCGACAGTTTGCTACAAAAACGCCAGCAGCCTGTTGAACATCCGGAAACCCGGATGTAATTATCATCACAGAGACATGGCTCATACCCGATGTCACTGACAACGAAGTTAACTTGCCAAAATTCGAAGTGATAGGGTGGACCGACTAAACCACAAAAGAGGTGGCGTGGTCACCTACCTCAAGAAATGCTTAACTGGTTGTAGCATAGAAGCACTCGCTCACGAAGGTGGGTCGTGCCAACTTCTACGCTGCAGACTTAAATGTATAGGCTAAGACATTGACCTCATTGCTATGTACCGCAGTCCTGACTGCAGTGCAGACGGCTTCCTAATAAAGAAACCAATCTCCTGGATTTCGAAATGTCGAAGTCCCGTAATCGGCGACTTCAAAGCCCCGACAGTTGACTGGAGAGCTTTACAGCTCCATCTTCAGTCAACTCCATTGATCATAAACTGCCGGAATCTAGTATATCGCCGGCCCTAGTCCAACATGTCATTAAGCTCACGCGCTATGACTCAGCACTCCTCTTCAACTCCGGACCTAGTATTCTCCCACGGTGAGGATGTGGATCTCCTACAACATCTTCCTCCCTTAGGAAGAAGTGATCATGCTATGCTCACTTTCAAGATCACAGCAACCGCAGCAAGGACCGAAATCCCAGCTCTACTAAACGTCTGGAAAGCTGATATAAATGCGATCGTCTCAGCAGCCAACTCACTGAACTGGTACATCAACCCAGAGTCTCAAATAGAAGCCGCATGGAACAAATTTAAACAACTTTACGCCCAAGTAACTGAGCCTTTCCTCCCTTAGTCGGCCCCAAAGGGTCGGAAACATTGTCCCCTTGGATAAACCGAGTGATTCGTAAGTTACTCATACGTAAGCACAAATGTTGGAACCTGTTTGTCAAACTTGAGACTCCTGAGGCCAGAAAATTATATAACAATGCTAGGGATAAAGCTATTGCGGAAATCCGCCAATCAAGGATGAAGTTCGAAGCACACATGGCTCAAAATGCAAAGGCACAACCTAAGAAAATTTTCTCGTACATGAACTTCAGGAATAAAACTTCCAATGGTGTCCCAAAGCTGACTATTGACAGTGATACAGTCGAAGAAGACCAAGAAAAAGCAGAAGCAATGGCAAACTACTTCTCCAGAGTCTTCACTCAGGAGTCGTCACTGCCGATATGATCAGCTCTGGCTGCATCAGAGGAATACGGGATAGATTCCGTTGACATCGACCAACGTATTGTGCTCAACTGCCTAATGAAACTAGATGCAGGGAAATCAACGGGTCCTGATAATCTTCATCCAAGGCTTCTCAAGGAGCTGTAAGCTCATATAGCCGGCCCTTTGACCACTATCTTCAAGCTATCTCTCCTACATGGAGTGTTACCGCGTAACTCCTATCCACAAAGGAGGATCAAGACAAAGCCCTTCAAATTACAGGCCTATCAGATTCACCAGCACTTTAACACAGACACTGGAAAGAATCATCAAGAAAAGCATCATGGCATATCTGGAAAACAGCAGCTTGTTATCCAGAGCACAGCACGGCTTCCGAAGAAACCTCTCATGCCTGTCTAATCTCCTCACTGCAAGAGAAAGCTGGGTCAAATCAAGGGACAACAGAAGACCCGTTGACGTCGTCTTCATAGACTCCAGCAAAGCCTTAGATAAATTACCTCACAAAAGACTACTCATGAAGCTGGAAAGTCTTGGTATCAAAGGTAGGTTGCTAAACTGGCTCAGGGAATTCCCCATAGATAGGAGGCAGAGGGTTATGATCAACCCGAAACTCTCCTCTCGGACAACAGTACGTAGCGGAGTGCCACAAAGTACGGTAATCGGACCTCTCCTATTTATTTTGTATATCAATGAGTTATCTCTGCTAACCGACTCCCCTATGGTCCTATACGCAGATGACTTTAAAATTTGGAGAGAGCTGAAGGGCAACAGTGAGACGCTTACGCTGCAAAAGGACCCCAACAAATTGTCAGAGTGGTCCATAGAATGGATGCTCCCGATAAATGTGGCAAAATGTGCAGCCATGCACATTGGACAAGCAAGCACTAGCTCCTACTAACTAGAGGTAATAATACTTCCATCATTTCAGACTCACTTGGACTTAGGTGTCATAGTTAGCCACGACTTAAAAACTACAGCACACTGTCGCGCGGTGGCTGCATGTAGTTTCAGGTCATTATGGGCAATTCACAGAGCCTTTACTAGAATCACCAGAGATATATTCACCTCCTTATACACATCTCTGGTGAGGTCAAGACTGGAAAACTGTATCCAGGCAGCCAGTCCTTGTCTAAAAAGGGAATCACACATTCTAGAAAGGAAGGCAACACGTATGGTTCTCAGAATGGGTAACTTAACATACGAGGCAGTTTAAATCTCTTCTCTCTGTCATACCAAAGGTAGAGAGGAGATTTAATCACAATGTTTAAAATTTTAAATAATGACTACGGAACTGATCTATTCTCTCTTTTCCCTCTCACCAGGTCGGAACACCTTAGAGGACATAGCAGGAGAGTTCAAGAGCCAGAAAGAAATCGTATTGCTGTTGAGTACTGGTTCTCACACCGAGTCATAAACTCTTGGAACCGACTCCCAGAAGAAGTGGTGTCTGCAACCCCAACTGATTCGTTCAAGAAGGGTTTGGTAAACCACAGAAATTTACTGGAAAAGGATTAACGTAGGCTCCCAGCCTTCTATCCTCAATCTGAATCTGAAAAGAATATTAGAGTAAGACGTCATGGCTTAGCTGGGAAAAGCAACTCTTTATCCAACGTACTGCGCGGTTTTCGCAAACATCACTCGTGTTTAACATATCTTCTCGAACCATATGAAAACTGGATCAGGTCGGAGGAAAAACAGAAACCCACTAATTTTGTCCCTGTCGGCTTCAGCAGGGCATTTGTCAATGTCATGGAACTGGAAAGTTTTGGATTGAAGAGTTCATTGTCGTTGAAAGATACGGAATAAGGATCGCATCGAAACTCTCGTTCTGGACAATAGAGCTGAGCTATATGCAGCAAGATATGACTCTTTGGCCCCATCCGTTGACTCTGTATATCAGCCATCTGCATTACTATCTGCAGATGACCTTAGATTCTGGACAGAACTGAATTATGACAGCGACATGTCTACGGTACCAAGAGATCTCAACACTCAGTAAGCTTGGCCTGAAGAATGAATGCTCTTCACTGACATGGCCAAATGTACAACCGTGCACTCAGAGCACGTGTACAGTGGAGAGAGAATGCTTCTAGCAATGTAGACATACTACTCAAGGCTCGATAAGAGGTCATGAATTATAAGCTAAGGCATCATGTCTCTCATTTTCAGTTAGCGACTTTAGAACTGTGCACAAGGCCTATATTAGAATCGCTAGCACTATGCTCGCCAATTAATATACATCTGTGGTGATGTCAGAATGAGAAAAATGAAGCAGGGTATCAGCTCCTATCTGGAATGGATCTCATTAATATAAGAAAGGGTTCAATGACGTCCATACGTATGATTCATGGTATGATAGAATTTTCATACTAGGAACTACATAACAGACCAAATCCTTTATCTTTATCACACAACAGGCTTTCCACAGCTTGACGCTACTCATTTAAGGAGAAAGCACACCAGCGGAGTCAATTTATAGAACAGTATTATCACAGTCTCGACGCTTTCTATCATCAGTCAAAATTAGGGTTCTGGTGGGGTGGACCATATGATATCTTACTTATCTTGAGAAACTGGTCCTTTTATATGGCGAATAAACACATTTGGTGTGATATGTGAGATACTTTTCTCATAGATGTTTTCATGTATCACATTATACGACGACAACCAATAGAAAACGTGGGGAGTTTTTGAAAATTTTGAGCGGTGGATTGAATGTCCTCCCGGTGTTTATGTGCATATGTTTCTCTTATACTAATTTCTTGATACTTTGTGGCTTTTCTTATGGAATAAAATGTGATGTCAGATAGGGGTCTTGAACTTCGTATCTGGAAAAATAAATGTAAGTATCATACAGGTATATGCTTACTTTTTAGTATATAATTTGCAGCGCGAAGCTCCTACTCCACATGTTATCCCTTGTACTCAAGCTTTGAAGCACTGTCCACCTCAGTATGGCATTGAGTACCACGGCCCAATATCACGTCAACAAACAGAGGAATTACTTGCTAATGCTGAAGATGGATCATACCTCATTAGAGACAGTCAGCGTGCTGAAAATGCATACACGTTGGTTATTTGGTTCGATAAGGTCGCGAAAAACTTCAAACTTTTCTACGACCCTGTAAGCAAGCAACATTATGTTGGTGAGACCAAGTTCGACACAGTAGAACTGCTTGTCGCTGACGGTCTCATCCATTTTTATGTGGAAACGCGTGGTGCAGATGTTTTAAAAAAGATTGCGGAAGCTAACATTTATGAAAAAACACCATTTTACAAGGTGAGTACTTTTCCAAGGACTTTAGTCTTGAAAATTGGCGTTGGATAAGACAATCGAACCAAGCGTATTTATTACGTTGGATTAAAAAATTTTGCTCTGAGTGGTTACTTGCACAATTATTCAATAAAGTTGTAAATTGTTGACTCAATTATACCGCACACCAAATTACTAAGTTGCTTTGGAGAAGTTAACCGATATTTCTCCTAAATAAGAGTGTCGCTAAGTAATTTGACATGCAAGAATTAAATTTTAATTCAGGATGTACTACTGACTTTAATGCTTTTTCTGTATACACCACATTGTGATCTTATTCTTACTGATATTTCAAACAATATTTGAGTACAGTATGAAATTCTAGGCTTCAAGTAATGGTGTGTGGAATTTGCTGGTGGAACGGCGTCGACTTTGGGTTGATATAAAAAGTTACATTGCCAGACGTCTTAAATAAGTCACTTAGTTCATCTTTCTTTTATTTATTTATTTATTATCATTATTTTTTTGGTTACAGCTTGATTCCACACCGTATTTCTTGGTACAGGTATGGAATTTTCAGCATGTGATATCGGTAGCCCAAATTTTGCAGGCCGACCATAGATATCAGGTGTGCGTCGGCAGGGGATCGAACCCCGGACCATGTGCATGGTCGGCGAGAGTCCTAACCACTGTGTCACCGACGCACTAAGATGTGTGAAATGAAGCTATGTAGTTTTACATTAACTGACTTTTTGAGATGCAGTGCTATTACTACATGTTCTTGTAACAGATTGGTTACTAAAGTTATGGATATTTAAGCATGATTGGCTTGCTAACAAAAGGCACACGGCACAGGGAATTTTCACTTTAAGTCGAAAAACAATATATTGTATAAAAATAGACACCTTACACTCGAACACGTATGAAATACACTTGAGATCCATTAAGTCTGGAAGTTCTCTTCAAGATGCTTATTTGGATGCTTAGTTTTACAATTGTGTGTGTATGCCATATAACCTGTATTGGTTTGGATGTTAGTGTTAAGTAACTGGGTTTTTTTGTATGAGTAGTACCATGTATTATCGCTTGATTTATTAGAAGTACTCAAAAAGGTTTCTAACAAACTGTTTTAAAATATTTCACATTTATTTTACTGTTTGTGAATTTAAATAAAGCAAACAATGGTTTGAGTAGAATAAGATGTCCTTTTTTTTCGTTGGCTTCTTGTCACACACACACACACATGCAACCCAAACTATTTATATTACGTATATGTACAGAGAAATTGTTCATTAATGGCATACTCCAAAATTAATAAATTGTGCCTTGAAGTTGCACTTGTGCAATCTGTTCACAGAGGATTTTAGTTGATTTTTGAGATAAATTTTGATACTCGGAAGGATCCGGGCTAGAAAGATAAGATATAGATTAGCTGATAAATAATTAGTAATCTGCGTAACAATGTTTTGATTCCAACTCAATAGAAACAAGAACCATCAAGTACCAAAAGGGAATGTGTTAAAGCAAAAAATTCTGTATTCAATCAAGAAGGAGATTTAAGAAATTGGGATCCCCAGGTAAAGAGAGAGTGATAACTGCTTCTTCTTGAAAATTTAGGTTGGTTTTTAAACGTTTGATAGCAGTGACTTCGGTAAGTTTAAGAAGAATAAAATTGTATAGTCTACCAATTGTCTTAAAGGATTTGAAGACACCTATTTTATGACCTTTCTCAACGAGATACTTGGTAATAGCAGTGTTAAAATCGTTTGTTCGCTTGAAAGCTAGAGTGCTTGGCACTTGCTCGAAGAATCTTAGGTTTACTGTTTCTGTTCTCCCGCTGTAACTGCTACCGCAGGTACAAGTAGATTTGCATACATAATTAGAGTTAATTTTGAAAGGGTATCTGTTAACCTTCGGTTGCACCTGACATATCGTTTCTTAAAGGAGAACCAACTTGGCTGTAGGATAAACTGCGGCCAGTAAAGTATTTAATACGTTGTTGAATTGCATGAATATAAACTTCTTGTTCACTATGGCTTGTTTTGCATTCACATCTTTAGACCTTTAGCACTTGTTAATGAGTTTCTGTAGATAACCGTTATTTCTAAAGACTTAGCAATTATTCTTCCAATTTCTTAATGGAGCATATCATTGATACAACTTTTTGACCAATTTTCCCTCATAGCTGATAGGACAAAAACTATTGAAATTTAAGTATTACCCACTTCACTTAGACTCAGCCAATAGTTGTTTGGAGACTTACGTTTTGCAAGCACTGTATGCCTATGTCGATACTTTCATATGCATTGGTAAACTCTACGTTTTTGTATCACTGAATAATCCAAGTGAGTGGGATGACTGACCTTTATTGTTGCACACTAAAAATGTGTCATCAACATACTGAAAATAAGAAGCTATTTCGTCTACTGCACACCTAAGCTTTCTCATTTCATGGTTATACATAAAGATATCTAATACAGGACCCACTGGACTGCCAATATCTATATCAACTGCTTGGAGATAGTGTATTATTGAACAGGAACATAATGCATATTAGTAACAAGGGATAATTTTAGAATGCTAACAAATACTATCGAGGGATTCATGAATCGGGATCAGTGTAAACAGAGAAATTACATTAAATGACACCATGAACTTATCGGGAACTTAAATGTGACTCAAGCTTTCAACGGACTGTTTGAAATCAATCACTATTTATCCAGCCAGTCGTTAACTAATTGGTTCCAACTCTTCTGTGAGCCAGGGGCGAGTTAATCATGAAAAGTGTGGGTCTCCAGGATAAATGTTGTCTGTGTGTTTACTTTCGGCAAACCGATATCATATGCTGAAAATTCCATACTTGTACCAAAATACTGTGTGAAATCAAGCTATAATAAAATTTTTTTAAAGAATACAAAATATACGAAACCTTTGGGATTTTAAATCATTGTTTGTACTGCTGTCAGTCAGCTACTTTTCAGAGCACTGTTAACATACTTGTGATGCGTTTTTCAATAAAATTGGTTTTTTGTTGCAATTTTCCACTTTAAGTCTTAATATGCCCTTCAGAATGGATTTCATCTTTGAATTAACTAATGAATTTAAGCCTGATGTGGGCTATCTATTGGTATTAAAGCGTGTCAAATGGAAGCCATAGACTAACAATAAAATGGCATAAATTTTAATCTTCATAAATTCCTTTAAAACACCAGCCATTGTACTTCATTTAAGAAATTATGAATATCCGTGGTAATGGACTTTAGTTATCGTTTTTTTTCTTAACGTTCCCCACTGGAACATAGGGCTTCAAGCTAGTGGCTTGAAGTTTCTGTAGCAGTGTTTATTTTACAGGATGGGGTTGCTAGCCTCATGCTCAACCTTCCCTCTTCACCAGCATTATTTCTGGCTTAGCGAGGTGAAGGAGTGCGTCGGCAGGGGATCGAACCCCGGACCATGTGCATGGTCGGCGAGCGTCCTAACCGCTATGCCACCGACGCGGTTATCGTTATGCATGATTAATGTAAGTGGTGACAATGCGTTGTTTCATTGTTACAAGTGATGTATGTTGTTTACTTCCTACATTATACCGCCACTTAATTTCAATCCTCCTATCCACTGTTGTCCTTTGTTTTAGCCTTCTTACGTCTTTCGCAGTGCTCAAAATCTTAAGTACTGTTTTTTACTGTATGGTGCTTGATATGAGGTATGAATGGCTGATAATGCATTATAGAGGTGAAGGTAAATACATCTCATTTCGGTCCAGGTGATTGTGTCTGCATTCGGTGGTTCGGTGACTAAATTCTATTCGGATCACTAAGACTTAGATCACATTTTCCCCAGAAGTTAAACTTTCGTAATATTTTGTTCTATCTAAAATCACTAAAACTGAGTCTATTATAAATAGCTACTCACATAGATTTTGAGACAAAGTTTTGCTTCTCTGAGTGGTAAATCTTTTTCGTAGATATAAAACAATTTTTTTTCGAATATACCTATGAAAAAGTAATAGCTTTGTGTCTTTTTAATTTTCCCCATAGGTCCGTTATCACACTTTCAATGCGCAAGCAGTGGAAGCATGTCTTAATCTAAAGTCCTCTGAAAACAAATTGATGACTAAAGAACGTCCTCTACCCTCTCCCTTAAAACATCTCCATGCTTCTCAGCGCTATGCAAATAATTCAAAACAACCATTGGCAACTCGTCGGCAGTCAATGGATGCAAGTCATCTTGATGGGCATGTTAAATCTCAATCCATTGTCTGTACAAAACCCCTTATTCGTGATTGGCCTGATGATAAACATGAAGTTAAAGATTATCGTAATTATCCACCATTAGCGACTATTCAACAGTCCGTGTGCAATTCACCACAGCAACAAACTATTGTTACAGCTATCCCTCCTTCTACCATTGAAGTAGGATTTTCTCATTTAAGATTAGGGCCACCTCCTGTAGGTAAACACTCTATTGTAAGCTCTTCACAGTCTTCCTCTGATGTTGCATCTTTCACAACACAAACTGTTTCACATAATACAAACTTATACACCAATTTTCCTGCTTCAGGATCAATATTTTCTGGTCCAAATTCATCATCTATTATATCCTCTGATCTGCGACCAATTAATCAACCAGTAAGTAGATATTTTATTAATCTTATTACTATTTCTTATTGGATAATATGCATATCTAATAGTGAAGTTAATAAGTGAACTAAAACACTTATTGATACTGACGATACATTATAACATATATTTTGAATATTTACCACGTATAAGCATAACAACTGTAGGATCTTTTGTGTAGCTGATACGAAGTTGTGTGTTTCATCTATTAACCCTGACATTGGAATATTCATTTGCAAAAGTCTAAGTCAATTTTTATTAGATTTTTATTGGATTCCATCCCAGTGGCTGAATGGTCAACGAGTTTGTCTTGTAACCTGAAGGTTCTGTACAGTACTTCCTAGTCTTCAGTGGTTCTTCAACTGATATCACTCGATGAGTCAAACTTGAAAGTAATCAAATTCTTACAAAAAAAAAACATTTGAGAATTTTTATTTTCAAGCTGGACCACGGATTGATATCAGTTAGAGAGAACCTTCAAAAACCAGTAGTAGAGTGACGACTGGACAGCTGTTTTGTCCTAGTTTGGGACTCATCGGCAGTACCCACCCCAGTGACTGACTGACTACGGATCCAACTCAGAACCTTCCAGTCACGACACAAGCTTGTAGACCATTCATACACTAGGACCCGATTCAATGATCAGTCCATGAAACCTAACTTACATCAATTCGTGATTTTAGCGCGACTGGCACCAGCTAATGTTATCGACGAGTGTTTGTCCTCACTGAGGACCGAGTGGACTGCACTGGTGACGACTTCTGACTAGAACTCGAGGCAACTTCGTCGTGTAGCCAGTCAGTCACTACTAGGGAGCATCAGATTAATTTTCAATGGTTCTTTAACTGATATCAATCCGTGATCAAACTTGAAACGAATCAAACTCTTGACAATTTTTATTTTGTCTACACAATTCACAACCATTGAAATTATTAACGATACAATTTTATCATTTTTACATTTTCCTTAGATTTCGAATTTTTCTCCAATAACACCACTGAACAATGCAGTGGCTTTTAAAACTGTTCCCTCAAGTGATCAATCTCTTCCAATCGGTTCAACTTTACTTCAAGCACCTCTTGCTACTTATTGCTCTGGTGATACAAGTAGTATAGGTTCATGTACAAATAGTAACTCTAGTAGTAGTCAATCAGGTCTACTACCTGGTGTTCAATCGTATGATCTGGAATCTGAATTTTCCTCAGAATCACCTGCTCCAAGACATACATCATCAGGAAGTAATCTGTATGATCAATATTTTTCAAATGGAACTTCTAAATTGAATGGAAGTGCATCAAGTTCAATTAAACAACAAAGTGATACATCCTATACTACAGATTCTGATAATGCACAAAATGATGCTATGCGTAATTTACAAGAACGTTATAATTTACCGATTGCTTGTCTACCTGATCCATGTACATTCATTTCTAATGTGAAACCACATAATTTTAGAATTCATACATATCGTGGACCACATTGGTGTGATTATTGTACTCATTTTATTTGGGGATTAGTTGCTCAAGGCATGAAATGTATAGATTGTGGATTTCAGGTAGCATAATATTTTTATCATTTCATTTTGATTATATTATTTTTTGGCTTTAGTACACGATTTTCAGGTAATGGGTCTTGAGTTCAAATCTCAGTCCACCTTCTTTTACCTTGGGTAACTGGGTACTATCGTTAACTCCCCTTACGTTTCGACTGGAACACAAGGCTTCAAGCCTCATGGCCAACCTTTACTCTTTTCCCGGACCTATTATCGACTAAATGGGGTTAGGAAGTGCGTAGGCTGGTGATCAAACCGTAGACCGCTTAAGGCATGGTTAGCAAGTATTCTACTAGTGGATGACCGACATACTATCATTACCCTGACATAATAAGTATGGCTCATAGCCCGTTACAGGGTAATTGGGTTCTGACTAACTCATCATAATATTTTTTGGCTGTTGTTTAGTATTAACTTGTTTGGTATCCCTGAAATGAGAGCGGTTTTAAGTTAGTTACTAGAAAACTAGGAAATTATGTTTGATTACAGCTTGATTCCACACCGTATTTTTCGGTACAAGTATGGAATTTTCAGCATGCGATATTGGTAGCCCAAATTTTGCAGGCCGACCATAGATACCAGGTGTTCGTCGGCAGGGGATCGAACCCCAGACCATGTGCATAGTCGGCAAGAGTCCTAACCGCTGTGCCGCCGATGCACAGGATGTAAGACATTTAACTCAATTCATTTCATTCATTCCCAATCAGATGTTGATATATATTTTTGCAGCATGGATTTATTCAAGGAGTATGTACTCCTACCTTTCCTGGGAAATTAGGTAGATAATGTTTTACTAAGAGAAAAATACTAATTTATACATATTCTCCAGTTTGAGAAGGTGTGCACATATTGATATCCTTGAAATCGATAAAACTAATAATCAAAGACAAAACAAAAAGGATCAAGTAAAGAATAGTCTTTCCGATAACTTCTTCATCAGGTTCTACAGTTATATGTACATAATAGTATTAACACCATTAGTGTTTTTAAAGTAATATGAAATTGTTACGATCAATAGGTCATACTTGAAGTGCATTTATGATTGATAATATGCATTAATCTAATAAAATTAAGGAAGTGTATGTGATAATTAAAGATAGTTAAAACAATAATAACTTGTAAAAAGGTTTATAGAGAAGATGAAATAGTCAGATTTCTTCAGTTAAGGAAGGCGTTTGTACGAAGTTCATCTGATGAACACAAGTTTGGCTTCTTCAGGTAGATTCCGATAGCTCCAGCTTTATGGTAGAAGTCGAACTTGTAAGGACATACATGCATGTCTGAGTTGCTTAACTCCTTAAAATCTGTTTTACATAGATACCTTTCATCTCCTCTCTTGTATATTTTTTATTATTCCTTTACGTGGAACATGCGGCTTCAAACTAGAGGCTTGAAGTTTCTGTAGCAGTGGTAATTATTTTTACGGGATGGAGTTGCTAGCCTCACGCCCAACCCTCCCTCTTTACTAGTCTTACTACTGGCTTCGCGAGCTAAAGGAGTGCATCGGCCGGAGATCGAATCCGGGACCACCTGCTGTGCAACCGACGCACACTCTCTTGTATGCTAGTTTTAACTATAGATTTCCATATATGGTTTTTGAATAATTGCAATTAAAATGATTAATTATTTACTTAATGCATTTCTATGTATATCGCTATTCTGTGTTTTCTTTTTTCTTCACAAGGCTCACAAACGATGTGCCGATCTTGTACCGTGTGATTGTGTACCTGATATTAAGCAAATGAAACGAGTCTTTGGTGTTGATTTGACTAATTTAGCAAGAGCTGAAAATAAGTAAGTCTTTGTTATATGTAGTTTTTTGGAAGTAAAGTGGACGACTTGTCTATTGTTTTGCATTCTTTTACGTCCTGAGTGGAACATAAGTCTTCAAGCTTGAGGACTGAAGTTTTAGTAACGGTGGTGTTTTTTTCCTGCGAATTGGGATCGCTAGCCACACGCCTAACCTTCCCTCTTTACTTGGCTTACTAGCAGCTAAGCAAAGTTTAGGAGTGAGTCGACGGGGAATCGAACCCCTGGGCCACTAGCGTGGTTAGCAAGTATTCTACCATTGAATGAACGAATCACCACAGCAGTTGGTAAGAGGTGGGTTGTGTGTTAACTGATACTTGTCAGCAAGACGTGTCAAGTGGACTAATGTCACCATTGGGATTCCAACCCGAGTCACCAAGGTCTTCGGTCCCCACATACTATATAAATAGTGCTGTGTACTTTGTTATTTTTTGTAATAAAGTGATAGATTGTTTGTATTATCTATAGTTTACATAAGTTTTGAATGTCATGCACTGAATTAAAAGGTTTAATTGTAATCCAGTGAACCGTAGTTTGCGGGTGGACAAATCACATATGGGATAGAGGGACCGCATTTCACTACAAGTGTATAGCATTCTTTGTTTGAATTCTGTTACCCGTAACCGACTTCTCATGAACTAATCTACTAGTCATAATTATTGTGTGTGTGGTGGGGGGGCTGGTAACGACACTATCACCCATTTGCCTAGGCTGAAGGAATTGGAGCAGGACTCTGACTCTGTGACCTGCTGATTGCAAAACGGCCTCTGAAGTCAATGAGCCACACATAGTATTGCAAAATCAAATCCTAATATTTGTATGTTCTCGTACAGCGTGTGTGGTTGATGCTCTTAGTGCTTCTAAATTCTATCAACTAAGAATAGGTTATAAGTTATTTAAAATAATCCCAGCGTGTTACAGAAAAAATCAACATACGATTTTCTTAAACACTCAGATTAATTGGTGGGTGGAATCCAGTATGCGCATTTCACCCTGCTTGAGACTCGTCACCTGGATGCACTTGCATTGCGCAGTAAGTGATGATGTTCCCACCGAGGCTCGAACCCAGTGCTCATAGTTTCAAGTGCCAGAGCGTTATCCACTAGACCACTTGGGCCACGAGAGCCAGTCACTATCCGCCAATTAACTTTGAGTTACATGCCCAGACATCGTCGAAACATCTGCACAAGAAGCCGACATGTCAACCTGAAACCGAGCACTTCAGTCCAATCAATCGACGGGAGAATCTAAAATTGAATTAAATACTCTGGGATTATTTTAAATAATTTATAATGATTCACTTTGACTCAGTGGTCAAATTATTCCAGGGAATTCGTAACATCTACAGTCAGGATACTTTATAGGAATAGGTTACCTAGATAAACTATAGGGATTTTTTTCCCCATTTTGTTGCCTTAAGGTTATATTCGGTTTTTTATTGTTGCCAAAGAGGGAAATGAATAATAATCTCAATTATAGACGTTTATTAGCAAAACAATCTTTTGTTAGATATTTCTAAAGTAGCCAAATCAAAAAGGCTGTTGACTTATATAATTTCCCAATATTAGGGATAAATATTCTCCTAGACAGTCACAGCAATGGGGAATTGAAAAAATCTCTCTAGAAAGCTGTTTCTATCATGTCAGATGAATAGTGAAATCAAATTAGGTTCAAAGATTGGTTGCTACGTGTTAACTGCTGGTTTAAACTATGCAAATGTAAATGACTGGAAATCGTTTTCAATAGCTCAGCTGCATTCATTCTTTATGATCTTCAAGATCCAGCAGTAGATTCTCATTAGCTTTCATGTACTTATTCTTTCTTTCTTAGATTACCGTTGATTGTACTCCCTAGCATTTTGTTTCCCATCTTCATTTGTGTGCTTATGGGGTGTGGCAATTTGAATTGTTGCAGTTTTGTGCAAAGTTCTACGTTGAAAACTAACTCAGACAATCAGTATTATTACTCATTACTTTTAGTTAAACTATTGTAATTTGCACCATCTAGGTATCCTGTATGGGTTAGGTAGCTAGAAGTCTTCAAGTTAGGCTTCGATGATCTGGAAATTCATCTTCTATTGAAAGCAAAGATTGTTAGTCAATTGAAGTTAGTGAAGAATTGACGTGAAATATGTCGAGTCTCTCTTTACAAACTTAAACTCTCATAATCAAATCGTCATACTATTCATTGTTTTAACTTTTTTTTAAAAATCTACTTTATCAAGTTTGATCACAAATTGATATCAGTCAGAGAACCATTAAAAACCAGAGAGTAACGAACAACTGCTTCGTCCTAGTTTGAGACTCTTCACAGTACGCACCCATGACCCCGTCACCAAGAGTGATCGAATCTAGGATCGTCAAGTTATGAGGCGAGTTCATTGACAATTCATCCACTGGGATGGAACCCAACAGCCCAGGAATTCTAACTTCTGTCTACCAAGTCGCTTGTGAGGACAAATACTCGTTGATTATATTGTCTGGCGATGGCACTGTATACCACAAAGTGGCAGAAGTCCGAATTCGTGGGTCTATGAGGTCGCTTTGACCCCATTGGTGTCATGTGTGCGTATTTCCGAAGTGTTTCAAACCAGAATGAAACAACTCACCAGTGCACACAGTTTTTTGCTGTGGTTCTCTGACTGATAGATATCTATCCGTTTTCAGACTGGAAATCAGTCAATTCCGTATAAACTAAGACTTGGAAATCTACTTTTTGTTATTGCGTGATTGTTAAATACCCTTTAGTTGTACATTTTATATCATTTAAACCTTGGATGCGTCGGCGGTTGGTTCAGTGGTAAAATGCTCTCCAGTCAGCGACTTCAAGAGGTTCTAGTTCGACTCCTGGTTGACTCACTCTTAAACCTCACCTAACTACTCTTCTATTAGTCTATAGTAAGCCTAGAAAAGAGCAAAAGTAGAACGTGCAAGACTGTCAACTCCTCCCCCTCCCCTCGCCCCTCCATAAAAAATAACACCAACTCTAGTGAAACTTTCAACTGCCTGAATACCTATGTTCCATTTGCGAAACACGTAAGCTTCAAAAAAAGTGGCGAAATTCGTGTCATACTCGAATGTTGTGTTTTTTAAGGTATTATTTTCGGAGGAGGAGGATGTCAAGATCAAACGTGAAATAATATTTTGGGTATATAATATTTATAATGAAGTGATAATTTTGTTACATAGATTTTTTTCCAAATTTATTGACTGTATTTTTTTCTTCATTTAGTTCTGATTTACAATTGTCAGTTATTTTTTGTGTGTTTTGCTATACATAAATATACCGTTTATATATATAAGAGAGAGAGACGGAGATAGAGTTATATCATACAGAACTATTGGGCTTTTTAGAGACAGAGAGAGTAGTAGTTGTACGCAGTAGACTTTTGGCAACTAGCCAATTCTCCTACTCATGTAAATATATATTCCCCTCTATATAAAATTAATTATTAACTGTCTCTTTTTCCCCCTTAGTAATGATAATATTATTATTATTATCATTACCACAATTTATCAGCCTTGTTATTCTTCGTTTTCAAAAGATGTATAGATATGTTCAATATATATATATATATATGTTTAGTCTGATGTCTAGCTTTGGGTCTGTCTTTACACTTTCAGTCATGTTTTTCAAAAAAATTTCTCTGTCTGCATTTGTGTGTATACCTTGTCTGTACATCTGTTTGTCTATTTGTTTGTTTGTTTGTGTGTGTGTGTGTCTATTTCTGTATGCACATCAATCATGGTCGTACAAACCTTTGGCGTTCGATATCTGTGAATGTGAGAGGAGGAGTAAAATTCCTGTTAATTAAAAAAAATAGGAGAAATAATTGAAATGATGTTTTATGCTTAGGTTGAATTTTGTGTTTCTAAGTCAGTCAATTATTCATATTGTTTTTAACAGAAATAGGAATTTTACTTTTACCTTTGCAAGTTCAAGAGTTAGATGTTTGTTGGGATTTGATTTGTTTCAAAGTTCGATCATGGTTTGATATCAGTTAGAGAATCATTAAAAACTGTCAGAGTGCACTGGAAAAGCTGTTTTGTCCTAGTTTTGGACTCACTGGTTATACGCACCTACCGACTGGGGTTCGAACCGTGGACCTTCTGGTTGTAAGTTAAGCTTGTAGACCGTTCAGTCACTGGGACCCGACTCAGTGACTAGCTCATGAATTCTAACTTATACCAATTCGTGATTTTAGCGAGACTGGCACCAGCCAATATCATCGGCGAGTATTTATCCTCACTCCCTACCGGATGGACCCCACTGGAGACGACTTCTGACTAGAACTTTAGGTAACTTCGTCGTGTAGCCCGTTAGTCACTAGTGATTGCACTGACCAAGGTACTCTACTCGAACTCATGCAACCAGGTGAGGGCTTACGGCGAGTTGTCATCTGAATTGGCGACGACTAGTGGTGTTCGTCAGGGATGGCCATTATCCCCATTTCTATTCAATGTCATTGTAGATGTATTAATGGACTTAACCTTAACTCACTTTAGAGACTCAGGGATTTACTTGCTACCAGGGAATAATCTCGTTGACTTAGAATATGCAGACAATATAGTCCTTCTAGGCGAGGACGCTGACAAAATGCAGAGTCTTCTGAACACCTTGAGCTGCAATCTACGAATGTTTGGCATGCGATTCGCTCCCGCCAAATGTAAGATGATGTTACAGGACTGGACTACACTGACTCCTAGTTTAGAAATAGGAAGTGAAGTGGTAGAGCACGTTGACCGCTTCACTTATTTGGGAAGTACCATCAGCCCCAACGGGTTGATCTCTGACGAAATCTCAGCACGGATACAGAGGGCTAGTTTCGCATATGCCAGTTTACGCCGTCTCTGGCGTAGACGTGATATCCGGCTATCGACCAAAGGGCGTGTGTACTGCTCAACAGTCCGCTCCGTCCTCCTTTATGGCTGTGAGACCTGGCCATTGAGAGTGGAAGACATGAAAAGACTAGCTGTCTTTGATCATAGGTGCCTGCGTTCTATCTCCCGTGTGAAGTGGTATAATAAGGTGAGCAATATTGAGGTTAGGCGTCGAGTGCTAGGTAAGGAGGGGAAATCAATCGACATGGCTGTGAAGCTACATCGACTGAGATGGTTAGGACATGTGTTACGTATGCCTAGTCATCGCCTTCCTCGACCGACGGGCAATGTTAGCTGACATAGGGTCAGGCTGGAAAAGAGCTAGCGGCGGTCAAACCAAAACATGGCACCAGTCAATGAAATCTACAACAGTTAGTCTAAGCCACGTAGGAAGGTGTAGACTTCCTGGTTGGGGTCCTCGGGACGGTAAAAACCAATGGTGGCTGGAAACAATTGGTGACATGGCTCAAAATCGTTCTCAGTGGCGCAGATGCATCCACTCCTTGTGACTTATGATTTCCAATGAAACTGTTTTGTTCTTCGTTATTACTATTCCTTTGTCTCACACCTCTGTTTACTGTCTCTAATATGCATTTCTTCTACTTTCTTCTCTTGCTTTGTGTGCTACATGGAGTGTGGCGACTTGAACTGCCGCACATATGTGCAAAGTTCTATGTCGAAAACAGACAGAGACAGACAGTCACTAGTGAACATTAAATTTGAGTGATTTCAAATTGTAAGGTATTAACTAGTTATTATCTTCGGGAAGAATGATCATTATTGTACACTTTAAGTTTGTTTCACCGCTAACATCCCTGCAACATAATTTGTATGTAATGCAGTCATTATATAAAGAGTCTGAATAAGTCAAATGGTAGCGATGCTGACCACAGCAATGGGTAGCGTTGAAGGGAAGGTCACCAGTTCCTTTTGAGGTTTCAATTACACCATGCTGGAAATCTATCAAGGTTTTGGCTCTCTGTGAGCTGAAGAATGTAGCTTTGTTGATCCCAAGTGAGTGAAACGTCCATCTGATGTTTAGGGTACTTCGATCTGGCAAACAAACATTAGTGGTTGATGTGAGTGGTTTTCTAAATATTCATATAAGTCAATCAGTCAGTAGTATACACCATTATGGAATTAATCTGTACTTACTCCCGACGATTTTATTTTTCACAATTTACGCAACAATCTGTGAATGTATGCTGAACTCAGATTATTTCTCTGTCTAGCACACTCTAAGGACAATGAGTAGTGGTTGTACATGATATCGTGGATAGCAGAATTTTTTATTTTGGGGTGCATCTGAATGATCAGTTGAACACTGGTAGGATTGATTTATTCATCATTAGCATTCTCAGAATCTTAAGGATTGTCAATAGAGATTTTGTTCAGTTATTGTATCTCTTATGACTGACTTGAGTTTCAGCACAGAACTCTGCACAAAAGTGAACCACTTCATGTAGACAAAAGAGAGAAGAAAGAGATTCAAAAGAACCATGATGAACAGAAATGTGCGAGAGAAAGAATAGTAACAACCGGGTTTATTTAATGAATATGGCAGACCACAAAAGAAAAGGGAATGCATATGTTCCACTGAGAAAGATTTTGAGCCATATCACTAGTAGTCTCCAGCCTTTGGTTCTTAGAATCCTGAGGAACTCAATCATGAAGCCTGCACCTCTCTCTATGTGGCTCAAAAGAATTGTCAAAAATTTCATGGACTGATTCCAACTTTTAGTTTAACCACCACTAGTTCTTTTCCAACCAGATCCTATGTAGGCGTAGATTGCTTGTTGAGGAAAGTGATGGCTAGGCATGCGTAACGCATGTCCTCAATATTACTCATCCTAGTATACTACTTAACACGGAGGATAGAATGCAAACATCTGTGGTCAAATACAACTATCCTTTTTTGATAATTTAATTCAGTTTTAGATTTTCCCGTTGATAGTCACCATCCATCAATTAACTTCTAATTATTTGCCCAAACATCGTCGAAGCATCTGCACAAGGAGCCGGCACGTCAACCTGAGACCAAACACTTCGGTCGAATCAGTCGATGGGAAAATCTAAAATTGAATTCAATAATTAATATGACCCGTTGCACAAGAGGTGGCTCTCGTGGCCCAATTGGTCTAGTGGATAACGCTTTGGCGTTTGAAACTATGGGCACTGGGTTCGAGCCTCGGTGGGGACATCATCACTCACTTCAGAATGTAGGTACACCCAGATGACGAGTCCCAAATAGGACGAGGTGTGCATCTTGGATTCCAGTGGTAGTTACCATCCACCAATTAATATCCTTTTGATATCCTCCAATTCAAAGGCTGTGTCTTACGGGTATAAAGAGTAACAGGACGAACTGCTACGCGGTGGACACTTTCTTTGATCCATCGACGGATATCACATCTACGTCAGAGGTGACGTAAGTTGACAAACGCCACATAAGCTTTTGTATCCGTGTAGAGATTTCGTCAGTGATCAGTTCATTAAGGGCTGATACAACTTCTCAAATAAGTGAATTAGTAGTCAACATGCTCTACCACGTAACTCTTTCTCTGTCTTTAAGCTAGATAGTCGTTATTGTCCAGTCTTACGGCATCGTCATCCACTTACATTGATAGATTTCTGCTCAAAGTGGTCAGAGGAAGACACTCCTCTTATAATTGTTTATTTTGTGTTACTATTCTACATGTATATATTCTTTTCCTCTTTTCACATTATTTAAAATTTCTCATCTTGAACGGATAATAAACTGCTGTGTTAACTTGTATGTTGGTCTGTTCGCCTGTCTGTCTCTGTCTGTTTACCTGTAAATTGACCTTAGTTAATGTCTGAAAAGATTTCTCTTACCTGCTGTTGTTGTATGTAAAGTTTCAACTTCTCATTGCATAATTGTAATTCATTTTGCATTAGTGAATTAGTTAATTAATTAATTAAAATTGCAAATATGACTAATTAATCACCACTAAATCAATATCTTTATCTTCATAGACTTACTTCGCTTATTTTGCATATATATATGAAAGAAAACTCAGTTTTCATTTATTACTATTTTTTATTCATTCATTCATATATATACGACTACAATGCGCAAAAATTTGCATAAACTTGTTCTTACATGTTTTTCATAGTCTTTCTTACATTGTGGTGGAGTGGTACAATAAATAGAAATCTGTATATATATATATATATATATGATGATAGACAGATAGATGATATCATGATCTCTTTATTACTTATTTTGATATATCAAATAATTTATCGATCATTTATACCTATGGCGGGCGGTTGTATGCATGAGTGCAGATTATTACACACACACACACACATATACACATGCTTTATGAGTTTTACTAATTGCACAGACTATGAGTAATCGTACTGTTTTTGTGTTTTTGCATTATATTGTGAATTCCGTGTGTGTGTGTGTGGCACAATACCATGTTGGTATGTGCTGTCGTTTTGTTGTATGTATCTAGGATACTTTTGTTTTGTTCCTTCTCTATAACTTTAGTTACTATAGTGATGCAGTCAGCAAAGTGATAATTACAGACATTGTCTCCATCTTACTTGCTTTGCTATATTTTTGAGATATCTGTGTATGAGACTGAGGATTATTTAGAAAAAATATTATTATCCTGTCAGCGACATCCTGTTGTCGGTGTGTGCATCGGTGGCACAATGGTTTGGACTCTCGCCGTCCATGCACATGGTCCGGGGTTCGATCCCCTGCCGACGCACACCTGATATCTATGGTCAGCCCGCAAAATTTTGGCTACCGATATCACATGCTGAAAATTCCATACTTGTACCAAAAATACGGTGTAGAATCAAGCTGTAATAAAAAAAGTAAAAATAGTTCCAAGTGAAACATATGAGAGTTCAACAATACATTGGCATCTCATCTTGTTCTCTGCACGATTGTCCATATGCGCTTTCATTTCCTCCTCAGAAATAATCTCGTTCACTCATCACCCTCGGACACACATCCAACTCGTCATTTCCCATTTGGGTTCGACTTGACAACCTGCCGAACGTGTAAAGTCACTCAATGGTCTTCTTAGCGTGTCTCCAATCTATCCCCATTTTCTTCGGCATATATTTCTTGAGCAATAGGTTCTTTGTTGGTTCATTCCCTGTCAGAGTTTCTTGTTGATAATTCTTTCTAGCTAATTTGATCTTCAGTATGGAGCGAAGACATTTGTTGATAAAAGTCTGTGCTACTGGCCTGTTGGAAATTATTTCCATGACGCACTAAGTTCCTACTCCATATAGAAGAAGTGACTGACTTAACAGTGGTGTTGAAAATCCGAATATTTTTCTGTATGCTGAGTGCAGAAGATTTTCAAACTGATTATTTCAGAGTGATAAAGGTTTGTCTTGCCTTTCCGATTGATTATGATTTCGACGTCTTCACAGGTATCGTGTAGCTGTAGTCGAAAAGATGCTACCGAGATAAATGAAAGTGATGACCTTCAAATCTCTCCCATCGACAATGATTTTTGCTTGTTGTTGTTGGTGGTGGTGACCGTGCATCTTCATTACCTCTGTGTCGTCTATGTCCACTCAAAGTCCTGTCTTCGCTATCTGCTTCTTCTGCCAACTTGTTGGTTTTCGTATATGTGTAAAACTTGGGGACTATGGTAGTAAGTAATTCCATATTAGTTTGTTTATTAGGTGTATCACGCAGTGAAACAGTATTATTATTTACTGGATGACGTTTCGAACAAAATTTATTGTTCATAATCATTTCATCAATTATAATCACACGACTTTGAGACTTGAGTTTTATAGCTTTCTTTGTCCTCTCCTATTTGTCGTCATTGGGGTAGTAGAGTTTTCCAGATATATGGGACAGGTATTGAATCATTCCTATTACACGTATTTGTAGTTGATTCGATAAACGAAGCTCCTGTTATCAATCTCAAGAAGAAGTTTGTCAAATCAATCCATCCTTCAATATTCAATTAATTTATCTGTGAAGTTTTGAACACGAGTGGTACTACTTAGTTTTTGTGCTCTGTCACTTAAACATTTCACCAATCCTATTTTTACTGACATAGAATGGGATAATCGGAAGTCCAAATATCTGTTTGAATGTGTGGGGATCCTATAAACACTAGTGTTAACAAAAACTAAGTAGTACCAAGGAAAATCTAAGACAGGAAGTCACATATATAAGAGAAGTCTTGAAACTTATTAATTACCCTGATAAATTAGTCAAGAAATATGTAGGGAAGTGTAAAAATAATATCAATAATGATAGTAGTGATAGTGATAATAATAATAACGACATGCATGTCAAATATGCGCAAGACAACGCCAACAATAAGGAATCTAAATCATCAGTAGTACTTCCATACAAAGAAGGAACCTTGGAAACCTTACACAGAATTCTTAACAAGGTAGGAATAAAAGTGGCATTCAAACCCACAACCTCAATTAGAAACAAGCTTTGTCGGTTAAAAGATAAGCCCTGTGGAACCTTTAAAACAAAACAATTTAGTTTATCTAAGACCCTGCTAGAATGATCGTCAGGTCAAATACATAGGTCAAACTAGTAGAACAGGGGCAGTCAGACTAGCCAAGCATAAAAGCCTACCCAAATAAGATAAGAAATGTAGACAATAGTTCAGCTATAGCACTCACTACATGCAGTTACACACAACCATACAATAGGATGGGATAGGATGACGGTTTTAAAATCTGATGTCACAGGGTGGAGGGGGAGATTGATAACAGAAGCTTCGTTTATCGAATCAACTGCAAATACATGTAATAGGAATGATTCAACACCTGTCCACCCGGACATCTGGAAAATTCTACTACCCCTACGACAAATAGGAGAGAACAAAGGAAACTATAAAACTCAAGTGTCAAAGTCGTGTGATCATAAGTGATATGATTATAAACAGTAATAAATTTTGTTGGAAACATCATCCAGTAAATAATGCTGTTTCACTGTGTGATACATCTAATATACAAACTAATATAGAACTGTTGGTTTTCGCTTGTAGATAGTCATCCTCGAAGTACAGATTTTCTACAGTCTTCCTATCGGCCCAACGTATTCCTGTCTTCTTGCTCTTCACGTTCTACCACATAATCCAATCCACTACAATCAACAATATCATTGGTTTTAGTAGGCAGCCTTGTTTTACTCTCAAAGGCATCATCATGTAACTGTTGAATGAAAAAAAGATATTGGCGTTAAATTTGAATTTGAAGGTCTTAAAACTTAACTGATTTCATGCTCAATCTGAAGGCATTGAATTCATCCTTTTCTATTCAAAATCATAAATGTTGGTTGTTATATAATGATGAACATGTGCTTCACGCTGGTATCGTGTGACTGATTATGTGTGTGACAGTTAAAAATATTATTATTTCACACGTTCGTTCACATGACTACACGTTATTTACGCTTTTGTTTGAGTTTGACTACAACTCTCTTGTCAACAGTTTTGTAACACTTGACAAGTTGAATCATGCGTTTTCCATCTATCCATCATCATCATCATAGTATTGTGCAACACAATCAAGTTAATACTGATAAAAACAGGGATCATGTGTATGTACAGTTTAAGCTCATACTATACAATGATTTACAAGGAATAAGTCATTAGGTTCAAGTGATATGCTTTGTTTTTAACGAACTATCATTTCTAAATGGTTTCCTATATTTGAAGTCAATTGGTGGTGGATGGTGACTAGCAGTGGAATCCAAGATGCGCATTTCGTCCTATTTTAGACTCATCATCTGAATGTATCTGCGTTCTCCAGTAAGTGATGGTGTTCCTACCGAGGTTCGAACCCAGTGCCCGTAATTTCAAGTGCCAAAGCGTCACCCACTAGACCACTTGGGCCACGAGAGTCACCTCTTGTGCAACAGGTTTTATTAATTATTTAATTCAATTTAGATTTTTTTCTTCCAAGCGGATTCCACTGCTAGTCACTACCCACCAGTTGACTTCAGGTCACATGACCAGGCATCATCGAAGCATCTGCACAAGGAGCCGATATGTCAACCTAAGACCGAGCACTTCGGTCCAATCAATCGACGTTTTCCTCTATTATTACAATATATAGATAGATATATTTCAGAAATACAACCACATAGATATACCAGTGGGGATAGGTTTTTTGTTTTACAATAAAAATAAAATGTATCATCCAGGGTTTCAGACAGTCATTGTGATACGGATTTATTCAAGTGTCCCAAAATAGAAATACCACCACCACCACCACCCAACAACTTCAGTGCAAATGTAACCACTGTAATTCTTTTTTTCAGACACATAATTGCTACTTGTGTCTATCATTCATTTCATCCCACTCTTTTGTATATTTTATATATATCTCTGTTTCTGTTTAATTTCCCCTTCCTGTTCTATGGCATATGTAAATTATTGACATCTGTAGACGTTAATATATATATATATATATATATATATACTGCCATTGACGTGAAATTAGTGTGGAAATCTGCTGCACTCAGCATGAGGAAAAAGATTCGGATTTAGATATAATCGAGAAGATTTGTAGCTAAGGTGGATGATGTGTTGTGTTGTCTGAACTGGACGGTTTATTTGCTAAGCTATCATTTCCCTACTGGGCAACACCTTCAGCGCATACTTCAATTTGAAGTGAGCTTTTAGAATTCTCCACGAGTTTATAAGTCATCTCTCCTGTTGGGTAACGTTGAACGTGATTGGTTGTCTTTGTTTGTTTTCACACCCTTTAGACTACTTGATTTTTTTTTATTACAGCTTGATTCCACACCGTATTTTTTGGTACAGGTATGGAATTTCCAGCATGTGATATCGGTAGCCCAAATTTTGCAGGCCGACCATAGATATCAGGTGTGCGTCGGTAGAGGATCGAACCTCGGACCATATTCATGGTCGGCGAGAGTCCTAACCACTGTGCCATTGTTTTTTTTGTGACCTGAAGTTCGACTCTTTGTGCATGAGATTTTCTTGTTGACTGATAGCTAGCCGTCCAAGGGAATCGTATACACTCCCTTATATGGCTGCATACAGGCAACTACTGACTTTAATTCGGCTGGGACAACGTTCAAATATTAGACAGAGGAAAAACATCAAGAATGCTATAGGATTTTAAGAAGTCTGGTATTCCAGTGAATCGTTAATCAATAGACACATTGACATAGACAAAATCTACAAATTGATAAGAAGGAAATCTCATACACAAAGGATCAAGCTTCAGGTCAAGGAAACAATCAATACCAATACAAGTAGCCTAGAGGATGTGAAAACATACAAAGACAACCAATCACCTTCCAGGTTACCCTCCAGAAGAGATGACTCATAAACCCATGGAGAAATCTAAAAGCTCACTTCAAATGGAAGTATGCGCTGAAGATGTTGCTTAGTCGGTCAATGAAAGCTTCGCGAACAAATTATCCAGCTCAGAGAACACAACTACATCAAGATTGGGATTTTCAACATTAATGTCGATTCAGTCAGTGCTTCTGTATGGTTCAGGGACTTGCCTCACGCATCATGAAAAGCAATTCTAACAGGCTACAGACTTTCATCAGTAGCTGACTCTGTACACTCCTCATTCCTGAAGGTTAGATGGCAGAAAGGATAAACAACAAGGAACTGTGGCAGTGAACCGACCTGGAGTCTTTTACCCAACAAATGTGCAGAATAAAGGCTGAAATGAATTCGACATACGCTAAGGAGACCGTTGGGAGACAGCATGCTCCAGGCTCTAGACTGGAATCTCAATGGGAAACTATGAACTGGGCGTCTGAGGGTTGACATAAAGGAGGTTATGTTAGGAGGAAATAAAAAATTGTGGTCAACCGTGGAACCAGATGGAAAAGAAAGGCTATAGAGGTTCATTTTATGCATCCTTACCCTAATTTTGTATGCAAATTGAAATAAATACGAAAAAACGGATGTCATTATGACTAATTTATACATTTGTTCGTTAAAGAAGTATGGAATGTAAAGTTTCAGTTATTATTAACTGTTACCTGCCGAAAAGGTGATGTCTTTCATGGCGTTTTGTGTTTGAAACAACAAATGCTAGGTTCAGGTATTAGTGGAAAGAACACCATTACTTACTAGGATGCAGGTACATTCTGATGATGAGTCCCAGATGGAATGAAACACGCCTCTCAAACTTCATTAAACATACTTATAGCTTATTATTATTATTAAAGTTATTAAAACACAAACTTGATACCTTATGGCTACCAAGAGATGCGCCACACAAAATCTTATAGTTTGTACGATGGCACGATACTGCTCGGACATCCAAACCGAGGAAGGTGGTTATCTTAAGGGGCTACTCCCAAAGTCTTCGACTTCAGGTCTGATCCACCAGGCAATAAAGCAGCATCAAGAGTTGTGTTCTGCCTCCCGGGGACTAAAACACGTCCATATGTCATTCGATCCGTTCGGATTCTGGAGTTCATGTACACCATATGTTTGGAATTAAGGTTTTCCACTCCTCCCAAGTAAACCAGCATGTCCACCAGTTCGATTGCAAGCTCCAGACGTTTGAATTCGCCATTTCACTTTTCTGAGGCACACTGTCCGTGTGAAGGCAGTAAATAAGACTTACGCAGTAGAGGCTATGAACCGGTGGCTACACGACAGCGTGAGGATATAAATCTGTTCGTAGGACCGTTTTGTTCATGAAAAAGACTATTTCATAGACATTTTTTTAAATTAAAACGCATCGATGTTTAAGTGGTGGAATGCTCGCCACCCTCGCACATGGCTGAGGTTCGATTCCTGACCAACTCACTCTTAAATCTCCTTTAGCCGTTAGTAATCCAGCCGGGTAAAGAGGGAAAGTTGGGCGTTAGGCTAGCAAAACCTCACTGCTGAAACGTCAAAGCTTAAAACCCTATTTTCCACTCGAAACTCAAACAAATGAAGAAAATGTTACTAGGAAATCCTGCCAGCGATTGATTAACATTCTCCGTTAGAGAACAAAATACTATTATGTTCACAGATATCTGTGGAACTGAATGCAAACATCCTTTCTTTCACCACCACACACACACACACCCTTGAACTGTTAATTTTCTAGTATAAAAGCAAAACAACAACTAAAGAACGTTGGGCGAGCATAAAATGGTTTCAGACTTGTTCTATTAGCTATTAACGAACATATTTACTTGTTTACGAATACTTAGCATTTGAAAAAGATTGTTCATTGAAAGTGGTGCTTTCCACTTCCAATTGTCTTCTGTTACCTTTTATTTTCATGACCCGTTAAATTATTACTGTTTCCCCCTTTGTTGTTTGAAGAACAACTAAAAGAAAAAGTCAATATTTTTTCTCCATATCGAAACGGGTCATTATTATTGCTGTTTTGTAAATGCTTTCAAAACAGCATGAATTTAAATGGGAAGGCGTATTGAATTCTTTGTTTGTTTACATTATTTAACATCTGGAAAAACTCTTTTTTTTAAAGTATAAAAGGACAGCAAAACAAATAAAAGTGGTCGCATTAAGTGTTTTTCAATTTCTAAATTTAAAAAATAAAGAATCGATAAGTGTGCAGTTTTATCTCTTCAAGTAAATAGTTCAACTTCGAATTGTCCCTATGCTTATTGCTGTAATTGTTGTTTTTTTGTTTGCCTATTTTTAGGGCTGTGCCAACACTTCTCATTAAATGTATCCAAGAAATAGAACGTCGTGGTGGATTATTCTGTGAAGGTCTTTATCGTATCCCTGGAAATTATGATCTAGTCGAAGAATTACGTATTGAATTTGATAAAGGTTGGTTCAGTTTAAGTTTTTCTTTGTGTTTGTGTGTATTTTGGCGATTGTGCGTGTCTTGTTAACGGACCAAAATGCCTGGCTTTTGTTAACATGTTGGCTTCGCTTCTGTCCTATTACGGACCCCTCGACGATACTGATGATGTAGCTATCAGTGGGGTCCAAGACGGTTTGATTCGTTGTATTTGGGGCTCGTCTGCTTAATGCACCTGCATCCTTAATGGCTGACAGTGTTCCCATAAAGACTCAAACGCCAAACACTACCATTCATTGGAGATTCAGGTGCATTAGGCTGACGAGTCTCAAACAGATCGAAATGCACATCCTGTAATCTGACTGCTGACTGATTTCCAACATAGTAGTTTGTGCAAACTTGCAGCAGTTCAAGTTGCCACACCCCATATAGCACACAAAGGTAGGAAAAAAGTAAACAAATTCAAAAGAACTATAATGGATAGAAGTGTACGGGAGAATGAATGAATTACATAGAGCAATATGACGACTCAATGGATCTGAGAGATTACAGAGAGTAAATGCATTAGTGCCAATGAGAACGATTTTAGACCATATCACTAACAGCCTCGAACCATTAGTTTTCACTGTCCCGAGGACCTCAACTAAGGCAGTCTATACCTCCTAGATTCAACTGCCAGCCAAGTAATACCCGTCATGTTTGCCTATCCGATATATACTTGAAAGTATCCTTCGAAATTAAATTCGTTGAACAACTTTGCTCCTTAGTTTTAAGACTTTCCATCAGGGAGTGAAGTCAAGTGAGAGGGAGAAGAGTTGGTGCGCGTATCAGCAAAAGTACTTCCAACAGACTGTTGCAGACTTCCATCAATAGTTGCTTTTGTTCGATACTGAAGATCAAATGACAGGTTAGAACAGATGGGCAACAACGAAATCTGGCAATGAAGTGATCCATCCAAGGACCTAATTTTCAACAAATATTCAGAAGACAATAGATGTTAGTCAAGCATACACTGAAGAAACCGTTGAATAATGACGTCACAGTCTACGCTCATGTGAAGAGGAAATAAAGAAATAGATTGTGATCAATCGTGTGGCTAGGTGTAAGTAATAACAGGAGACTGAGTGCGACGGGGAGATGTACCATTGAAGCCATATTTTGCATTTATGGATTGTGTAATATGTTATGTAATATTCCACAACAAAGATACGTTTACTTTACGATCTGTTTCATTATTTCATGTTTGCCCATGGATTGATATCATTTAGAGAACCATTGAAAACCAGTAGGAGAGTGAATACTAAACAGCTGTTTCGTCCTAGTATGTGGCTCTTCGGTAGTACGCACCCAATGGCTGATGAGGGATCAAACTCAGGACCTTCGGTCATAACACAAGCTTGTAGATCATTGAGACACTGAGACCCAACTCAATGGCCAGCCCATGGATCCTAACTATTGCCAATTTGTGATTTTAACGTGACTGGCACCAGCCAATGTCATTGGCGAGTATTTATTGTCACTCAGGACTGGATGGACTGCAGTGGTGACGACCTTTCACTAGAACTCGGGGAAATTTCGTCGTGTAGCCAGTCAGTCACTACTAGGGAGCATCAGATTAATTTTCAATGGTTCTCTAACTGATATCAATCCGTGGTCAGGCTTGAAACAAAACAAATCCCTGCAAAACTATTATTTATCATCAGTATTGTTATAATTTAATCGTAAGATAATATTATTAGAAGTATCAGCCTTGTGTATTTATAGTATATAGTAGTAGTAGTTATATATTCATGGAATTATCTGTGTTCTTATTTGCATATTAACTTTATCGGTATAAATTTATTATGACTAATATAATATTGAGCAAAATAGTTTCAGTTGTAAAATTTTGTGGATTGTGTGCAAATTGATTAACTAAGTCTTCAATACAGAGTCTATAGTGAGTGTGGCATTATCTGTTTATTTACTATATACATATGTAGTATGTATGCACAAATTAATCGGGTCAGTCAGTTAGTCAGCAGTCAGTCAATCAGCCAGTTAGCAGCCATCTTACGCGAAATGATTCATCTCACTATACAAATTTAAAAAAGGAGGTCAATGTTATTACTAGGTCATGCTGGCCTTAAGATCTACAAGCATTATCTCAATCTCTGTGGTGTCTCAAATTTCTACCCTGGTTTAGCATATGCACGTGCAGATAGATAATTTGAATGTTTTATTATCAAGACTACCTGAAATATATCAAAATTATTATTCATATTACATGATAACCATATAGCCTACAGAATATAAAGGTTTGTATAAAGTAAACATCTTACCATTGTTAAGCGTCAATTACATACATGCGTAATTTGAATAAATCAAGAACAACAGTTTTTGCAGAATAATATGCCATCATCATTTATTTCGTTGACTTCTCATCAGCTGCTTACAGCCAGGCTAAATTATTAAGTTTATATACAGAAAAGTTTTGACATACTTGCAATTTACACATGATATCAGTCTACAGGAGGTTCCGAACTTAGTGAACAGTGCTCAGAAAATTACGCTTATGTAGTTTTTCCACAGGGAGTGAAGTTTAAACAAGGTGAATGTATGCATACAATGGTGAAGGAGTTATGTAATAAAGACGAGAGGTGCGTAAGACGATTAGTAACTAATAAATTGGATAACAATGTACTCAACTCAAATCATCGGAACAAGAGATGAGCAAAATTACGCTATATCAAAGGGGGGTGATGATGTTAAAGCCAAAGATTGTGTGATCAAATGAAAGAGAGAATAAAGCCATTCACTTTTTTGGTGTGGTTGTGTTCTCTGAGCTGGATAGTTAATTTGCGAAGCTTTCATCACCCTTCTAGGTGACATCTTCAGCGCATACTTCAATTTGAAGTGAGCTTTTAGATTTCACCACGAGTTTACTAATCGGGAGAGATGATTAATAAACTCGTGGAGAAATCTAAAAGCTATCCAGCTCAGAGAACAGAACCACACCAAAATCATCAACCTGAGCTACAAATCTTCTCTATCATACCTAAAGCCATCCAGTTACCAGGATGGGCAGGAAAAAACTGATAACTGCTTTTTTCTGAACATATTAACCGGGTTTCAGGCGTTTAATTGAGATTGCTTCGGTAAACTTTAGGAGAATTTAGCTTTTTTATCTGTTAATTCGACCGACAAATAAAGTTCAGTTGAACTGTGCACTATAAAAAGTGAGACCAACAAACAAAACGAGAAAACAGGAGTAAAATAATGTTGAATTGGTCAAATTTACTCGGAAAGGAGAGTGGGTGGGTGAAAATTAATGTTTTTTTCTCATTCTTTGGCGCTCTCAGTGAGATATTGGGATTCAAGCTTTAAACTTTCAAGTTTCAGTAGAGGGGTTTGTCATTTTTGCAGAGTGGAGTTGTTAGGCTCACATATCACCCTTCCCTCTTCACCGAATTCGCTATAGGCTATGCGAGGTTTAGAAATATACCGGCCAGGAGTCTAACCTCGACCACTTGCTTGGTGTCCGTCTGGAATACCCAGTGCTAACCATTTCCTGTGTTAAGTGGAATAATATGGTGAGTAATACTGCGGTTAGGCGTAGAGTGTAAGCTAAAGAGGGAAAATCAGTTGATGACGTTATAAAGCTGCATCAACTAAAACGGTTAGGACACGTGTTGTTACTCATCCCGAGCTACCGCCTTTCTCATTGAGCAATATTAAGTTGGATTCAGTTGGAAAAGAGTTGGGATTGGCCAGAGAGAAACGTGGCATCAATCCTTGAAATCATTAGTGTGAGCCTCGCAGAGGCGTATAGAATGTCTGGTTAGGCTCCTCGAGACATAAAGAATTGATATCTGGAGACACTGCAAAGTGATATGACTCGGAGTAGCCTTCAGCGGCACAACTGTATGTATTCTTTACGAACTCATAGATCCATTGAATCCTCATTATTCCACTTATTTTTTCTAAAGTTCATTGTAGTTCGGTTATAATGCTCACTAACCACATACGCGCTCCAGGTTCGATTTTTGGCTGATAGCTATCCAAACTTCAATTAGTCGCCAGTAAGTGCAACAGAAAAAGGCAAGTCAAGTATGAGACTAGCTCCCCGACACTGTGAAGAAGAATATCACCGCTACTCAAGCTTTACAGCTGAAGTTTGAAGCTCTATTTTCCACTCGGAACACAAATTGATGAAATTATAATATTTTCTATAGTTTGGTTTGTAAGGATTAGTTATGTTTTACGAGTTGATCACGGACTGATATCAGCTAGAGAACCATTGGAAACCAGGGAGTATTGGACAGCTGCTGTTTCATCCTAGTTTGGGAATCATCGGCAGTACGCACCCACTGGGATTCGAACCCAGGACCTTCCGGTTCAACTCGTAAAACATAACTAATCCTTACAAACCAAACTATAGAAAATTATTCTGATGCTCGCTAGTGACTTGTTACAGGTTGGAGCTTCCTGTAGTTCTAGTGAGAAGTCGTGACCAGTGAGGTTCAATTAGAAGTCACGTGTGTGGATGGATGTCCCACCAACGACAATAGTTGGGGTCGCGCTAAAATCACGAATTGGTAGAAGTTAGAATTCATGAGCCATTGATTCGGGTCCCAGTGGCTGAATGGTATACGAGCTTGCCTTGTAACCGGAAGGTCCTGGGTTCGAATCCCAGTGGGTGCGTACTGCCGATGATTCCCAAACTAGGGTGAAACAGCAGCTGTCCAGTACTCCCTGGTTTTCAATGGTTCTCTAGCTGATATCAGTCCGTGATCAACTCGAAAAAATAATAATCTGGTACACAAAAAGTCTTTTTTGTTGTTTGTATAAATTAAGCTGCCACATACATAGTCATTCAGGATAGTTTCAATGTAACCCATTGAATATTTTCTTTTTTGTTAAATGATAGTATCTATATTGCTATTTGATTTCTTCTTCTTTTCTTTCGTTTTTGTCTTTTCAATTAATCAGATCCAGAATTGGCCAATATATCTGAAGCTCGTGTACGTGATATCAATGCTTTGACAAGTTTGATTAAATCATTTCTACGTCAATTGCCTGTCCCATTAATCACCTATGAAGCTTATCCAGATTTACTTGATGTTGTTCGTAAGTGGAAAAATGATTGTCTATATGTGTATCTGTTTGTTTGTGTGTGTGCGTGTATCTGTCAGTGTGCGTCTTTATGTATCAGTGTCCATTAATATACCACTTATATAGTTATTTGTTTATTATTTTTTAGGAAAAAAGTAGTTTTTTTTGGTTGATAGCATAGAAACAGATTTGACTATTCGTTACCTTACTCTTAAGTGATTGAATTAAAAGTTGGTTATAAGTGTCCATCTTGTGATGTCTTTGAATTTGTTTGTTTTTGTTTTACCTTCTTATTTCTTTTTCTTTTAAATTTAATTTTTCTTCTGCTTTCTATATGACTGAAGTAGAGAGAGACAAAGAGAGATGAAGAAAGAACAATGGCAGAAAAAGAAATCTGGTTTCAAGTGTTCATCTGTAGGGATTTGATTAGCTTTAAGTTGGATCATGCATAAACTGAATTCATTTAGAGAATCGTTGGAAACTAGTACTGTTTCATTTTAGTTTTGAACTGACTCTTCATCCATGACTCTAAAACTAGGGATCGAACTTTTAGGGAGTTCAGATTATGAGATGGGTTCATTGATCTAATGACGGGCCCATGAATTCTAACTTTTGCTAATTTACCATATACAATGCAATCGACAGCCAATGTCATTGGTGAGTATTTGTGTTCATATACAACTAGGTAGGTGCATACTACTGAAGAGTCCCAAACTGGGACGAAATAGTCTTCATTGGTCCTGTTACTGAGTGGACTTGAAATCAATGAAATCTGTGCAGACTACTACTACTGAAAAAATACCATCTCATTGTTGATTATTCAGTTTATAGGAATTCCAGCCGAAGTGGCTTAACTGATCAACGAGCATGGCCTTGTAAGCTTAAGGTCCTAGATTCGATCCCTGACAGAGTAGAGTAGTGGGTGCACACTAATAAGGCGTCGCAGATGAGGACGAAACAGCTACCCAGTACCCTCCGGTTTTCAATGATCTCTTTGACTGACGTTGATGCTTGACAACAATCTAACAATTGAAATTCATATTTGTTCTTAGACATTTATTAACTTTCTTTCACATCTCCCTCGTTTTATTTTTCCTGTTTTCGCTTTGGGCTGTTGCGTTCGATAAAACATGTAGTGATACAGTATTACTTATTGTTGATGTTTCAAGCACAATTTATCGCTCACAGTTACATCAAAGTGCTTACATAACTTTTAGATTTTGTTTATGTAGTTTCATTATTTCTAATTTTTTTGATTTTATTGGTAGTTGTATTTTCCATATCATTTTTATTGGTGTTGCATCATTTCTATTGCAAATGTGGTCAACCTATCCCCCACCTAACTACATTACTTTTAGAAGTGTAGGTCTCTCTCACCCTTAGTGTGTATGATTGTGTGTCAATGCATGCATTGTGATTGCTTAGTTAGTCATACTTTTGGTATCAGTCACCCTACACAACCAAATGCTTACTTTCCGACCACCTAAGTAATTTTGAGTGAACTATGTAGTTGATGTCACAGTCATTGTAAGGTATTTCATAGAAATGATGTTATTTTGCCTTATCGGATCGGTAGGGTCTTTCAGTTTGTACCTGAGTGAGCTTGTAGGTTTGAATGCCAGCATAATTCCTACTTTATGAAGGGTTTCACATAGAGTTTGTGATTTTCCTTCCTTATATGCAGCATTGCTGATACTTCACATTTATTTTTATGTTATGGTCAGTAGTTTCAATAATATTTTTTCTTTGATTGTGAGATTTGAATCTTTTAATGAATTTTATAGGTAGTTGATTAGCAACGCCACTCCTTCTAACTGTTTCATTGCATTACTTAGGCTTTCTGACGTGGTACTTAAGATGTTTGCTTGTTTGACCAGCCACTTAAATAAGCCTATCTTCATCGGTAACAGATGAGATGACTTATTTTCGAAATTACTAACAACTCCCTGTACAGAAGTCTATAGTTAAATGACCACTTTCGTTCGTAGAAATTTTCTAAGTGATCATAACAAATTGTGTTCTATCATCTTATTATTTACTTTGTATTATTATTCCCTTGGGTTCCGAGTGCAACATAGGGCTTCAACAACACATCTCCATTTTTGTTCTATTTTCTGTTGTTCTCTTCATCTGGGTCCAAGATTGCCTATAATCTTTCATCTCCTCCTTCAACTCACACGATCTCCTCCATGTCAACCTCGTATTGACTACTCAGTCGTCGCTTCCCATTCGGATTCCACTCTTGCAATGGCCTGCATTGCACGAGGTGTCATTTGACAATCTCCTCAATGTATGCCGGATCCATCTCTATTTTCTCCTACATATTTGTTGAGAAACTGTTTCTCTCCTGTTGGTTTGTTCCCAGCCAGAGTTTCTTGTTACTAATTGTTTCTTGTCTGCAGGCCATTTGATCTTCAGTATGGAGCCAGCCAGCGAAGGTTACAGCAGTTGATAAAGGTCTGTAACTTGTTGGAAATCCTTTTCGTGACACTCAGTGCAAGTTTTTAACCCGTATCGAAGAACTGACTGACTTAACTTTGATGATGAAAATCCGAATATTGTTCTTTGTGCTGGCTGAGTGAAGCAGAAGATTTCCAAACTGGTTTCAGGTTGATGACGGCGTATGTTACCTTTCCGATTCTGACCACCTCTGCCATCTCTACCCTTTCATCCCATGGTTGAAACGATGCTTCCTAGACAGTTGAAGGAAGTAACCTCTGTCAAATCTTTCCCGTTAGCAGTGATTGCTGCTGGTTGTCAAACATCTTCATCACCTCCGTCTTCTCTATGTTCACCTGCAATCCTGTCTTCACTGCCGGCCTCCTCTGCTAATTTGTTGGTTTTCGCCTGCAAGTCTTCCAGTTTATGTGACATTAAACACAAATCAACTGCGAAATCCATATCTTTCAGCGTCTTCTTGTCGGTCCAACGTATTCCTATCTTTTCACTCACAATCCTCAATCTTCCGCATAATCCAGTCCACCAAAATTAAGAATATCATCGTGGGTGATAATATGCAGCCAGTTTGTCTTACACCTGTATTCACTTCGATCGCCCCACTGAGTTTCCCCGTGTGTATCACTTTATACGTGGCATTGTCATATAGCTGTTGAATGAGGTTGATAAAGACTTGAGCGTTGCACGCCGTAGTGTTGAAGTAGTTTCCAAATTACTTCTCTGTCAACACTGTCTGGTAAAGGCCTTTTTGAAGTCGATGAAGTTAAGGTACATGTTTGACTGCTTTCTTCTATCATCTAGTAATATCATATTCGGGAAGTTTATGTTATGAATTACTTTATGTACTTATTGAAACCATTTCCTTCTCTTTTCAAGTGGTTTAGTTTGTAAAGATTTTATTACTAACGTATGTCAGTTAGAGGACCATTGAAAACTAGTGAGCAAGTGGACAGTTATTTGTCTCAGTTTGGGACGAAGACTACCTCGAATTCAAGGACCATTGGATCGGGTCCCAGTGGTTTAATGGTCTACGAGCTCGTCTTGTAACCAGAAGGCCCTGGGTTCGAAACCCGGTGGGTGCATACTGATGAAGAGTCCCAAACTAAAACGAAACAGCTGTCCAGCACTCCCAGGCTTTCCAGTGGTTCTCTAACTCATGTCAGCTCATGATGAAATCCTCCATGCAATCAAACAAAATCCCTACGAAACCAATACTTGAAAATACCTTGAATTTAATCAAATCTTCACTATAAAAACACATACAGATTAATCCACTGTTCATGGATGACCGACTACGGGATGACGTCTTTGGAGTTCCACTGAGAAATCGTGACTGACTGAGATCTACCACGTGTGGTGTGTGAGGTCAGATACTTGCCGATGATATTGGGTATTTGTAGTACTGTATCAGGAATTAATAATGATTATAACTTATGGCCATCTGGTCCCGATCCATTGGTGGAATGAATGGCAGTATGCTTCTCTCGTAACCTGAAAGTCCTTGTTTGGTTTACTACCGGGATCACGATTACATGCTACTCAAGAGTCTGAAATTAAGAGAAAGTCGTTATAAAGTGTTCACTGGTTTTCAGTGATTCTCTAACGCATATCAATCTTTGACAAAGTCTACCTTCATCATTCCCTTCTCAATGGTTCTATTCAGAAATCTGTCTGTTGATTTTATTTGCCTACAAATGTGCCTATCACAATTATATTTTCTTTCAGTAGTAGTAGTAGACATATTTCTTCCTTTTTAGTCTCAGGTTTCACGATGTATCGTGTGGCTCAACCGAGTTATTTATTGTCTAATTTCGTCTGATTGATTTACAGTTCTGTCTCTGTGATTTATTATCATTTTCACTGGCTATCCTGTGAGAACTGTTTATTTGATAGGATAAATTTTGAAATTATATATATATATATATATATATATATATATACATATGTACGTATGTCTGCCCACTGCAACGACGACATTTTCGATGAATACTTATTATCCCTCATGTGATAATATGCATTTCATTTTGATTATAACCGTTTTACGTAATCATTATCTTGTGTGATAATTATTGAAACCGTTTATTAACGGGAAATTTTATTTGCTTTAGACCAACTAACTGACTAACTCTCTCCCTCCTTCCTTCTCTTCTCTCCTGTCCTCCTTTTCCCTTAATATTTCCTTTTCTGACTCTTTTTATCACTCTGTGTCACATGATGATGAACTGTTTTCTTCTCTCAATAGCTGACAAACAAAAGCATCCCTTTAGCTAAACAAATTAGATTGAAAAATAATTCAATTTATTATTCTTTTTCCCAAATAAAAATTAAATTATTTTTCGGATTTTCAAAATATATAACTTGCTTAATAATAATATAGGTCAGATTTTGAGTGTTTTTTTTTTGATAGCTTTGGCAGTCTCTGAACTTGAATTAACCTCCTTATTGCCTTTAGTGTTATATGATTATGTTTAGAGATAATTATGCATTGACTAGATGATAAAAGAGTTGCTTGTTAACAGATTTCTCTTCTTTTAAACCTTGAACTATTGTTGTCACCTATATAACTGTATTCTCTTCTCTCCGACTCTACGCCGTAGAAGCTTTTTAACATTGTTATTGTGTGTACTGAAAAGTTGAGTTGATTGCTGTTCTCTTAATTTGACCCTTCTTGAGGTGATGCTTTGTTCTATAGAATGCACATGTAAATCAATAAATTTTATTGGTTTCAAATTAGATCACAAACTAACATCAGTCATAGAGAACCAGCTATTCCTCGGCGGTATTGATGAAGTGTCTCAAACTGGGACAAAACAAAAGTGGAATACTTTCTAGTTTTCATTAGTTCTCTGAGAGATGTTGGAGAAGCTAATCAAATTCCTGAATGTGTATTAAAGCATTGAAAATAAGTAATATCTATCAGTCATGTAGGAAATGTAATGAGATGATATTTTAGATCTTAAAAGACGTGAGCATTCAATCAATCATAATTATTTAATTTACCTGACTGTATCGTTGTTCCTTTTAGCATTTACTAACTTACATCATCTCTAGTGTAGGCGTGTCATCCGGCTATCGATCAAAGGACGTGTGTATAGCGCAACATTTCGTTCTATCCTTCTTTATGTCTGTGAGACATGATCACTGAGAGTGGAAGATATGAAAAAGTTAAGTGTCTTTGATCATAGCTGTTTGCTTTCTTTCCTTCATGTTGAGTGGTATAGTACGGTGAGTAATATTCAGGTTAGTTGTAGAGTGCCAGGTAAAAAGGGTGAATCAATTAATGACGCTTTAAAGATACGCATGCCGAGACACCATCTTCATCGTTGAATAATGTCAACAGACATAAGATAAGGTCGACATCAGTCCATGAAGTCTTTGACAGTTGCTTTAAGCCACATAGGGAAGTGTAGACTTTCTGGTTAGGATCTTAGCATTTTTTTTAGAACTAATTCGGTCGGTCGGTCGGTTTTCGATATAGAACTTTGCACTGATGTGTGGCAGTTCAAGTCGCCACACTCCATGTAGCACACAAAGCAAGAGAAGAAACTAGAAGAAATGCATAATATAGACAGTAAACAGAGGTGTGAGACAAAGGAATAGTAATAACGGAGAACAAAACAGTTTCATTGGAAATCATAAGTAATAAGGAGTGGATGCATCTGCACTGAGAACGATTTTGAGCCATGTCACTAATTGTTTCCAACCATTGGTTTTCACCGTCCCGAGGATCTCAACCAGGAAGTCCACATCTTCCTACATGGCTTAGACTAACTGTTGTGGATTTCATTGACTGGTGCCATGTTTTGGTTTGACCACCGCTAGCTCTTTTCCAATCTGATTCTATGTCAGCTAACACTGCCTGTCAGTCGAGGAAGGCGATCACTAGGCATATGTAATACATGTCCTAACCATCTCAGTCGATGTAGCTTCACAGCCTCGTCGATTGATTTCCCCTCCTTCGCTAGCACTCGACCGATGCCTAACCTCAATATTGCTCACCTTATCATACCACTTCACAGGGGAGATAGAACGCAGACACCTATGATCGAAGACAGATAATCTTTTCATGTCTTCTGCTCTCAATGGCCATGAACTAATTACTCGTCAGTGTTGGCGATATAACTCAGAACGATTGTTAATGGTGTAGGTGCGCATTTACTCTTTGTTATCTCCCAAATCTATTAAAGAGTCATGCTTTTTTTCCTCATGTTGCTGTTCTTTCTTCCATACATTTATGCACAAAATTAGTTCTTTCGAATTTCTCTTTTCCTCTACTTTTGTGTACTACATGGAGTGTGTGCTAATTTTTATGTTGAAATTATAAATTACTAGGAAAAACAAAGCGTCGGTGGCATAGCGTTAGGACGCTCGCCGACCATGCACGTGGTCCAGGGCTCGATCCCCGGCCGACGCACTCCTTTACCTCGCTAAGCCAGAAATAATGCTGGTGAAGAGGAAAGGTTGGGCATGAGGCTAGCAACCCCATCCTGTAAAATAAACACTGCTACAGAAACTTCAAGCCTCTAGCTTGAAGCCCTATGTTCCACTGGGAACGTGAAGGAAAAAAACAAAGAAAAACAAAGCTTCGATTATTTATAAGAATCGGATTTTGGATAATACCAGTAGACTGTGGCATTCGAAACAGATGAATAGGTTCAGAGAGTTTAGTACTTATATTTACTCATTTGAATCAGTAATTTTTGCAAGGGTGTTATATATACATGCCCTTAGTTTTTACCTCTTATAAGCATTTGAACTTACAATAACTATAAATTGCTTTGTTTTCGTGCAATTTTTTTGGTGCGCTTTGTGTTTCTTACTCTCTCTCTCTCTCTGAAGGTTGGATTCTCATTGGTTGTTGACTCCTCTATACTTATTGGTGAATCTAGTGCTTGTTAAGGTCATTTAAGATGTTTGCTTGTGTTCAGTATCTCTCTCGATTCTTTTGACTGTTTACGGTTTGAAACAGTTAGATTTCTATGTCAAAAGTCCTTTTTCTCTTCTATTTTTTGTCTGACGATGATATTGCTGTTGTGGTGGTTGACGCTGTAGTAGTAGTAGGAGGAGGAGGAGGAGTTTTCTTAGCATGTTAGGTTTGTAACTCCTGCAGTCTGTTAAGTCGAACCACTCTTAATATCGAAGGGCAAAAATAAGTATTTATTTAACAACTGAAATGATTGGACAATAGATAAAAAGTGTAGAACATGTTTGTCCGTGGTGTGAGAAAAAATAATCTTTGGAGTGGGTTCCTCTATGATAGGATTCTTAATGGGGACAGTTTACAAGCTAACTGAGATTACGGTGTTTTTCTCTTGAATTGGAGGAATAGATTAAAGATGTTCCCTATATACATCAAACATTACTATTGACATTTGAACTGAGCAAGAACGACAGATTGTGTAGAATTATATGGTACTATCATTTATTTCGTTGGCTTCTCATCAGCTTCTCACAGCCCCAATTAAAATATTAAGTTTATTTATAGAAGACGTACATTTACATGATGTCAGTTGACAGAAGGTTCTGAACTTAATGAACAGTCCTCAGTAAATTAAACTTATTTAGTTTTTTTTCCGGGAAGTTCAAGTTTAAACAAAGTAAATGTATGGATACAATGATAAAGAAGTTACGTAATAAAGACGAGAGGTGCATAAGTCGATGAGTAACTAATAAATTGGGTAACCATGTACTGAGTTCAACTCTAATCATAGAAACAAGATAAGCGAAATTCCACTAAATCAAAGGGGGTGGTGAGGTTAAAGCCAAAGACTGCGTAATCAGATGAAAGAGAGGGTGAAAATATCCAGTTACCAGGATGGGCAAGGAAAGATCGATAACTGCTTTTTTCTGAACACATCAGTCGGGCTTAGGCGTTTGATAGAGACAGCTTCGACAAACTTGAGTAGAATTGGGCTTTTTTATCTATTTATAATTATAAAGACTTTGCTGTTTCCACCGCATCACCCTTATCAAGGAGATGTCTGGTAACGGTACTATTGTGTGCTTTCGTTCCCTTGAGAAGTAGGCTTTTCCGTACATGTTCAGAAAACCGGAGTTGTGTCCTTCTTCTTTCTGTTTTCCTAGTGTAACTGCTACCACGGATGCACGTAAATTTGTATACACATTTGAAGTTAATATGAGAAGGGTATCTGTCAACTTTTGATTTCACCAAAGAGCATATTGTCCGATAGATGGTGCCTTATCTCTCATTGTTTATTTGTTATTGACTACTTTTTGGCCACACCTCCAACTCAACGATGACTAAAAAGCTAAGGTGTTAATGGGTTCGAACCCTGATGGTGGATGCGTACTGATGAAGAGTCCCAAACTAGGACGAAACAGCTGTCCAGTACTCCCAGGTTTTCCAGTGGTTCTCTAGCTGATGCCAGCTCATAATGAAATCCTCCATCCAAAAAGCTAAGTCACATGTTCGTTGATTGTCTTTTATTTACTCATCATAGTAAGCATGCATTTTTTTCAAATATTTTTCTCCATTGCATTCTGTTCTAAGTGGAACGTAGGCCTTCAAGCTTCTAAGTTTCAGTAGCCCTGATGTTATTTTCCGAGGTGAGTTTACTAGCCTCACACCCAACCTTCCTTGTTTGTCTGACTTACTAGGGGCTAATCAAGGTTTAGGTGTGTGCTAGTCAGGAATAGAACCCTGAACCACCTTTGTGACTAGCGACCATTTTACCACTCAAACACCGAAATTCATTTCTTTCTACTGGATTATTATTATTCTGAATTTATCTGTCTTATATGTTCGGCTTCATTCTATTATTCATGACATATTGTGATCTGAATATTTTTTTGGTTTCCAAAGGAAATTATAGTGAGTTTTCACTGCAAATTGTACATCATTTGCAAATTATGAATTCAATTTAATGTATTATGATCAGTTCTGTACAAGTGAGTGATTACTCAGAATTCGGTGGGTGGTTTTTTGAAGTGATTTCACTCTCTAAGCTTAGTCAAACAGGGTACATGTCTGAAGAACTTCCCACCAACACCACCATCACCAACCGAACAAGTGGAACAACTGCCTAGTTTAGCTAGCAAACAATTTCGGTCGATGTGACCGATATCCAACTACTCATTTATATCAATCCATCAGTAGTATATGCCATCAAGCATTTATGCATGCTCTCTTGATCGTCAATTTGGGGCGGGAAGGGAATCAAGGGGATCATGTATTTTGACCTGAATATTTTCACTTTCCGTAGGAAACTACAGGGAATTTTCAACCTATATAGTATGATTAGTCATAAACAAGCTTTGTTTCTTGGGGGTAATGCTGACAAGCAGTGGAATTCAGGATGTGCAAGATGGCGTGAAGACTTCAAGTCTCCAGGCGCGGGAAACACAATCATCACTCACTGGAAATGCAGGTATATCCAGATAATGAGTCCCAAATGGGACGAAATGTGCATTTATCAGATTCCCCAGCTAGTCGCTATCAACCAATATCGTCATCGAAGTGTCCGTTCTAGTAGCTGGCCTGTCAACATAATCAATAAACGGGAAATGCAAATTAACCTGAAAACTTTGTTTTCCCTTATATCGTTGTTATTCTGGTGATGGGCGTCTAAAGCGTATTAGCAGAGAGACACTATTGATTATTCTTATTACTTACTTATATTTCATACTAATAAAGTAGTCAACTTAATTAGTTTTTTCTACTAAAGTAATTAACATGTTAAAACAGGAGAAAAATTTCATGTTTAAATTACAGTGATAGGTATGTATGAGTGTGTGCGTGTCGGCTTGTGTATACTTCAACTAACATACAATGAATGAAATCTTTCCTTTTGATTTGTTCCTCTTGTATATTTTTGCTGTTGTTGTTGTAAATCAGTGGAATTCAGAATAAAAAGATATTTTGTGAAATGACTAAGTTTTGTGTTTCTATCCTCCTTCTTTCTCCTCTCGCTTTCTCCTACTTCTGTACACTTTTTTCCTTCGGGAGATTAGTATGTAGACAGTGTATATATGTGTGTATGTGTGTGTGATGATAATGTTGTATGTCCAAAGAGTTAACGTCAGCTGACACTTACAGTCTGTCTCTACCTGTGTTTGTATGCATATGTGTGTGTATGTCAAAGGAGGATATATCAAAAGGAGGAGGAGGAGGGGAAAGAATTCAATTGTGAAGTAAGTGCTTTCTCCTTCTCCTTTGTTGTATTGTAATTCGCATCATCGCTTTTCACATGTTAAACACGAAATCAAAGCCTATTCATCATTAATTATTATTATTATTATTCGTGATATACATAAGATACATTGGTTTCTACATTTTTCACTGGGTTTTCTTTTCTGTTTGAATAGAAGGGTGGAGTAATATTACTAATAATAATAATAGATACAACAGCTGATCTCATTCACTTTCTAGGCGAAATTTCTGTTTTCCCCCGTAGTAATAAAGTAATTATAGGAAGGGGGACGAGTGTGTAGAGATTAGCTGGTTCACATTTTCAATCTTGCTTTTTTGTTATTTTTTTATTCTAATATGAGGAAATAATAATAATAATAATTAATGTCTTGTTGTCATACAGTGACTGTAATTCTATTGAATAGCTATGCGGGTTTCTTTGATTGCTTGCTTGCTTGCTTGTGTGTGGGTGTGTGTGTGTGTATGCTGTTCACTTGTTTAGTCTGCTTCCTTTGCTAGTTCATTTTTCTTCTTATTCCTCTTCTTCAACTTCCTGCAGCTTAGCATAATCATTTGTGTTAATTTCTTTTCAAGTTTTCAATTTTTTTTAAATATTAATTTGGTAATTTGCTTATATTTAAAAAAAGCTGTTAAAGAAGTTGAGATGTCAGGATGTGATTTAGTGAAGATTCTTAATTTTGTGAGCATCTTGAGCAGAAATACTTCAAATGTTTGGCATGTGATTCCTTCCTGTCAAATGTAAGGTGATGATGCTACACCGACTACCTGGTTTAAAGATTAGGGAGTGAAGTAATAGAGCAATGTTGGCTACTTCACTTATTCGGAAAGTTGCATCAACCCCAACGGACTGATTGCTGATAAAATCTTAGCAAGGATACAAATGATTCATGTGGCATTTCACAACTTCCATCATCCCTGGTGTAGACGTGACTTTCAGTTGTCGATCAAATGATGTGTGTGCTTTAGAGCTGTGAGGTACGGTCATTGAAAGTGGAAGATATGAAAAGGTTAGGTGTCTTTGTCCACAGGTGTTTGTATTGTTTCTCTCTCCTGTGTTAAGTGGTATAATATGGTGAGTAATATTGTGATTAGACGTGGGATTTTAGGTAAGGAGTGGAAGTCGCGACGGATAAGGTTGTGAAGAGAAGTAGATTGAGATGTCTAGAACACATGCTGTGCATACTAAGTCATTACATCCCTTGTCGAGCGATCTTAACTGATAAGCGATTAGGTTGGAAAAGAGTTTGGCATGGTCAAATCAAAACAATGGCATCAGTTAATGTATTCTTTGACAAATTGGTTTGAAAGTGTGTACTGCCTAGTTGGAGTCGTTGGGATGCTAAAAATCGATGTTTTCAGACTATCGACGATATGACTAAAAATTGTTCTCTCATAATTCATTAAATCTTCATCTTTTTCCATGTTACTATCGTTTCTGCTGTACATTTTTGTTCATAACAGTGCGTCGGTGGCACAGCAGTTAGGGCGCTCGCCGATCATGCACATGGTCCGGGATTCGATCCCCGGCCGATGCACCCCTTTACCTCGCTAAGCTAGAAACAATGCTTGTAAAGAGGAAAGGTTGGGCATGGGGCTAGCGACTCCATCCTGTAAAATTAAACACTGCCACAGAAACTTCAAGCCACTAGCTTGAGACCCTATTTTCCACTGGGAACGTGAAGGAAAAAAACAGCGCAGCTCAGTTGGGCTGCTAAAAACGTAGTTTAGAAGACCGAAAAAAGAGATTGACAGAAGAATATTCTTTTCGATAACTTCCTTATCTGGTTCTATACTTATGTATATACATATATATATATATATATGATATTTAAAAAATAAGTGCTACTCACCATATTGATGTGGTTTAACTAATATGCTGCGTGTGGTCACACATACATAGGGAGGACTCATCGTTCTCTGCAAGCAAGGGCTTCAGAGCATATTCCTAAATGGCTCCAGAAGCAAATAGAATCTTCAGAACCCATTAATGGTGAGAACAGGCGACCTAGCTCCTCTATTGCGAAGCATATTATAGAGACAGGACATAAAATTGACGTTAACACATCTTTTAAACCTATCTACCAAACGTGTTTGGGACTCATCCTAAAGTTTGTGGTAGCCCTAGCAATTAGGAAGTTTAAACCACCTTTATATGTTTTAAAACAATTCGTCACCACATTAAACCTTCCTTGGTAAACTTTGTCTGGATACCAGTCAGAGCAGATGTACTATTACCTCTGTTATTTGGTTTAGTGATCTTCATTGTTATTTTGACCTTCAATATGTCTGCTTAACTTGACCTAAATTTATTTTCTCACCTCTTAACTCTTTATTAATTTCATATATATATAATTCCTATGACAAGTCCGTGTGTGATCAGACTGTTCGAAATGTGTTGCGAAAATACAACAGTACACGATTCAGAAAAATTAGGTCGTCTTATTGCTTTGTTTAAAATCATAAAAGGAACTAATTGTTTTCAATATCGAGGTGTTAAGTTCAGTAGAAATTGCAATTCAGTAGTATATGTAAGTGGTAATAATAAAAGAAAAAACAAATGTAATACTAAACTGAATATCAAATAAAAATTAAGCAGGAAATTTCACTCAACAAATAAAAAGTGTTAAAACAACAATAATAATAATTTGGAATAGGCTTAGGGGGTGGGGATGGGTGAAACTGTTAGAATTTTACAGTCAAATAGTAGTAGTAGTCAAGGTAAGGAAAGTGGCTGTACGAATGAATTCCTTCTGGACGACGTTAACGGCTTCAGGTGTATGTGTGTAGAAGACATACTTGTAAGGCGAAAATTTAAGATCATTTGGAATAGGATCGATAACTTTAAATCCCTTGCTAACATCAACATTCCATCTAAAATCGGTAAAGATAGGTTTAGTAAAATGTCTATATAATCGGGCCAAGAGCCTAACTAGTAAGCCGGAAGATTTAAATAATGAAATCAAACAAATGAAGGAAGCATTACTGGTGAGCAACTGCCCACCAGAATTTATTCAAAAATATATGAAATACCATAGAAAAACTGAGATTAGCAATAAAAATGACAAAAATAACATAGAACTCAAAGCCTATGGAGTACTGCTGTATAAAGAAGGGATGTCAAAGGAGAATTCTTAATGACGCCGGAATTAGGTTGGTATTTAAACCAACCAACTCTCTCAGAGATAAACGTTGTCGGCTTAAGAACCAAGTAGATCCAATTAAGAAAAGTAATATAAATATATCAGTGCTGATTGTGAGATCAGTTACATGGGTCAGTCAAACTGGTGGTGGTTGATTGAGGTCAATTAGATGACTGGAATATAAAAATTTAGCTGGACCTAGAGTAATTAACCTTTAATAAGTTAAATAACCTAGAAATAAGCTCAGCCATTGCATTGCATTCATTTGCACGTAATCACAAAATAGGATGCGACAGGGTAAGCGTATTAAGAAGTAATATAGTTGGGTGGAGAGACAGAGAGATTAATCACTGAAGCTTTGTTCATCGACTCAAGACCTCACACGTGCAATCGGAATGACGCAACGCCCATACCGGAGATATGAAAAGTGGCAACAAACACCAAAGGGAAGAGGGAGAGAGAGAAACAGAGTTTATATATATGACAAATTTTGAAACCATGTGACTAAAATTCATATGATTATGAGTGGCAATAATTAATGCTCGAAACCATGTCATCCAGTTGTTAATACTGCATCACTGTGTGGTTGTTAAAATAAACTTATCTAATATGGGAATTACTTTCTAACACAGCGCCTAAGTTCTACACTTACATTACTGTTAACATCAACTTAAGCTTAAACACAGCTATGAATAAACCTTTTCTGTCGCCTTGCTTTTAACTATGCAGGATAATGTTGTTCAGAGATACGATGTGATGAACATGCCTTCATTAAACATTCACTATAACTAGCTCCAAATGATTTGTTATATTAAACTAGCACTTTTATTCTCTGTTATACTGGATCAGTTAGTTTATTAATAGACTTTTTTGCTGGCTACTGAACTCATTCACATATGATAGTTATTGTCATGATGAAACAACCACTTATATAACTAACTGTCAAACAGTTTTATATTATTCTGACAACGTATTTGTAGTGATTCAATTTTCTAGTTTCATTTCTGACAATTATATTCATTCATTGATTCTGTTATCAAATAGTATAATTGCTTGATATTGAGAATTACTGACGTTATTATTATTATTATCATTATCAATGATAATAGTTTGATTGCCAAGAAGAAACTGAAAAGCTTTCACGATCAAATTGTATGTGTGGATGTCTTCGTTTATTGGTTGATTTAGTATTAGTAGGAGGTGGGTAAGAATGGCCAGAAAGAATTAGCAGCAAGAAGCTATGGAAACAAACTAACCGAGAAACTATCGTTCAACAAAATATGTAGGAGAAAGTGGAGATGGACAAGGAACACAATGAGGAGACCGTCGAATGACATGCGTGCCAAGCCCTCCAGTGGAACCTGAATGGGAAGCGACGAGTGGGTTGTCTGTGCGACGGTGACATGGAGGAGATGAGAGATTATTTTAAAACGTGGAGATGTGTTGTTGAAGCCCTATGTTCCACTCAGCATCAAAGGAAACAATAATAATAATAATCATAGGAGGGGGCTAAATTATAGGGAGAAGGCACTACAGTACTGGTCAGGCTACATCACGAATTTGTTGAAGTTTGAGTGAATTCTAAGTCGGTTTTGGATTGTGTAGCTAGAATACTAAAACCATTCAGAATAAATATCCCATGTAAACCAGTGCTGACTCCATTATTCTCCATATAATTATTCTTTCTTCTGTTTATTTCCGTTTATTATAGGTTCTTTGCCTTTTTTATTATTTTTTTTTCGCTCTTTTGTTCATCTTTTTGTTCACCCCTATAAAGTGTCGTAACCTGAACTGTTCCACTTTTATGCAAACGTCCTACGTAAGAAATTCAGTTCATTGCCCTAAAATATGTTATTTTTATGCATTTTTGGCTTACTGTTGGGTTGATGACAATTTCTTCTTTCTAAACATATCTTTCACATGGTTTTTAACTTTGCTGATATTTTTCTTCATTCGTTTCTGTTCTGAGTAGAACACATGGCTCCGAGTTCGAGTTTTGATACTTCAGTAGTGGTAGTGTCTTCTTCTTACAATGTGGGATTTCAAGCCTTATGCCCAACTTTCCCACTTCACAAGACAAACTGCCGACTGAGCGAGGTTATAGGAGTGAGTCGATCGGGAATCGAACCCCAGACCACGTGTGTGGTTGGCGGGCATTCTACCACTGAATCACCGACTCATTAAAGCTTTATGAATACAACTTATATTGATAAATATGTGTTATGTGTTTCTGTGCATCTTTACATGTAGGTAATGACCGACTGGTGGAACAAGAAAAGCTTGATTTATTGAAGAAGGTGTTTTCTCGATTACCAGGTGCTCATTACGAAAGTTTACGGTACTTTATCAATCATATACACAGGTAGGAAAATATATATAGAATCTCATTACCTTTGATATTTATACCTTATATCTAGTTTTGTTTTCGTTCTTGTTTTTATTTAGGTGTTCTTTTGTAATGCATTTTTTGTTGATGACAAACCCTTATTTTGTAGTGTTCCATTACATGTAGTAACTTGTGCTTCATAATAGCTCAACTGCAGCGTAGTATACACAGGCATGGAAAGACTTAGAAAAGGATTATTTGTCGTTATTTATTTAGGATATCCGTTTATTTAATACATGGTTTAGTGGTTTTTTTTAGATAGTATGTGATGATTACGGGGTAATTATAAGCGGTTAACTAGCTGACAAAATTGATGTTGTCAGTTCCCCAGGAGAGATTTCTCATGTACTAGACAGGCTATGAGCCACACTTATCATGTGAAGTTCCAGTTGTCCAGGCTGAAGTAGGTAAAGGGGCATTTGAACCTGGTGACTTTTGGCTAAGGATGTTGGTGGTTCATTAGTAGATTGCTTGGCAATCATACACGTGGTGCGGGTTCCATCCCTGACTGACAAACTTCTAAACGTCCCTTAACTGGTAGTAAAAGGGAAGTTTTGGTGTGTGAGGCTAGCGACCCGTGTGGAACTGGAACTCCTAAGCTCAAGCCTAAAGCCCAGTGTTATAATGGGGACTCAAAGGGATAAAAAACCTGTTGGCTGAAAGTCGAGTGGCTAAAACAAGGAGTTGCATCTTACTCAATCTTATTTGTTTGAAGCGGACTTCGGAATAAGATATTTTCAGAAATATAGTTAAGTCAAGTAGATTCTTTTGTAGAAGTGTATAATATAGATTCGCGAGCAGGTGTGTCTATTATTTTTATCAAATGTACTTTATATTTTGTCCATCATATATTTCCATCGCTAGAAGTACTCTAATGTCACAATTTCAATTCTATAACATTTAGTTTATTCTTTGATGTTTCTTTCCTATTTTTGTGAGAAAATTTAAGTGTCGGGATTGATGTTATTCAGTTTCCTGGCTGGTAAAAATACAATGAAATCAACAGCAACAACAAGAAAGTCAAAAATCAAGTTATCTGACATGGCATAATCATATATTAGCACTATGCAAGTATGAGTGGATCTACTCTGCTCCAATCAATATATTAAGATAATATACACCTAGTAATACAGTCTGTACGATTTAAGTAGAAATTTAAGTATTTCATCATCTTCTATGTCATCATCCAAAAGTATATTTAACTAGACCAGAGTACGCGCTACACCTATCTCATGATAACATCTGATATCATTCGAGACTATCTAATCGTCAGTAGATCAGATAGAGATATCGACTTTTATGACTTAATAATTGGAACCAATCAGTGGTTTTCCATAAATACTAAGTAGATATATGACTAGGTAATTTTGATTGAACACTAGTTAGTAACTCGTGTAATGTGTCTAGTCCTTTGTTTGGTGCAGACTGAATTCTATCAGTCAAGTTTGCAATGTGGCCACCATTCTAAGTGGCTCGCCATCACGGTGCACTGTGAATTGTTGATATTAGATGGTTGGAAGCAATCGGCAGGAAGCCTTGGATCTAGGTTTCGTGCTACCTGGCACTCGTCAACAAAGTGTGTCTGCAACCTTGAAGGAACTCATGTTCCTTCTGAGATTCGAACCCGCGTCACTCAGTGCTGTAGTCAGACTTTATTACTGAGCTATTCGGGCTCGCGATTGACCTCTTGGAGGGCTGTATTCGATACTTCTGATTGGACACTATGTAGTCACTTAAATTTATACCTTCATTGCAGTCGCCTATTATAAAACTATACGATCGCCCCCCTCCTACATATCACTTTCGGATGCCCAACTTTTCGTTTCCCCTTGGGGTTCCACTCTAGAACTTGCCGCGTAATTATACTCAACTGTCTCGTCAACGTGTGTGCAATCCAAACTAAATCTTGTTCCTTATGTTGAATAGTGCAGCAGATTTCCAGATTGATTTCAGACGAATAAAATGAAATGGAACTGATGTATTTTTGGGGAGCTTTGCATAACTATGCTTCATTCCCATATTTATTCTTAATAAATTGTCTGTTTACCATGTGTGTATTATTAGAAAGTACAGAATTCATTTCACGGTGTATGTTGATTGTGGGTAATACTTTTTATGAAAAATTCCCACCCAAATAATTATAAAAAAACCAGTTCAGCGAAGAGGCTCTTTTCGGCGAATTCATTTTCTTTTAGCTGTATAATCGCAGTTATATACAGTTTTTTTCATGAAAGAGGATAGTAACAAAAGTAATGAGTTGTCACAAGCATAGTCAGTGCATAAAAGGAGTTGAATAGATGTATTATAGTCATGTAGTAAGGCAAATGATTTAATGAATGAGTTGTAATCAAAATGTACATAGAAATGAAGAAAAATATGTAATTATGTAAGGGTTCTAAAGAAATAAAACATTTAGAAAAACAAACCAACGAAAATCGAGCCATAATAGGAGAAATAGTTGAATAATTTTCCTCTGTATGCATAGCTCCGGTTTTCTATCTGAATGGCTAGATCTTCAGTAATACATATGAGACGAAAGGGTATTGCCTGCCTTTAGCAGATCGGTCTTGCTCTGAAGGACATTTGTTGAGATGGAATGATCAGTGTTGACATGGTATTCGATTATCGCACTCCTTATAGAGAGCCATTACTATTTATCTGCAGCCATACAGGGTAGTGTTCTTGAACCCCTTTAGACAACATACTTACTTTACTTCGGCTATCTCCTACGGGAGGATGAGCCGGCTTCAGGCGCGGCGATCTGATGCAAGGTTTTGCGACAGGGTTATCCAATTCTTGTTCCACAGACGGAGTCCGTAGACTGTTTCTGCCCCAGGCACTCCATATCAGGTAAGAGAGTTCATGAAGTTTCATGGGAATTTGGTACGAGTGATGTCCCCAGAATCGCTCGGCCCTTTGTTTAAGAGTGCAGCTCTAGCCTTTACACAACCAAGTGTGACCTACAAGGCAGTAGGAGTGGAGTAGGGAGTCCACTATCCATTGGCAGCCGGTGACCGGAGTTCGGTTCATACACCTTTTTGAATGGGGCCAGACATCCAGGACATCCAACAAGCCCTTTGTCCATACGTCTGCCGGTGAGCTCCAGTGAGCTTCATACGCCAGTCGTTGGAGGTTTGGAATCAGGGTTTAGCGATCTCCCCTAGACTGTCATCCAATGGGCAGTCAATCCGGTGAAGAGCGCCGGGCATCCGCTTTCGCCCTCTCACTTTGGTGGAAAACACCTCCGCCACGTGAAGGTAGTGAGTAGGACTTCCTCAGGAGAGGCTATGTAGGACGCCCGGTCATATGGGAGCATTTCACGAGGTTGCGTAGGGGTGGCGAACCCGCAGCGCAAGGCACGCACCCCCGACCATCCTGAGGCTTTGGAGGCAACATAGACGTTGAACGACTAATGCACTTGTCACCACAGCAACACGTGAATAAATCTTTCTAGTCGATTCTCTTTCCCCTAGTTGCCAATACTATGTTTTGTTGTACAATATTTCTAGTGTCTCAGCAATGGTAGAATGTTTTGTGAAGTCCATAAGGTTGTAGTATCTGTAACTATTACTTTTAGCATAACTTATCTTCACTTCACTCCATTTGTTTTATTATTTCTTTTTTTAATTTTTTAGGGTAGCTGAAAAGCAAGAAATCAATATGATGACTACTGCTAACTTGGCTATTGTTTTATCTCCAACATTATTAAGTTCATCGTATACAGATCCTATAAGTTGTCTGGCTGGTACACTATTTGAACATGCATTAATTGAATTATTAATAAAACATTGTGCTTATCTGCTACCACCAAGTGGACGATGGTATACAACACCACGGCCGAATGAATTAATTGATGGTGTTATGCATTCACCATCACATCGTCATAGTCAAATTATTACTACTACTACTACTTCTATTAGTAATAATAATAATAGTGGTTCGATGACTAGTATGACACCACCAGCGACAACAACACCAGCAACAGCAACATCAGTTCCAATATCACCGCCTAGTATATCAACTTCATATAAAAAATGGAGTTTTTTACGAAGTCGTTCATCAACAGATACTCGGCCAATGCCAACTTTATCACCGATACCACCATAATGAATGAGTGAATCAATGAGTGATATAGGTGAATAAAACAATTTCAATATCACATCTTCAACTACCTATTCTCATTATTACTTCTTCTGTTTTTATATCAAGGTTTCATTTCTTAACACATTCCATAATAGTCTTGGATACTTTCTCTTAACTTCTTTCTCTTATCTTAATTACCTACAGATACACTTATGCATCTGTGTATATGTATATATACACAATATATGAGTAACTTCCAGGTTTCTTCGCCTTTTTCTTATACTTCTCTGTTTCGCCTTTCTGTTTTTAATCCTGTGAAGGCACTTAATAAGAAGAAAGCTGATAACTGTAAATCTTTTATTACTGTCTTCCGTTATTGTTTAACTTTCTCTGTTACTCCTATTACTTCTTCTACTACTACTTCCTTTTTCGTTTGAATTTTAGAAATTACAACGAAAACATACAAATACAATATATATATACATATATATACATATACTACTTATTTTTGAGTTTACTTAACTCTGAGAATTATTGCTAAACTTATATTGATTATATATATATAGCCTCGTTTCTTCCCTATTCTTCTTGAGAGATGTATTCAGCCTTTTTCTGCTTTCTTCTATTTAAGATTGTATATCATTGAGCAATCATCATAAGAGATTACCGTACCGTCTGACTGTCTTTTTGTGATGAAGATAACTGATTGAGAATCAATATATACATCTCCCACGTTTGTTTGTTTGTTTGTTATATTATCACAATTTGTATGAAAAAGTATAGCAAGGCAAATAAAACAATTTGTACATATGCATATATATAAACATTCAACATATATTTCTGTTTAATTATATGATCTGTTTTTGTTTTATCATCTCTTTATTTCTCCAAAATACAAAAAAGGACGAAACTCTATTGAAGCGCAGATTATTTGTATTATGTCATTCAATTAGTTTGTTTGATTGAATATTGTGTGATGCTAATAGTGGGTGGGGGGGGGCGGGGAATGTTGTCAATAGGAAAATTAGATAGGGCAAATAGGCGTACATCCGTTCCGTCAAGTTGTCCTGTCTGTTTGTGTGTGTGTGTGTGCGTGTGTGTTGTTTTTACAATGGAATGATGATTTATAATTAATTAATATTTATTTAGGAAAATAGGTAGGTATTATTTTATTGTATTCCTTTGCTTTCCCAGTGGAACATTAGGCCTTCAAGCTTGGTCTTTGAAGTTTCGTTTCAGTAGCTGTAATTTTTTGAGTATTTTTACGGGGTAGTAATACTAACTTCACGTCCGACCTCTTCTCTTTACCTAGCTTATTACCGACTTAATGGGGTTTAGGAGCGCATCCGCCGGTAGTTGAACTTGGGACCATGTGAATGGTTGGTAAACATTCTCCCCTTGAACGGTCGATGCAATATTAAAATAGGTATGATTAACAACATTCTTGAATGTATTTGTTCAGTAGTAGTAGTAGCCAGCAGTAGAATGCAGGTCATTGGATCTGGTAGATATGGTTTAGCCTTTATAGTCATCGAGTGAAGTATAACTATAGCAGCCAACCCGATTTACCTTACTATTAACCTTTAGCAATGAAAGTTACATAATTGTTAAAAATATCTTTGTGTTCTCAGGTGAATTCGTATTTTTTTATTCTATTTTTTAATCTATCTTTGATATCCCAATCTTCGGAAAAGACCAGTTATTCTGTCTTCTTCAGCTTCCCTCTCCGATGAATCCATTATTCACTAATCAAATGCTTCTTGGAACTCACCAAATATGCTTTAAACAAAAGGCTTAATTTGATTTCCAAGTTTCGGTTTCTAGGGATTTGATCGGTTTCAGGATTTTATCGTGAACTGAAATCGGTTAGAGGACTATTGCAAAAAACCAACTGGGAGTACTGGACAGTTGTCTCGTCCAAGTTTGGGACAATCCAGCAGTATGCAACCACTGAGATTTGAACCCAGAACCATTAAGCCATTGGGGCCCAATTCAATGTTCCATGATTTGATTATAAACCATACATGAATCTAATCGGTTATCATAGGTCATTTACTAACTTCGCCAGTGATATTTGCTGGGGTTTGAGTCTTAGCGACTGCATCATACATCACTCATCGGGGAATGGCTATTTGCAGTCAGCGCGTTCTGGTTTCTATTGCAACCCTCCACTGAACAAGTGACTTTAAGGTGTTAATAATCCTGATAATATGGAAGCATTTGCACAAGGAATCCCTCCATATACGCAAAATGAGGCTGAATAATCTTATTATTATTATTGTTTCCTTTAATTCCTAGAGGAACATAGGGCTTCAGCCGTGCGTCTCCATTGCGTTCAGTTCTCTGCTAGAGTCTTCACCTGGCTCCAAGTCTGCCCACACGTTTTCATCTCCTCTTCAAATGACCTCCTCCAAGTCACCCTTGCACCGACGACCAACTCGCCGCTTCCCTTTCGGTTTCCACTCAAGGGCTTGTCTAGTGATGTTACTTGATGGTTTCCTAAGAGTATGGCCAATCCATCTCCATTTCTTCCTGCCTATTTGTTTCACAATCGGTTCCTGGTTGGTTCGCTCCCAATAAGAAGTCATAAACATAAATAGAATAGTTGAATATCGGCTCAGTAATCTGCTTCTACTCATTGGCAATATAGAAACGCATAGGTTGGACCGAGATGAAGACACTAGGAGATCTAGTCTTCGTGGATGATTTAGTGTTGCACAAACTCGAAGATCTACAAACGAAAACTAACAAGTTGACAGAAGAAGCAAGCAGCGATGACAGGACTTCAAGTAAAGACAGAGGCGATGATGACGCCAAATCAATAACAACAACCAATCACTATCAACCAAAGAAGTTCAAAGGAGGTCATCACTTCCACTCATTTTGGCAGCATCGTTTCGCCTACAGGTGGTACCGATGAAGACATCGAAGCCATGATTGGAAAGGCAAGTGATTACTCCGAAATCATTGTGGAAATCTACTGTACTAAGCATAATGAACAAGATTCGAATTTTCAACACAAACGTGAAGTTAGTAATTCTATGTGGTTCAGAGATTTGACGTGTGATGAAAAGCAATTTGAGCAGCCAGTTGCAGACTAAAAGAAGCAACCTCTTTTACCTAAATGGGAATTATCATTTCAACTACAGGAGGAACTGTTGAGGATATCAAGGCGAGAATTGAGAAAGCAAGGCAAACTATCATTATTCTCAAGTCTATGTGGAGATCAGCAGCACTCATCATGAGAAATAAGATCCGAATTTTCAACTCCGATGTTAAGTCAGTGCTGCTACATGGATCAAAGACTTGGCTCGTCACGAAGGTAACTTTGAACAAACTATAGACTTTTATCAACAGTTGTCTTCGCTCAAAACGTTGGTGGAGAACCGAACGCATTGGAGGCGTGTGGCTGAAGCTCTTTGTTCCTTTAGGAACTAAAGGAGACGGTGATGATAATAATAATCAACATTTACTTTCACTGGCTTGATTAGATGTCCAGAAAGGATTACCAATGAGGAACTCTGCAATGCTACGAACCAACCAAGGTCCCATTGCCCAGAAAATATACTGAGGAAAATGGAGTTGGACTGGGGTACATGTTCTGTAGGAGACTGTTGACTGACATCTCGCGCCAAGCCATCGCCTAAGTGTAACGCGAATGAGTGTGTATCGGAGGGTGACATGGAGGAGATCGTGTGCAGAGGAAATGGGAGCTTATGGAAAATCATGAAGACAGTTAGCCATAACTGCAGAGAACAGAGTGTAATGAAGACGTGCTGCTGTGAAGTCTTATGCTCCACTCAGAACCCAAGGAAAGAATAATAATATAAAATAGTACACATTGGTTAGTCATGTTAGTTCGTCTTGTTGTCTTTAAAACACATTTGCCTACTTTATCCCAGTAACTGTATTCGTACTTATGTACTTTTGGTTAACATGCATAATAAAACACGTCATAGATGATTCACTGTCATGGAATTATTCTGTTGAATGGAGAATAGTTGTATATTGTTAGGTATTCACTTGGCTACGCTTAATATTAACCTGTTAGGGTGGTGTACAATAAGAAATATAAAACTTCAGTTTTTCAGTTGTGTTCTTTCAGCTAAATAGTTTAATTCTGAAGCTTCCATTATCTTTCTAGACAATATCTGCAATGCTGACTTTAATATGAAGTAAGCTTTTAGATTTCTTCATGAGTGTAGTAACACTGTCTCTCCCGATAACCTTCAATGTGATTGGTTGTTTCCGGAGGCTTTCTTATCCTCTTGTTTATTTGTATGTCCATGCTGACTATTTTGTTGACCTGATATGTGTGACCTTTTGTCTGTGTGATTTCTTTTTCATTATTTGATACATTTGATCTATATCAATGTGTTTGACATTCCTTTGTCTAACATTCATACATTTTCCCAGTCGAATTATAATAATAATAATAATATCCGAAGTTATCTTGTATGCAGTGGTGTGAACGAATGCGTATCGTTGTGGCGTGTGCTACTGATAATAGATTTATCAGTAGTATATATGTAAGAGATGTTCATCTGCATAAAAACGTCATATAGCAGGGAGACAGATTTCATGTCAGAAAAATAAAACGATATAGCGTTGTGGAGATACATAGGAGACGTGAAAGGAATACACAAAAAACAATATGAAGGAAGGCCAGAAGTAGTACAACATGGAAGATCTGTGCAAATGGTGATTTGAAGATAAAGTGTATATCATTTGGCTATATAGAGATACCAAATTGCAAAAAAAACATTCCTTTAACAAGTCTTGTCGTCTTCCACAGTTACAGTTGGTGTTGCTGCCTCCAGACAATGAAGATTCCATGGTGGACTGTTTTCGAGGAAGGAGATATACAGAGCTTCTTGCAGGACTTTGAGGCCGTCGCTGAATTGGTGGGCGTCAAAAATCCGACGGCGAAGCAGCTAAGCTGCAAACGCTGATGAGAAGTCGAACAAAGGCAACTGGCGATGCAGCAGTCCCATGCCGCGAAGCTGGGATCGGACAGACATCCGCTAGTGTTGGCGGTGAAGCTGAAGAATCTACTAAGTCGTGCACTCTCCACATTGGATGAAGAGTCGGAGCTGCAGCTATTGGCATCCCAGTTCATCAACAATGTCCCAGAACACATTTCTCAACGACTAAGACTGATTAACGCTGCACAATCGATGAACATCTCTTATATATACTACTGGTAAATCTTATCAGTAGCACACGCCACACCGTGTCTTTCGACGGTTATAAAACGATCCAAGCTTCGCAGTTAAACAAAACTACACTGAAATCATCCATATGAGCTGTATATCTTCTCTTTTTAATTTTATTTTCTAAACAATCAGTAATGGACAACATTTGATTATACTTCAGATGTCTTCTTCATTAATGTAAGAGTTTAATTCCATGTTAGGTAAGTTTATTCGATGTAACACACAGTGAGTGATACAGTATTAATAACTGGATTACGTTTTCAAGCACAGTTTATTGTTCACGTAATCATATCAAATGTATTCACACGACTTCGTAACGTGTTTTTATATAGCTTTACTCTATGTTGTTTTTTATTCTAATTCTCCGTATATCAGAATCTTTTTAATCTGTAGTATTTGGAGTTGATCTGATGAATAAAGACTCAGTGATTAACCTCTTCTTCTACCTAACTATATTTTTACTACTTTCACCACCTTTTTTTATTCCTTCACGTTCCCAGTGGAACATAGGACTTCAAGCTAGAGGGTTGAAGTTTCGGTAGCAGTGGTGTTTATTTATTACGGGATGGGGTTGCCAGCCTCATGCCCAACCTTCCCTCTTTACCAGCTTTATTACTGGCTTAGCGAGGTAAAGGAGTGCGTCGGCCGGGAATCGAACCCGGACCATGTGTATGGTCGGTGTCCTAACCGCTGTGCCACCGACGCACATTACTTTCACCATATCCCTACCTAATGTGTGATTATATGAAAGTGAACGCATTGCAAAAATAATAATGGTAATCATAATAATTGTTATTCCCTTCGGTTCTATTTCATTCTGTTTTCTTCAGTCATCTTTAGCTGGCTCCACGTCTGACCATAAGCTCTCATTCCTCCCATGTTACCCTCGGATATCCAACTTGTCGTTTCTCATTGGGGTTCCATTCGAGGGTCTGCTTTTGCGGGTGTGGTTTCACTCGACGATCTCTTCAACATGTGTCCTATCCATCTTCACTTTCTCCTACATATTCTGTCGAGCAATGGGCTCCCGCTTGGTTCGTTTTCAGACTTTTTTGTTGCTAATTATTTCTGGTTGGCTATCTGATCTTCAGAATAGGTCAGAGACAGAATGGTTTTCGATAACCTGCTCTTCATCAGGCGCTACAGTTATATATACATAATAGTAATGAATGAATTAGTGTTATTAACAACATTAATATCGTTCAAATAACATCGAACCAATAATAATACCCACTTATCCAGGAAGCATTGTCTCAACTACAGGAGGAACGGACGAGGATGTCAAATCGAGAATCGGGAAGGCGAGAAACACATTGATCAACCTGAAACCAATCTGGAAATCTTCGTCACTCACCATCAACAACAAAATTCGGATTTTCAATACAAACGTCAAGTCAGTCAGTTCTCCTATACGGATCAGAAACTTAGCGGGTCATAAAGAATATTTCCAATAGGTTTCAGACCTTTATCAACAACTGTCTTCGTTCTATACTGAAGATCAGATGGCCGGAAAGAATCACCAACAAGAAACTATGGGAACAAAAAAAATAAGAACCAATCGCCCAACAAATATGCAGGAGGAAGTGGAGATGGATTGGACACGCGTTGAGGAGGCCGCTGGGTAACATCGCGCGTCAGGCCAACGCTCGAGTGGAACCCGAAAGGGAAGCGGCGAGTGGGACGTCAGTGCAAGGGTGACATGGAGGAGATCGTGTGAAGAGGAGTTGAAACAGTATGGATTAACATAGATGCAGGAGATAGAAGCGAGTGGAGACGTGTAGTTGAAGCCCTATGTTCCACTAGGAACCCAAGGGAAAAATAATATAATAATAATGAATAATAATACCAATGGATTGCAGTTCAATAACATCAACATAACAATACACTGAATATCAGAAAAATTAGGAAAGATAATAATACAAATTCATGAATTTATAGTCTACATTGAAGGCCGGCCATGGCAGTAGTAGTGGTTGGATTTGCTTCTTCTGCACACAGAGCTCCAGTTGTTTCACGTGAATTGAGATAACCTCTGCAGTTTGGAGAATGCTGTGCCTGGATGGTTTTGGCAATTTATTTGGTACCCGATAGATGATAGAGAAGGATTCTTCACTGATGGCTTCGTGGCCGGTTTGGACCAGGGGGTCTAATATCGAACTGTTGATGGTTTTTACTACACCTTCATTTGGCCACACTGGTAGATAGATGTTTCCCACTACTACAGTTACCCTTGACAAACCCAAATTATCCAGATCACAATACATGTAACGTGCTCGCTCAAAAGAGTAGGCAACAGTAAAGAATAGATACCAAAGTCAAATGACCTTGAATCAACCAATTAAATTCTTCTAGGTGAAAAGTGGCATTTATTTATTTACTTTTAAAAAGTGTATTTATAAAATATATATCTAATAAAACTGAATTACCAGAGTATTATTATTTTTATTAATGTTCCCTTGTGTTCCTAGTGGAACATAGGGCTTCAACTACACGTCTCCACTCGCTTCTATCTCCTGCATCTATGTTAATCCATACTGTTTCAACTCCTCTTCACACGATCTCCTCCATGTCACCCTTGCACTGACGTCCCACTCGCCGCTTCCCTTTCGGGTTCCACTCGAGCGTTGGCCTGACGCGCGATGTTACCCAGCGGCCTCCTCAACGCGTGTCCAATCCATCTCCACTTCCTCCTGCATATTTGTTGGGCGATTGGTTCTTATTTTTTTTGTTCCCATAGTTTCTTGTTGGTGATTCTTTCCGGCCATCTGATCTTCAGTATAGAACGAAGACAGTTGTTGATAAAGGTCTGAAACCTATTGGAAATATTCTTTATGACCCGCTAAGTTTCTGATCCGTATAGGAGAACTGACTGACTTGACGTTTGTATTGAAAATCCGAATTTTGTTGTTGATGCTGAGTGACGAAGATTTCCGGATTGGTTTCGGGTTGATGAATGTGTTTCTTGCCTTCCCGATTCTCGATTTGACATCCTCGTCCGTTCCTCCTGTAGTTGAGACAATGCTCCCTAGATAAGTGAATGAAGTGACCTCTTTCAAATCACTCCCGTTGATGGTGATTGGCGCTGGATGTTGCTGATGCTATTGTTGTTGATGGTTGGTTATTTTCATAACCTCCGTTTTGTATATGTTCACCTGGAGTCCTGTCTTCACCGGCTGCTTCTTCGACCAGTTTGTCGGTTTTCGCTTGTAAGTCTTCGATTTTGTGTGACATCAAACATAAATCATCCACGCGCGAAATCCAGGTCTTCTAGGTTCTTCACGTCGGTCCAGGATATCCTTGTCTCCTCGTTTCCCACTGTCTGACGCATTTACACAGAGTATACAACTCTAATATGCTGTAAAAGATGGTCCCAGTCTTAATGGCTTTATATCATATCATATCATATCATATCGGGAACCATTTACTATCATAAAAATAGGCGTTTTTTGATGGACCCAGAATCCTTCACAATAGAATTTATCTCACTCATAGCATCTAATAATTCAAAAGTATAATTTACTTTATGATGAATGTAGTCTAATGATGATAGCTGCGAATAACCTTTCCACTTGAGTGTATGAATGGTAGTGCCTTGGAGAACTAGTCGATGTATTATTATTAGTATTAAAAAATATCTGGGTGAAACTTGCAAAGAAGATTATGAACAACATCCATGTGTAATGCTGAGCCATCTTATTGGTTGATTCAAGGTCATTTGACTTTGGTGCCTATTCTTTACTATTGGCAAGGAGCAAACTGATTTTTAAAAACCCTTCAATCTGGCTAACAAACACTACTCGTTGATGCGAGTAGCACACAGCTACCCCTCTCAATCAATCATTATAGATAGATAGATGGATAGATAGGCTCTTTTTTATTTTTGCTACACATAAAAGAAGCTAAGCCCACAAATTCAGGATTGTCAAGTGTCAAGACAAAGAGTATCTCTACATTACCACTTAAACCTTTCGGTTTGGAATATCATCTTGTTAATGATTTACACGAGTGAATAGTGAACATGCGCTTAGAAATAATATTCTTATATTTAGTTATATGTTTACAGATTCACCATGTGTTTGAGATTATTGAACAGTTGTGCCTCTTCAAAATTACCACCATTATTATCATCGTCATCACAACTGCGTACATGTTAACTAGAGACTTTTCTTTTCAGTTTGTTTTTTCAGTAATATGGTGACTTAAATTTTACCTTTTATCATCATCACACAATTCAACCGCCTTGGAATTAATACATGTATATGCATAAATAGATAGACAGATAGAGAGAGTCACTCACTCCTTGTGTGTGTGCGTGTGTGTGTGTGTGTGTGTGTGTGTGTGTGTGTGTGAACAGACATTTTTCTCAACATGTGACACTCCTGCTGTGAAAACAAAAATTTACAATTAGATGATTATAGAGTTAGCCTAAAGGCTAATGCTGATTGTCACTACTAGTTCTTTTGGATTCTACTACTGCCGCTACTACTACTACCAATCAATATTTCATTAAAGCGCACCATATGTTCTCGATTAGCCTATGCAAATGAGGGCCATTAATAAATAAATGAGTCACATATATGTGTATATTGGTATAGAGCAGACAATGGAAAGCAAAGCGACAAAAACACATACGAATAGCAGATTTGTATGATAAATTCCACACTGTGATGATTTACAACACTATACACTGTCTTTGTTTGATTATTGGTGTGATTTTCAATCTACAGAGTACGCTTTCAGTTAGTTATTGACTGATTTTATGCCCTCATGTTTTCACTTTGGACAACCTTCCACAATTTCGACTGATAGTTTTCTTTCAGGGATCTGATTAGTCTTAAGTTAGGTCATGGAATGATATCAGTTGAAGAAATACTAAAAACTAGGAAGAACTCGATAGATGTTTCGTCCTAGTTTCTGACTTTTCAGCAGTACGTATCCATAAAGAATCTTAAACTAGGCTGAAACACCTGTCCATTTATCATGGAAGGAGAGTACATAAACCTACAAAGTATCTTCCAGTGGTCCCCCAATCGCGAAGCTTCTCTGTCAGCCGTGAAGTCGGGATTCATGCATGTTCTGACATGATAACCATTATTGAACAGTTTTGATTCGTTTATTTATGGCTTAATTTTCTGAGGCATTTCAGTATCACATAACCAATCAGAATCGTTTTGGTTAGATCTTGGTGAATATAAGATTCTGTGTATTTTACCTATAAAGACGGTAGTACCAGTCGTCATTTTTCCCAGTCTCACTTTTGTGTCTCTCTTTGACTGGGAGATATTTTCCTTCATGGTTCGGAAATAAAATCTATAAGAAGTTCTATTTTGGCTTATTTGATTGATAGCGGTCACCAAGTGGATAAAGATAGTGCCTTCAAAGTTATCTATCGCATTCCATCGAGCCTTTCGAACGGAATTCGAACCCGTCTTTTACACATAGCCGAAGCTATGGGAATTCGAGAGAACAATCCTAGTCTTTGCTTACAAAAGACGTTTGTTCTACCTTTGTCTCTCCCTTGGCCTACGTGAATTATAAGCAGAACCCTCCCACCCTTTCTTATTTTCCATTTCCTTCGTAATTTTATGATATTTATTTAAACCCTGATTATCTGTCAACTTCACCTTTAGTATTACTTAACTTTTAAGATTTGAACTAATTTATTTATTGAATTGTCTACATATACATATATTACTACCTTTGTTATTCTTATCGACACCTGCATAAACCTTATTATCAATATTTTGTTATCATTATAATCATCGTTATTAACGACGTTCAAAACATTTACCACATTTGTAAAAAATTATATTTGTAATATCTCAGCGATATTGAAATGAGTAATTCCAACGTTTCATTCGGCAATCTGGTCCGAACTTCTTCATTTTGATTAATTTCCCTGAAGAAGTTCGGACCAGATTGCCGAATGAAACGTTGGAATTACTCATTTCAATATCGCTGAGATTTCACAAATATAATTTTTTTTTACAAATGTCTACTTCTCACTCGGCGCCCAAATATTTTAGAACTATTCGGTCAAATCTTGACGACAGTTCATTTGAATTTACCACATTATTATTATTATTATTTGATCTACAAAATCACCATCATTGTTTAAAAATTTTTATTTATAAACTTTTGCAAATTAGAGTAAAGCCTGAAGAAGATCTAATTGAAAACAATATTGTTCGCTTATATGTCTTGTTCTAATACTATAAATGGGAATATTTAAAGATATTTTCAAGTGATCAGTTGGTTATAGTATCATGCTCTGAAGGCGCATTCTAGTCAAATTAAACGAACCTACAAGCCCTGTATCACTTCGTCATAACACTGATACTCCTTCTTTTTCAAGGGTTCTGTTAGGCAGAAAAGGTTGTGATAGAAGCTATTGAATTTTGTAAACGATGAAGTCATATAATGATGATAAATAGCTTTATTATGGACAAAATGTCTATACACTGTAAATGATTCTCAACACTATTTATTGCATAATATTTTCTCCTCATTCAAAATTTTCATGTAACATAACAGTCCATAGTATGTCACATGACTGAAAACTATTAGATTTGAAGTATAGACTAATTTATTATGACATTTTTCCTTCATCGTCACGAAATGAGCACAGGTAGTTTGAAAGCCAGTTGAAAATAATATGCGTAAGTGCATTTTGCGACTGAAGAACATAACTGACTGATCAGGACAATGAGAATTCGCGAAAACAGGATGCGTATTGTGTTAGGTGGAAATTCAGATGGCCAAGTGGTTTAAGCAGGCAGCTAAAATTGTTAGAGAGTTTGATTAGCGTACACTAGTTATTCCTCTTCGATTGTTTCTAGCCGAATGACCTCAAAATTAACTTGCATGAATACCTGGTTTTAAGAAGTTTCACTTTATCATTTGTTAATTAAAGCAATCTGTCTAAAACTATATGCGTCAGTGATTCACTGGTGGATTGCTCCTCAGACACACAGGTCATCTGGGCTCGACTTCTGACCAACTCACTGGTAAACTTCTAAAAGCTGTTAGTAAGTCCGGGAAAGACAGAATGCTTAGCGTGAAGGCAGCTTTACCACTGTTGTTAGTTTCAACGCTAGGAAATCAAGAAATTTAAAAAATGTCTAAAATCATATCAGATGAAGATAATTTTCAAAATGTACAAAATAGGAATTGAAGATTTCGTGTATGCTGACTTTTAACGTTTTATATCAAATTATAAACGGTGTTTTATACTGTCAGCAAAACTGACCATAAGTTCATCCTCAGCTTTATCTAGTTTCTAATAGCCGGCTGTTATTATCATCCTTCATACAATATGTCATGCTGTTAACGAGTACTCCATTGTACTTTTTTACTCAAAAACAAAGTTAAAATACACCAGTGCTGCAAACTTCTTGTCATCAGTTACAATCCAGTGATCAATTTTCCAATGTTATCCTATTTTGCAGTAAGTCACTAGTGTTACTCATATTTAGGACTTCATACTTTTTGACACTGAGCTGTCAGTTGAAACTTGAAACAAATCAAATCTTTTAGTAGTGATTGACTACAGTAGGGAAGATGCCTGGAGTTCCGGTAATAAGTCATGTACAGTAAGGTTCAGTAGGTCGAATGTGAGAACATAAACTCTCTGATAACATCTCCTAGTGGTGGCACTATACAGCGCGAATCGACAGAAGCTGGAATTCATGGGGCCCTTGGATTGTAAGAACCTGAAGAGAAATTACTGAAAAGAATATTCTTCATTCAGATTGACTTTTAGCCCTTGGATAGAGTTCCATTGACTGATTGGTCCACTAACTCGCTACACAACCAGTTGGAGTCATGAATGCATACTACTGAAGAGTTCTAAAGGAAGGCGAAATAGCTGTCCAGCACTTCTTGTTGGTTTTTAATGGTCAAACTTGAAATTGATGGAATTCTTAGACAATAACTCTGGAAGGTTGCTAAGACAACAACAATCAAACTACAAATAATGCGGTTTCTAGTGTAGTATCTTCATCCGAAGAAGGGAAACACTTGAATGGCTAACTATAGAAAAGTTCAGAATTAATGGAGATTTGATCGAATTCCTTGTTTATTGACCATAAGCATAAAAGTAGACAACGCTAGTTAGTTAGAAATCAGTTATTCGAAAAAGAGTTGGAGGTACTACGCAATGGAGTGGAATTCGAACCTAAGGAAAATTGAATGCAAGGCTGAGTCCTTAATTCAATGGGCAAGTAGATGTCGCTCCTAAAAAAATGTCACAGAAGCTTTTATGTGAAATTGTAAAGAATGCTAATTAGTATGTGTCGGATTCTGTAATGGAATGCCATTCATACTGTGAAAATTTGTAGAGTACCATTAAAAATCTACATATATCTGTGTTTCTTTCACATTTATTTATGCTTTTTGTACTCTAAAATACGATTATTAAGACATATGGACAGTACTTTTATCTAGCATTAGAATAAAATCAATGTCGATGTCATTCTCAAACCGTTCAGTATGGATGGTTCAGGCCACATATGAAACAGTGAAAGACAGTACCCTCTCACTGTCCTACCAGCAAGTGAGTCAGATAGCAGTATGAAGCGAGATATTTCCTGGGAGAATTCATAAGTTGGTCGATACATCCATTTCAGATCGTGTTTTTCTTTTGCAAACAAAGGAAATCTCACCAATACTTTGATGTTGCATGATAGAATAATCTGTGCAATTGACATTTCGGAAGGCGACATTCCGGAAAATAAAAAAAATAAAAATCTCATCACAGAAGAACGGATATCCAGAAAAATTTGTGAATGTTTCCGTGGTGACAGAAGGCAGGGAGTAATATTTACAAACAGTACTGAGGTAGATGATTGGATGAATCGATCGTCCAAGGGTGGTGCAACTAATGAATTGCTGGTATTGAAACTTATAAAAATAATGGCTAAAGTATTCTTCGCAGAAACACTTTGCTTGAAATCTACTTGAAATCCAATGCAGGTGAAGGATAAGTTACTGAATCTGACCGTTTCTAAACAAACCTGAGACAGTAGCAATGCAAAATTTTCAATGTTCAGTGAAATTTTGTTCAATTCATCTCCCTCTCATGGCCTACTCCTCCAACCCCCCCGCCCAACCGAGCCTATAATAGTTTTTCACCCCGGTGATACCGGATAAATGTTAATATTTTATTTATTCATACTGTTAACTTTTATTGCAAATTTCATGCTGTGCTATAAATAATTACATATCTGAAACTTAGTTTAATAATTTATGAAAAAATCAACACTCCGTAATCTAATCACCATAAGATAATAGTTGCTTGTTCCCCTTTATGCCTACAAGTACACACATTCCCCTTTTATATGCACGAATTTATCATTTTTATTATTATGACCACCTCGACTGTTATCGACTAATTCGTATGCCTGAACTTTAATTCTATTAACTACACTGGTTTCAAATGTTTATGCCTGATAATTTTTATTATGTAACTTATGTAAAGGCTGACGATAAGTGACCGAAAATATGCATTTTCTTAAACTGTATTCCCTAAAATTCAACATGGTGACATTGGCGGCCTGCTTAAATCACTGGGCTACAGGAATATCCATCCATCAAAATGTTTAAACTCTTCTGCAATTCTTATTGTTGTTTTAATTGTGCAGTTACACCATCAATCAGATGACAGCTACATGAACTCAAACGCATACTGAATTAGCTTCCAAATAAACGCTGTGGAATTCTTCAAAGAAATGAAGGAAAAGCTCCCAGAATTGATTGTCTCATCATATGCAACAACTCTACGTCACAGGACCATACTTCAGATTATTACTTTACATATAAATCCTGTATATAGAGGAAATATTTTGGAACTATGTGTTAACATATTGTCTGAAATAAGGCTTTATTATTATCTAAAACAATTAGTGCCTTTTATAAATTTGGATAGTGTTGTTATTAGAAGACAGAGATTATCTTAAAAATGTGATGTGTTTGCCCGACACATTTCGAGCAAACTGATCACACATTTACTCGTCAATTCAGTTTATATGAAAAATAAAAGTCGAATAAAATACATAAAGTGATAAATTGTTTTTGTACAAACAAGGGTGCGTGGGGGGGGGGGGAAGCTTAAGTTTATGAATAGCTGTCACCTCAGCGTACTTGAATAAGCGCCCTTGACCGTTTTTAAAAATTACCTTAAAGGCTGTTTTGACATCAGTCTTACGGGTCATATCGATTCGATGTTTAGCTATAGACGAAGTTGGTAGTCTGCCGCATGCGTCAATCGAATTTTCAAAGTTCATCTACTTTTCTAGCCACTTTGGAATATGCTTTCCTACCCTAATTTGCAAAGCCCGATTACTCCTCCTTATATATGTGTGCCACACACAAACACACACACACACACACGTAAATTGGTATTTATTGTGGGTTGTGACATAATCACTTGTGTACTTTTGAAGTTGGTACCGGAGCCTATTTTCGACTTTTTTCGATAATTATAAGCCGAGATGTATAATAGGCTCTGCGGATGACTGAGTTTAATCTCTGTCTCAAAATCCTGCTATTTATTTCCCTATTGCATGCCAGTTTAATCAAGACATCCATCTTAAAGACGGAATAGATTGTAGGTTTTAAAACCAACTGACTTCTACACCCGATTAAAAATTTTAAAGGATATCCGTTTTCAACGAGAATATCTATCTGTTTTTTTATTTCCGTTCTCTATAACATGAATTGTACAAATACGCTGAATCCTCTTGAATAGGCTTTTCACTAAGCCTCTCTTGTACTGTGAAAATTCAAGTATTGCCCTGTCCAAATAGGCTTTTTGTGAATTGATCGTTTTATTGAACCATCGTCTCTACGACTCAGAAGTATGTCTAAAAATGCATGCTCTCATGTAAGACTTATATGACTCTGTACGGAGTCAAGTCTATGCAGCAGACGACTCGCATCTTCATGAATATCGCATATCAAAATAATATCATCTACATATCTCCTATAAAGTGACACTTTAGCAATTAAATCAAGGGACAAGTTCGAAATGTATTGCGCATTTTTCAGATAATCTCTGTCTTCTAATAACACTATCCAAATTTATTATTTATCTGTGTACAAACATGCTAGAGAATCTGGTATTCATCTTTTTTTTTCCCTAAATTACCGAAATTTACTCGGTAGAGGTGAATTTTTACTGAGCACCAATTTTTATACTCTTCCTGAGTTATGTTACTGGGTCTCAGAATGTACTCCTGAACGTTTTACAATTGGCATTCAACCAAATACCGTGCATTTCTCTAAGGAGACAATGAAGAAATATCATCGTTAAGGAAATGTTTGCGCTTCTGGTCAGACAGCATTGTGTCACGGGATCTACAGTCAATTAATATTTTATCTGAATATTCTGTACGAAGGGAAAATTTCACTCAGTAAACTCCTCTGACAAGTCCTGTACATTATGTAAACACTGTCCACAATAAAGCTATTATTATTATTAATGGGTAAATATGATGGAGCTATCAGTCTCGTGAATTTACTGAAAATGTTACCCACTACTAATAATTTCCATTGGCATTTTTGTAAGACGAGTAGTAATCCATTGGTCTTTAGGGATTTGATTGTTTTCAGGTTAGAGAACGACTGAATGAAAACCAGGGTGTACTGGATAACTAGTCTCGTAGAAGTTTAAGGACTCTTCTGATGCTCACTGGTGTGACTGACTACAGGACGAAATTGCCTGGAGTTCTAGTAAATAATCGTGACCGATGACGTCTACCAGGCTGATGAGTGGGAAGATAAATACTCACCGATGACATTGAATAGCAGTGGCGCTAAAAATGTCATACTGACAGGAGTTAGAATTCATGGACCCTTGAATTTGGTCCCAGTGGCGTTGTGACCTGAAGGTCCTGGGTTCGAAACCTGAATAATGAATTTGTATCAGTGTTGTTTGTTGGTTACTGGTAGCCTGTTTATCATACGTGATCAGGCTTAAGTTATTGGCATGAGGTACTATTCAGGTGAGAAAAAATCCCGATATGAGACAATTAAAAAGTTGGGAAGAAGAGAACACGAAATTCAGCGAAAATATCTTTTCGGCGATTTCATTTTCAAAAGCTGAACAATCGCATTTAAATACATAATTTTACATAGATACAATTATTATTTGATTACGAAGGCGAATAAAAGGTGACAATTATTTTCAACTTGATATGGGTTACGAGAGGCTTAGAAACAAGATTACACAGGATTAGAACGAATTACAAGTGTCTAAAAAAAGAGCATAGAAACGAATTGAAATAATAATTTTCAACTTGAAATGGAAGTTAGGTGTGAATATAGATTACAAGAGGCTTAGAAACAAAAAATTCCACAGGATAAGAATATAATTGTAAAGTAGTTATTTTAAACAAATTATAAATGTGAGCGGGAAGAGTATGGAAACAAACTTAAAATAACTTTTCGTATAACTGAGAAAATGGGATGAATTGAAGGAAGACAAAGAGGGACAAACCCCACACACAGCGAACAGAACAAAAAAGAAACCCGAAGACTAGGTCTATGGTAATTGTAGAGGTTGGACTAGTTTCTTTTGAACACACAACTCCGGCTTTTCAATGCATATTTCGAGGGCTTCTGCAATACAAAGAAGTCCGAAACACACTGCCTTTGGTAGGTTTCTGTTTACTTTTTATATGACTTTGAATAAATCAGTTGAGATGCTTCAGGAGATGTTGATCAGATGTTCAATTATGAAGCTTCCGATTGAACCGGTGCCTCCTTTTTGCAGCTATGCTGGGTAATGTTCTCTATCCCGTTTTGAAAGGATGTACATGTAACGACCTATGTACCTAGCTCCACACGAATAGGTAAACTGCTATAAATGGAAAAGCTTAAGACAAGAAAAGCTTTTTCCTTACATAGTTTTTCTTTTGATGCAACTGAATTCTCCTTCTAGTGGTTTTTTTTTCTCAGACATTTCTAAATGATGTCAGACGTAAGATTTATTTGTGTACAACCTTTACACCTTTATTTTATTTATTATTCGTGAGAATCAGATGTATTCCTTAAAATCTGGATTTTACATGAGAAACTAAATTCATATATTTCTGAGAATTTCGTCAAAATTTATTTGACTTTACTTAGTGATATATTGTGATAGTCTTTTTGAAATTCAGCAATTATTAGAAGAGTGTTTAATGACATAATTCCACTGGTTTCTGATTATTTGGTCATAAATGCTTGATGGTAATATGCTACTGATTCACTGGTATGAGTAGTTGGATACCACTTACAACAACCAGTAGTGCTTGCTAGTCAAGTCGAAGTGATCTAAACATCGGACGTTGGTTTCACCCATTTGGGGCCGAGCTCATCAGCGATATACCGGGTCTGAATCAGCTGAGAAACAGTTCAAACCATCTGATTTCTGGTCAGCTACTTGGTTATTTTTTACTCCTTTACCATCCCAGTGGAACACAGAGCTTCAAGCTAGAGGCTTGAAGTTTCAGCAGCAGTGGTGTTTATTTTTTACGGGATGGGGTTGCTAGCCTCATGACCGACCTTCCCCCTTTACCATTCATATTACTGCCTTAGCAAGGCAAAGGAATGCATTGGCCAGGGATCGGACCCCGGACCAAATACGTGGTTGGCGAGCATTCTACCGCTGTGTCACCGACTCAAGGTGCCTGGGTAAATAGGCAATATATGGAATCGCATTCTCAGTTTGAAAATTAAGTAACATTTTACAACGTACACAATTCTAGATGAAATTTCACCAAAGCTTATTTTAGAAACCGAGACTATTCGTATCACAGTATTTGACCTGCTCAATACTTTGAACTGTGTAACTTGCAGATTCAGAATGTTCAAATAGATATATCGTATTTTGTTGCTAATGCCGTATTGAATGAACTGTGGGAATATTTGAGAATCATATTCCGTTGGCAGACATGTGGTGAGAGCTGTCTACTAGCCAAGTGGTGGACAGTAATTGAGGTCAATGTTTATGTATCAAATATTAGTCATGTTGTGGTGAGAGATGGTTGCTGGCCAAATTGGTTGACAGTAATTGAGGTCAAAGGTCAAGGTGGACAGGCGGTTACAGTTAACATATAGATGACCTGACACAGCCACAAGAGATGCAAGGTTAACTTTGTGTGAGAAACAACCAATCAACAGACTGTATTTTCTACTAACATTGACCTACAATAATGTACATAAAAATCTATAAATACGTGTTGATTTTTCGTAATAAAAGATCTGTTGCCTGGCCCTTATCTTCTGTTGTTACAGACATTGTCTGTATCACACCACCACAGTAGTATATTTGTTGATTTCATGCTAGTGGTTTCAACGTTCCTACTTCTACATTTCCTGTGTTTACAAGATCCTCGATGAATAAACCACTGAAGGTATTCGTTCTCCTGATTTGTAGATTTTCATGGTGTATGTTGAAAATATTTAAGACCGACTATTGTTTCTATATTCTAGTGTAACTACTTGTATGACAAAGTTGGTCGACTGGCCCTATTCAGGTAGGTAGTTACATGGGGTCTAGTGGGAAGTCGTGACCAGTAGGGTACAGAAGATCGGGCGTGAGGATAAATACTCGCCATAGACGACATTGGCTAGTGGTCGCGTTATGTCGTGAATTGTCAGAAGCTGGAATTCATGGGCTGGCCATTGGATCGGGTCCCAGTGGCTTAATGGTCTACGAGCTCGCCTTGCTACCAGAAGGTCCTGGGTTCGAACCACACAGTTTGGGTGCGTACTGCTGAATAGTCATAAACTAGGTTAACGAAACAGCTGTCCAATACTCTCAGGTTTTTCAGTGGTTCTCTAACCGTTGTCAGTTCATGATGAAATCCTGAAGTAACACTTTAAATATGCGAATGAACAAAATCTACCTACTTTCGTATGGTTATTTTAACCGCTTTTCGATTTTATCTTCAGATCCTACATAATTGTTACAGAATCTTTATGTGTTAAATAACTCTTTCAATGTTCAGTGGTTTCACTTTCTACTGAAAATGAAGTAGTAAATACGACGCATGATACTATTTATTACACATGTCTCTGATTAGTATTCTAAATATATGCAACTTTCATGTCAATTTTAACGCTTAAGCATCCTCCGCTCAAGATTATTTACACAGAAATACATTTATAGAGATTATGGATTATCGATAACTTGTGCATCAACTCGACGGTATGCACTAGTATTCAGCTGAAACTGGCTGTCTTCAATTCAATATTGACAAAAGGAGAAGGCTCTGATTTTAACTTTGGATTTAAAAACTATAGCAGAATAAATTAACTGCAAACCATCACTTCAAAATATATTCGCTGCCTACCAGTCACTGACTACAGTTTAGAGTTTCTGAAGTTCTAGTGAGAACTAATGATTAATAGGCTCTACTTTGTCTGGTTTGAGGACAAATACTTGTCTGTGATACTGCTTGTCGGTGGTGGTATATTTCGCGAATTATTAGAAGTTAGAGTTCATAGACTATTGGATTCCGTCTAGGTGTCTGAGTAGCCAGAGGGCTCACCTCGTAACCTGAAGGTCCTGGGTCTTAAAATAGGATGAAACAACTAACCAGTAATCTTTGGTTTCCAACTGGTCTATGACTGAAGCTGTTTCATGACGAAATCTTCCTCGACATAACTTAAATTTTGATTAATAAGTTACTTATAGTATGTACTACTGTTTCGTATGAGCAGTTGGAAACTCTTTTCATTAGACAATGATGCTTATTAAACAGATCCAATTGAATTTTAGTAGTAGTATGTGTGCATCGGTGTTTCAATATTACAATGCTCATCATAAGAAGAATTGAATGGAGAGTTATTCGACAACTAATCACAAATCCATGTAATCGATACTCCTAAACCTTGCATAGTCGATATTAGACCTGGCAAAGGGGGAAAGCTTAGGTGTGAGGCTAACAACCTTACCACGTACAACATTGTATATATGTATATATATTAATATAAAAGGCTTGAAATTTTAACCTTTGTGGGTCACTTAGATGAAGTAGCGATGTGATTTTCGCCAATGTGCTTCAATTAACTGAGTCGTGAATATCGTGCAATTCAGTAAATAGAAGTCTTTAAATATAGATTTTCATCTAGACTGGTATCCATCACCATGGTGCTTCTCCGTACATTCTAACTCTTTGCCTGAGGGAATTAAAGTATGAGATACTACTTGTAAACCAATTATTCAGTTTTATGTGATCCTCCAAGTACCAGCTGAAAAGCTGTGCAATCTGAAATAATGCAAATTAGGCGGACCTGATGGAACGACTCCAGAGGTGTTCAAGGGTGACGCTGATGAACTTTTATTTGGGCTGGCCGAAGTATTAGGTAATGTGTGGGAATTTAAAGTAGTCCTAAAACTATACACTACTGATTGATTGAGATGAATGCCACTCGCACCAACCAATAGTGCTTGCTGACCAAACTGAAATGATCTAAACACCAGATGGCCGTTTCGTTTGTTAGGGTGAACAAAATATTTGTTTCCTTATACGGACGTTAAAAAGGGCGTTCAAAGTTATTAAAGTTCGATTTATCAAACTCACAAAATTTCACTCCACATGGGTATACTTTTACAATATCACATCTTTATTGACTAGGGTCACTGATTATGTGTCATTTTAAACGTTCCTAATCTTCTCAATTTTCTACAAATATTTTCACAGTTCGATTCGATTTGTTAAAATTCTTCACTTTGCACTGAATATTTATTCACTGTCACAGTCGGTGGCACAGCGGTTAGGATTCTCGCCGACCATGCATATGGTCTGGCGTTCGATCTCCTGCCGACGCACACCTGATATCAATGGTCGGCCTGTGAAATTTGGGCTACCGATATCCATGCTGAAAATTCCATACTTGTACTGAAAATACAGACCATGTGGTTAAATTTCTCTGTTGATATAAGAATAGAACTTGTGCACTGTGGTAGAGTATAATTCCTTTGTGAGTAAAATTTATTTTGATAAAGTTTCAGGTTTTTATGCAGTAATATTTACTGATTACGTTTCGAGCACAATCTATTACTCGGGAAATATTACTGTATAACACTATGAGACTTTATCAAGATAAAATTTTACTCACAATGGAATGATACTCTGTTGATACTCCAACCTGAAACGGAGAGCTATTTTGATCCCATGTGAGAGGAAGGTATCCTCTGTAACACTTTTATACAGTTTTTATGCAATTTTTTCATAAATATATGTACTCCATACACAAAAATGCCTCCTTGACGTGATTGGTGCGTTCAATGTCATTCACTGATTGGTGGTTAGTGGTGCTTAAAGTTCAACTTTGCCCTAGTCGGTTTCGGTCGCATAGCCGTCATCATTCTGAAATCAGTTTAGGGGTCATCTACTGCACTCAGCATAAAGATTCAGATTTTCAACACCAATGTTAAGTCAGTTCTACATAGGTCAGAAACTTGCACAGCGCGTCACCGAAAGCATTTCCAACAGACCACTACAGACTTTCATCAACAGCTGCACCCTTCGCTCCATAGTGAAGCTCACATGGCTGGAAAGAATTAGAAACAAAAAGCTCTAGGAACGAAACAACTAAGAACCTATTGCTCAACAAATATGTACGAAGAAAATGGAGATGGATTGGGCGCACGCCGTCAAATGACAGCGCACGAAGCCCTTGAGTGGAACACGAATGGGGATCGACGAGATGGTCCTGGATCCTTGGTTGGTATTGAAGAGATGGTGTGAGGAGGAGATAATAGCTTGTAGGCAATCGTGGACCCAGCTAAAGAGAACAGAGATGCAGAGAAGAGGATGAAATGGAGATGTACTGTTCCACTCAGAACCCAAGAGAATAATAAAAGTAATATAAGAAGAGCAATTCACCCAGACAGATTTGGACTCATTTTTCATCAGCTACTCAAAAACGAGAGACAGAGAGTTTTGATATAAAAGAAAAACAAAACACACCAATAAATAATCTTTGCTTACTTTTGTTGGATCAGACATGTATTGATTGAACAAAAAACAAACGGATACAGACATAATGTGATCGAATTCAAGGAAATGCTTTTCCGTTTTCTTCCCTCTTAAAAAATCGATATTTCCTTTAATTGATTATGTTATGTAAATAGGTAAGTTTATAAATTACTTTCCTTCACTAGTAGACGATGGATGGGTAGAGCTTAAATACTGTTCTGAATAAGAGATTCTCTTATTTGCTTTTATGAAGTGTTATAAATCATAGAATTCGACTAGTTGCCATTGGGACGAATACCGTGTTTTTTTTAATTTAAGTATTTATATATATGTTTAGGTTTCTGATCTTTAGAAATTAGACTGATTGGGATACTAGTGATTTAAAAATAAATTTATACCAGGAATGCACAATTCCGTAAAACCAAGAATTTCATACATTTATTCCCCTTAATGAATTTGAACATGAAAGGGACGGAAAGTTGCACTTCCTTGATATTGCCATGCACCGCCTAGAATACGGTAGGCTTCAGAAGTCAATTTATCGAAAGCCTACTTGGAAAGGACAATACGTACATTTTAATAGTTTTTATCCAAATAGCTTTAAACGTGATCTTGTCAAGACTCTATATTATGGAGCTAGGAGATTATGCTTTATAGAAAAATTAGAGGAAGAATTTGCGTTTCTTGAAAAGATGTTGAAGAGCAATGGGCACCCTCAAAGGTTCATTAACAAGTATGGAAGATCTGAAGTCTCAAATGTCAAACAAATCATAGTGGAGAAAAGGCCAATCTACATTCAACATGATTATAAAGGTGAAAACATTGCAACAATGGTCAACAGAAGACTGAGTACGTTACTAGCCAGAGCCTATCCTGCAGCTAAGCTCATTCCCGTCTATCGAACAACTTGCTCTTTGATGCAATCAAAAATCGATAGATATCCTTCTCATGTTAACTCCAACTGTATATACAAATTTACATATATCTGCAGGAGCAGTTACATTGGAAGAACATAAAAAAGGGCATAACTACGATTTTCTGAACATATACCAAAAAGCTTATGTCTAAAGGGAACAAATGCTTTAAACAGTGCCATCGCCAGGCATCTCCTTGACACGGGTCATGAGGTAGACTTCGAAAAGTTGTTTGCTGAAGCCATTTCCATCAAGCGCATGAAACCTGATTTGTGCGTTCGGAAAGAAACAGTTATCAGTCTTTCTGCCTTGGTAACTGGATATTTTCATCTCTCTTTCATGTGAATGCGTAATGCCGAGAAGTTTCCATTGTGTATGATAATTATTGTTCGGAATAGTGTTTAATATTATATATATATACAATTACTGTATGCATATACTGATTGATTGATTTTTGTTTAAAATGAACTCTGTGCAAGTATGTTAAAAGTGTTTTTGTAGATACATTTAATAATGTCTTTGGTCTGCAAGCAGCTGACGAGGAGGCAACGAAATAAAAGATGGTATCACTTTATTCTGCAAAAGCTGTAGTTCCTGCTCTGTTCAAAACCTAGAATTGCTGGTCAACCATTTCAACATAGCTTTTCAAATGTTTAGCAGTACGAATCTATTATCATGAAAGGAGTTTATCTTAGATGGTTGGAGGCAATCGGCAGGAAGCCTTGGGCTTAGGTTTCGTGCTAGTTGGCAATCACCAGTCAGCAAGGCGTATCTGCAACCTTGAATCAACTCACGTCGCTTCTGAGATTCAAATCCGCATCACCCAGTACCGCCTGCAGTCAGATATCAACAATTCAAAGTACACCGTGATGGTGAGCCACTTAGAATGCTGGCCACATTGCAAACTTGACTATTAGAATAAGGTCTATAGTAAACAAAGGACTAGACACATTACACTAGTTACCAACTAGTGTTCAATCAAAAAGAAACATTCTTCTGATAAAATAAATGTGAACGTGTGATATACTAATTAAAATTAAAACTAAATTAAAGTTGGCATCTTCAGTAAAATGTAATTTCATAGTAATTAGAATAGGAGAGATTTGGCTGATTTCAAGTTTGATCAGTTCGAGAACTACTAAAAATCAAGGATTACTGGACAGTACTGTTTCGTCCTGGTTTGTTATTTTCCAGCATCACACCGCCACCACTGCACCGACGATCAAGCCAATGATTTTGAAGTGACGAGGTGGGCCAATCAACCACTTTCGGATTTCAGTGGTTCATGAATTTTAACTTCTGCCAATGTGTGATACATACAGCGCAACTGCCAACCAATGTCATCGGTGAGTATTTGTCCTCATATCAAACATGATGGACTCCAAAACCGCGAGCAACTTTATCGGGCTCACCTCATGAATAATTTCAAATATAAGTCACTTTACACCGATAAAGAACTTCTAGAGATGTCGTCCTGAAGAACAACTGAAGGCTTTACACTGAAATTTACTCAGCTTAGAGAACACAATCACTTCAACAACATTCATTATTTCAAAAATGCCTAAAATGCTAGTTTTATGTTTTGAATTTAAATAATAGCCAGAATTCTAGTGGTCTGAACTGTCTCTCTATGCTTAATCAACACCCAGGCACACCACTGATCATGACGGTCCCAAAACGAGAGAAACAGCAGTCTTTTGTCAAAATGACTGATCATCATTTATATCCAGTGACGAATAAATTACTCACAGGTAATTCATTTTGCATAGTGAAACAGCTTGATAAACAACCTTTATTCAACAGGTTTCAGTTCCGAATATGACAAATAGCTTCAGGCCTTGATGTTCACAGTAGCCGTGGTGTTGTTTCTAGAGGGTAGAGTTGCTAACCCTACGCCCATCTTTCCCTCTTTTCCGGGGCGTTTATGACAAAGCGAACTGTGCAGCATGGTGAACACACACACACAAGGGAAGTCGGACGTGAGACTCGAACATATACTCTCTCTACTCTACTTCGGCTATCTCCTACGGAAGGATGAGCCGGCTTCATGAACATCTCCAATCATCGCTGCCCAGGCGCGGCGATCTGATGAAGAGAGTTCATGAAGTTTCATGGGAATTTGGCACAAGTGATGTTCCCAGAATCGCTCGGCCTTTTGTTTGAGAGTGCAGCTCTAGCCTTTACACAACCAAGTGTGACCTACAAGGCAGTAGGAGTGGAGTAGGGAGTCCATTATCCATTGGCAGCCCGTGACCGGAGTTCGGTTCATACGCCTTTTTGAATGGGGTCAGACATCCAGGACATCCAACAAGCCCTTTGTCCATACGTCTGCCGGTGAGCTCCAGTGAGCTTCATACGCCAGTCGTTGGAGGTTTGGAATCAGGGTTTAGCCATCTCCTCTAGACTGTCATCTAATAGACAGTCAACCCGGTGAAGAGCGCCGGACATCCGCTTTCGCCCTCTCACTTTGGTGAAAAACACCTCCGCCACTTGAAGGCAGTGAGTAGGACTTCCTCAGGAGAGGCTATGTAAGACGCCCGGTCATACGGGAGCATTTCAAGAGGTGTGCGGAGGGGTGGCCAACCCGCAGCGCAAGGCACCCACCCCCGACCATTCTGAGGCTCTGACATAAATTGACTGACTTTTGTAACCCATTTGCTTTCATTACCCATCGCTAACATTTCACACTACTTCACCACTTATCGGACAGAAAGTTGAATATTTTCCAATGAATATAGCTAAGGTGAAATACACACACTCACACACACATACATGATTGACTTCTACTTAAGTACACCAAAAATTCAAGGGCGTGAAAATATCCCATGGGAAGAAAAGAAAATGGAATAACACGACTAAGCCCACAGTTTCGTTTTTTTTCCACTTAAAAATACATAGATTCGCATTAGCAAAGGTACAAATATTTTTGTCAAAAGTTATGCAAATAAATAAGTAGATGCAAAAAAAGGAAAAGAAAAAAGGAAAATCACTTTTGCGTATCAAATGGAAAGCACATATCGAAGTGATACACACATATACATACATAATATAGGACAAAAGAAAAGCGTTTCAGTCGATCAATCGATCATTCAATCAATCAATCAGTCAGTCAGTCATTTATGTAATTCATTATGTAATATCATATCATAAGAAGACATGCATTATGAGAAACGAAACAAAACAAGGCAGTACAGAGATATCATGATTTTTTACTTAATGCTTCTCCATGTGCACAAACTTTTTGTACAGCATCCATTAGAGTAGCTCTTAGACCGCCTTTTTCTAAAGCATAAACACCTTGAATTGTAGTTCCACCTGGTGAGCATACATCATTCTGTAATGGTATTGAAAAAAACACACATAAGGAATGGAATTAAGTTTTCTTATTCAATATATATAACTAGTAGAATGATGAACACAATAAGATATTCAGATTCGAGTTTTTACAAACATATATATTACTACTTATTATTATTGTCTCCTATAGTTAGTTCCTAGAGGAACATAGGGCTTCAGCTACACATCTCCATTGCATTCCGTTCCCTGTTAAAGTTTTCATCGCCTGGCTCCATGTCTGCCCACTTGCTTTCATCTGCTCTTCAAATGACCTCCTCCAAGTCACCCTCGCACTAACAACCAACTCGCCATTTACCATTCGGGTTCCACTTGAGCGATGGCCTGGTGTGTAATGTCACTTGATGGTTTTCTCAGAGTATGACCAATCCATCTCCATTTCTTCCTGTATATTTGTTGGACAATTGGTTCCTGGTTGGTTCGCTCCCAGAGATCCCTCACTATTACTGATCTTTTCTGGCCACCTGATCTTGAGTATTGAGCAAAGATAATTGTTGATGAAGGTCTATAGTTTGTTTGAAGTGCCGTTCGTGATGCGCCAAGTGTCTGATCCGTATTGTATTACTGACTTCACATTGGAGTTGAAAATTCGGATCTTATTTTTCATGCTGAGTGCTGTTGATCTCCAGAAAGACCTGAGAGTAATGGAAGTCACTGAAAACCAGGGAGCAGTGGACAACTATTTCGCACTAGCTTGGGACTCTTCAACAGGGCGCAACCAAGACCAATCCATTGACCATTCAGAGGATGAGTTGAAATCCAATTACTCTATTAATTCTAATTTCTGTAGTATTCTTTTATGACTAGTGAGTAAACCTGATTATTTTATCAGGTCGCATTTCGTCCTGTTCAGGATTCGTCATCTGGACATACCTGCATCTGTGGGACGTGGTGATGTTCCCAGGGAGACTCGGAATCTGCAACCATCGTAACAAATGCTAAAGCAGGCTTTGGGTCTCAGTTGGAACAACATCATTCACTGGGGATGAAGGAACATTCAGCTAAGGAATCTCAAATAGGTTGCAATGAGCATCCCGGATTCCACTGCTAGTTACCATCAACCAAAATAACATAATATTAGTCTTCGGATATCATCAAAGGTCTTCCGTACCGGGAGGCGATATGTCAACTGAGGCTGAGGATCACGGTCCAACATAATCAATAAACAGAAGCAATAATTAGCTAAATACTGGCTAAAATAAAACAATCCTTTCAATCTACTACAAAAGAAAACATTCTTGAGTAATAATTCGAAAAAATAACTTCATTTTTTTAGTTGGACCCATAAAAATCAAACGTATCTCACACAGTGAAACAATACTATTTATTAGATGACGTTTCGAATACAATCATATCAATTATCATAATTATCAATCGATCATAGTCAATTTAGATCTTGTGAATGACATTCAGACATTATTTTCACAACGAAGATCAATTCTGAAAGCTTTATACGAATGACCTTTATTACTACTTACACTGACCGTTCATTGGTGAATCTTATTATTTAAGAAATGTTACCGTGACTGTTCAACTCAATGTGCATTTATATATTCGCCTGCTTTTTTGGAACTAGGTACATAACAGGTTGATTAAGAAACATATCTCGGAGCTTTCGAAAGCACTACCCAGCTTAACTTAACTCAAAAAAGGAAAGTGCAGACCAATTAATTCCTCTTCATTATATTATGGAGTAGATACTGATCACACAACAGCTGCTAGTGTATCTTTAAACATCGTCTACGAGTCCATTATGTATAAGATTTTATTTTGATAAATCACACACAGTGTCTTATACAGTAATATTAACTGATGACCACGTTTCGAGCACAAACTATTACTCATAATCATATCAAATGTTACTCACACAACTTTTTCCTTCATTTATATACATGTGTGGAATTGATGATTAGACATCTGAATAAAAATCAATACAGGATAATGTACATTCAGAAATAATAATATGAGCATTATTGATCAATTACAATCAGATGGGAATTAAGACGAGTGTTTTTATAGTCAAAATAAGTAACTTGTTAGAATGTTATAATGTACGTGAAGTGAAATAGAATTTTATAAAATTATTTATTATCCTCCTCTGATTTGACTGGTGCTAATAATATCTTCAATATCTCTGGTATTTGCATTGAGTCATTTCTGTTGCATGTGTTGGGTGTAGACTCAATGAACCAGGATTCAGTAATCAATCTCTCTCTCCACCTAAATAGATTTCTTCTTGGAATCTTAACCCTCTTCCACCCTATTATATGGTTTTGTGTTAATGCATGTAGTGCAATCGCTGAGCTTTTTTCTAAATTACTCATCTTCTCGGGGTTAACCGTTCTTATCTTAGCTAAATTCTTATGTTCCGACAATCTGATTACCCCCGATCTACTAGTGTGACCTATATAGTTGACCTCACTAACAGTCATTGCAAGGTATTTTGTAAATTACATTACTTTGTTTAATTGGGTCTAGCGGGTCCTTTAGGCTATAGAGTTTGTCTCTGACTGAGTTTGTAGGTTTGAATACCACCGCAATTCCTGCTTTATTAAGAATCCTATGCAGGGCCTAAGATATCTAGTCAATTCCAAACATGTATATAAGTGAAAAAAAGTTGTGTGAGTAACTTGATATGATTATGAGCAATAGTTTGTGCTCGAAACGTGGTCATCAGTTAATATTACTGTGTAGCACTGTGTGATATATCAAAATAAAATCTTATCCATAATGGAGTTACACTCTACCACAGTACCCAATTTTTATACTTATATTGTCTACGACGTCTGACAAAGTTTGCAGAAAAAGATAAGTATATATAGTGTAAACTTTGTCAATACATAACATGAAACCAGAACAATGTGTATGACCTCTTTCGTATGACTCATAAAACTTCATCCTATGTCATTTTGTCTTATTTCACTATTTATTAATTTTATTGACAACAGTTCACTCATTTTATTGCCTTTAAATATGACAAATTTACAGATATATATTCACATTTCCGAATATTGATTTAATCTTCTTGTTATGTCTATTGATCTACGTGTTGATCTTTCTTTACACAATCACTCATTCATATTTCAAACCAATTGGTGATTTATAATCATCTATACCCGTGCGTCGATGGCGGTTAGGACGATCGTCCACCATGCACATGGTCCGGGGTTCGATCCCTATCTGACGCACTCCTTTACCTCGCTAAGTCAGAAATAATGCTGGTAAAGAGGAAAGGTTGGGCATGAGGCTAGCAACCCCATCCTGTAAAATAAACACTGCTACAGAAACTTCAAGCCACTAGCTTGAACGTGAAAGGAAAAAAAATCATCTATACTACTAGTATGTGTACACTTTGGCATTTCCACTCACTGTCAAATTTTAACGCACACATACAACAAAAGTACTCTAAATAAAGCAACAACAGTGGTTTGTACAGAATAAAATGGTAACATAGTTGTTTATTTCGTCGGCTTCTCATCAGCTGCTTACAGGCCAAAGTCATTATTAAGTATATTTACAGAAAAAATTTTAACATACTTGTACAGAGTTCATTTTTAGACAATAATCAATCAGTGAATATATGCATAAAATAATAATATATTGTCCGGGATAAAGTGTTTATTATATACATATATATATATATATTCTTAATTCAGAACAAAATATTTAGAGCGAACAATTGTTTTCAATAAATTCTTCTTCAGGCTCTACATTTATAAATCCATTAATTTAAGCATACAATAGCCATAAAGGCAGATTAGAATCATATCAGAAGGTGTATTGTGGAACAAATATAAGATGGGATGGAACAATAGTCATACAGTTTTTTTTATTACCTTGCTATCGTATTTACAAAAAGAATCCTATTCATTCCACTTCATTATATTCATTATTATTATTTGACAATCATTCACCAATAGTGCATGTAATTTTACACCATATCATCGTTATTATTTTACAATCATTCTTATTGTCGTTATTTTCAACCTTGAACTTATGTCTAGTCCGCCCCATTCGTTGGTCTATTTTCATATTGTCTCACACACCCTGATTACACACACTCTCGAAACCTGTATTTCTGTTGACTATATCTATATATATATATATATACACATCATTAAATTAAATTACTTCATCTGATTTTGTCCCATGTTCTCATTGACCATGCATATTAAAAAACTGTATGACTATTGTTCCATCCCATCTTATATTTGTTCCACAATACACCTTCTGATATGATTCTAATCTGCCTTTATGGCTATTGTATGCTTAAATTAATGGATTTATAAATGTAGAGCCTGAAGAAGAATTTATTGAAAACAATTGTTCGCTCTAAATATTTTGTTCTGAATATATATTCTTGTTTGCATATATTGATTGATTGGTTTTTGTTTAAAAATGAACTCTGTGCAAGTATGTTAAAATTTTTTCTGTAAATATACTTAATAATGACTTTGGCCTGTAAGCAGCTGATGAGAAGCCGACGAAATAAACAACAATGGTCCCTTTTTATTCTGCACAAACCACTGTTGTTCTTGCTTTATTCCAATTCATTAAGGGGAATAAACGTACAAAATTCCTTGTTTTACATCTATGAAAATTAAACCATTGCGAAATGAATTTTTCTCACTGAAATTATGGTTTTATGCCTCAATGGAGGATGATTAGTTTGATGAAATAAAAAGTAACTTATTGAACAAAATTTTAACAGTTTCACTTTAAAGATTATTTATATTCACTGTTTACTGAAAAAAAACTTTGGACAGATTTGAAAGAAATGATTCATTAGTTGATCAGATAATTAATTAGTAGTTCCGTATTAGACTGCCTGCCAGTCATCCATATGATCCAATTTCGATTCCAGCGATCGACTTTCACACTTAAATCTCGCTTATCCAGTAGTAATGAGGTAAATAAGGAAGTTTTGGCGTGATGTTAACGACTCCACAACAACACTACCTCTACTGAGAGAATATTCTTTTCGATAGCTTCCTCATCGCATTATTTAAATAATATTAGTTATAATAGCTCGACATTATTTTGATTAGACACTAGTTACTGCAGATTTAAATGAGGGAAGTTATCGCGAAGAGTAGTCCTTGATGAATCTCTGTGTCTCCTCTCAAATATCCACATGGAAATTTCCTCTCTACTCAAATGATCATTTAACTTGTTTATCCTATCTGTTAAACTTCTTTTAAAGCTTTTATATTTCAGGTCTGGTCAAGGATTGATCTCCGTTGAAGGACCATTGAAAATCAGGAAGTACTGGACAGCTGTTTCGTCCAAATTTGGGACATTTCGGTAGTATGCACCCATAACCCCATTGTAGACTGGAGTCTAGGACCTTCAGGGTTCTTTTCTAACTGTCAGTCCGTGATCAAACTCGATAAATCAGTCAAATCCACACAAATAAACACTTGAAAATTTCATATTTCATTCCTTTATGACTAATGTTTTCCAATGGGATGGATAATTTGGTGAAAGCACAGCTGACAATTACTAATCAAATTTTTTTCATGATAAACAAAACGGACAAATTAAAAATAAGCAGCACTATACAATTTTATGTTTCTGTTTTGTGACTGTTCAGAAGTTGATGAGCTTAATTATATGCGACAACAGACTGGGGACTATGAGGTCCTTTCAGGAAGAACCCAATGGGTCTAGATGTAAGTGTTCTAGAATAGAGCTTCTCAAACCCTTCTATTCTTCCCTTGTAAAAGCATGTGGGAATGTCCTCTCGTATCTATGTGGAAATCTTTCTGCCTATGGTCTATATATTCATAAATAACTATCTCTGTGACAGATTTCCCCTTGAGGGCTCTAATGACTGTCATGATGATTACTTACTACTGACGTCGGGTTGTCGCGCCACAACGATATGGATAAGAGATAAGATGTTACATTCAAACTTGGATACTAGTGGAATAGTTTTCTGAATACTACTACTAAACAAAACAAATGCATTTTAGAGTGTTGGTTTACAGGGATTTGAGTAATCTCAAGAGTGATGAACAATCGACTTCACTTAGAGAACCACTAAAAACAAGGAAGTACTGTATAGTTGTTTCGTCCCAGTTTCGAAGTCTTCAACAGTACGTACCCATCATTCCACCAGGGGTAGAACCCATGACCTTCCAATAACAGGGCGAACACGTTGGCTAATCAGCCACTGGATGGAATCCAGTAGCCTACCAATTCTAACCTCTGACGCATAACGTGACTTCCAGCCAATATCACAAGCGTGTATTTGTCCTCACACCCGACTTGATGAACCTCGCTCTTCACAACTTCCCACTACTACTCCATCCAAATTCATCCTGTATTCAGTCACCAGTGTTCAGTAGATTAATAATCAAGTGTTGGTTTGAAGTTGTCGTGATCAGCAGGGTCCATGAAATTTCGTGAGACGACAGTATACTTTCAGATGACATTGGCTGGCGGTTTTATTGTATAGCACGAATCGGTAGAGGTTAGAATTCATGGGCCATTGGATTACGTACCAGTGACTAATCGGTTAACGACCTCGTCTTGTACCCTAAAGACTACGAGTTCGACCCCTGGTGCCAAGGGTACTCCTCGAAAGTCAAAAACACTGACAAGGAGGTTGTTCGGGTCTCTCTGGCTTTCAGTGGTTCTCTCGAATTGAAGTCAGTTCATCCGTCATCAAACTTGAGGAAAAAAACCAACTAATTCTTCAAAATTTTTTACTCTAGCCATTGCAAGTCATCAATCGAAAGCTTAATTTATTATGGCACATCAAAGAAGATTGTTATTTACGTGAATTTTCATGTTTTTTCCTCTTTGTCTCGCTTTCACTCTCTCTTTTTCTGTGATTTCTCTCACCTCACAGTAAAACATTAATTCCATTTTCCTGATGTCTTTTCTATGCAAAAATAAGCGTATGTTTCAAAAAGGCATTAAGAAGAGGGTGAATTAAAAAACAACAAAAATTAAGGCTATTATTATTATCATTATTTTTGTCTAGAAAACTAACACATTTCATAATATTCTTTTTTGTTATGCAATCCGAATTTTTTAAAAATAATCACAGATTGTCTCGAAATATGAATAATTTGCTATTCTACACGATGGGAATCAGAAACAATTCACAAGAAATCGTTGAAAAAGGTAGCAATATGAGTGTTTTTTATCGATAGTATTTACAAGCGCTTTTTTAATAAAAAAAATGTGTTTTATACATCATCGCCCATCAACATCAGACACAAGTGCAGCTTACACGAACTGATTCGTTCCCATGATACTTATATCATAGAAGACAATGAAGTTGAAATTTAGTTGAATGTCAAATACCTTGGATTATGTCTTTCCACTGAAGGTTCCTGGTTTCCCTACATTATGGGCTTTTTCTAGAATGACATTTCGTCTAATCTTCTATGTAAGGAAGTTAAGACAATCTGATAACACTTAGTCTCTGCTTTTATAGTTTGTTAATTGATTTTTTGGATGACTAGTGCCTCAGCTATTCCTAGATGCCTTGATTTCATTCCCTTTGATAGGTCTGATCGGATCTTGTATATGATTTTTAAAGACAATCAGCGCCTTTCGAAAAATCCTTCAAAATGATATACAAGTTTGTTAATTCTTGTATTCTATTGATTCTTTCCTACTGCTCCTATTTAATCTTTTCTGGGCTACTTTGCTTTATTATAAAGGGTACTAACAGCTGTTTACGGGGTGTGTGGTGTTCGCCTAAGCCAACAACTTGTTAATCATGTTATGGGCAGATACTTAAACTCATGCAAAATACTGACAAAAACCACTTGCGCACACACTTTATTCAAAACACTGCCTTCATAACTCATCGGGTATGACTAAAAATGATTATAAAAGACTTTAAGTTCATACGACTAAATACATAAACTCAACAGTACCTTTGATTGAACACTAGTCAATGACTAGTGTAGTGCGTCTTGTCCTTTGTTTACTGCAGATTGAATTCTATCAGTCTAGTTTGCAGCATTCTAGGTGGCTCGCTATCACGGTACACTTTGAATTGTTGTTATTAGATGGTTGGAGGCAGTACGCAGGAAGCCTTGGATCTAGGTGTCGTGCTTGTTGGCACTCGTCAGCAAAGAGTATCTGCTACTTTGAAGGAACTCATGGCTGCAACCATCCAATATCAATAATTCAAAGTGCACGGTGATGGCGATCGACCTTGAATGGTGACCACATTACAAACTTGACTGATAGAATTCAGTTCTCACCAAACAAACGACTAGACACACTACACTAGTCACTGACTTAGCGTCGAATCAAAGTGTCCAATACAGTTCCTACAGGATGTCAATCGCGTGCCAGAATAGCTCAGTGGTATCGTCTCTAACCGCAACACTGGGTGACGCGGGTTCCTCCAAGGATGCAGACACGCCTTGCTGACTGGTGAGTGCCAGAAGGGATGAAATCTAGGCTAGGCAAGGCTTCCTCCCGATTGCCTCCAACCATCTATTATCAATAATACCTTAAGTGGGACACATTTTATATAATAAGAAAAGTGCACGGCATGAAACTACTAACTTACTGTAGAACACTAGGTAAACGGGCCTCTTTAGTCTTTCTTTCATTAATATGTTATTGCTCCGAATATTTCCACTTAAATTTTACTTTTTTCACACATATTCAGCGTAAATGTCAAGTTAATTATTCCTCCCCCCCCCATACTAAGTAATGTAAAGAGGAAATTGGATGCAATCAATATTTTACACTACATGCTGAAAATTCCACTTTGTGTCAAAAGTACTGTTTGGAATAACGCCATTATTATTATTATTACTACCAACAGCCAGCGCCATATATAGGTCAGTACAATCGACAAGTAACCATGCCAACACTACTTGATGACTACACCAAAGTTGGTAAGCAGATCAAGACTCCCTTTAGTGATCTATTAGATATGCAAGTAACAGTAGAATGGAGGACTGTCATGTCAGTTGATACAACTGGTAATTAGTATCGGATAATAACTTCAGAACAGACAGAAGTCACGCTAATTCACAAGCTGATTCCAATTCTCTATGATGCAGATCTGACTTTTCACCACACGGTTACTATGTATTGATTTCTAAGCTGTATTATGCAAAAGCTCTAATCTCATAGTATGTCAAGCAAACAAGGGCACACGCATCAGAAGTATGCCAGAGAGTGACAGACAGAGAGTAAAAGTACTAAAAGAAGGCATTCAAACCTACCACCTTTAGTGATCATGTATAGCATCTAGAAATGACGGGTGATTGCAATGCTACAAAACATAGGCAGACAAATTACACTACGAGATTTCTATATTCCATCTCAGAAAATTCTATTCATCACAACTATGATATCCAGAGGGTAGAAAAAAAATTCAGTGATTGGTAAATTAGAACTAGAAAATGTAGCATTGCCAAATCTTTAGTGATAAATCAATACTATATTAAATTTAAGATTACTCAAATTGGCAAAAGTTATCTCGGCCTTTGAAAGATGTAATTGATGAATTAGAATCCTTTTGATGGGACACCAGCTAGTGTCATTTGTCTACTCCTTTGTTTACTGCAGACTGGATTCTGTCAGTGAAGTTTGCAGTGTGGCTAGCATTCTAGGTGGATCGATATCATAGTGCACTTTGATTTGTTGATATTTTATGGTTAGAGGCAATCGGCAAGAAGCCTTGGATCTAGGTTTCGTGCCTGTTGACACTCGTCAGTCAGCAAGGTGTACCTGCAAACTTAACTCAGAGGAATCAGTCTGCAGTAAACAAATGACTACACACATAACACTAGTTACTGTCCAGACAAAAAATATTCAATACAGTTCTACAGGAGGTCAACAGCGAGAGCAAATAGCTCAGTTACGTCTCTGACTGCAGCACTGGGTGACACGGGTTCGAATCATAGAAGGGACAAGAGTTCCTTCAGTGTTGTAGATACCCTTTGCTGGCGAGTACCAACTAGCACGAAACCTAGGTCCAAGGCTTCCTGCCGATTGCCTCCAACCATCTAATAAGAACCATAATCCTACTGTCGTTACATAGATGACACATTTTTTATTATGAAAAATAATGATGAAACAAAGATCATCTTTGACCATTTCAACGATAAGCATCTTACAATAAATTTTACCTTCAAGACAGGAAGAAACTGTAATATTTCATTTTTAGACATCCTTATAACTCGAAAAGAGGACGATATCATAAGAGGAAGTGTATATAGGAAAACCTACATCAACTAGTCAGTATACTCATTTTTTTCAGTTTCGTACTGTTGAAATACAAACACAATCTAATAAAGTGTTTGATCAACAGAGCAAGAGCAATATTCTGTGATGAATGTCTTAAGGAAGAGCTCAATATTATTAAACAGTCACTAAGTGAAAATGGTTACCCAGAGAAATTCATCGACGAGAATATGAATCTAAAGCCAAGGCAAGCCTAAAGTACCGACAGTTACGAAAAAGACTCTGTTCCTCAGTGATAACATCGGTAAAGTAGTAACACAAGGTCTAAAGAGTGCAGTAAAAAGAGCATTCAATAGCACTGAAGTACTCTGTATCTTCAAAATCACCCCTATTTCACGTTCCGCAGTAAAAGGATTAACTACCTGATTTTTCCTCTTCCATGTATATCTATCAACTTGACTGCTCCTGCAGAGTCAGTTACATACATCCTACAATTAGGCATGTTTATCGTCGGATTTCCGAACACCATCCTGCGTGATTAAGCAATGGACAAACAAAGTCCATTCATACACAGCTCTATTCTATCGCATCTCATGGATACACAAGACAAGAATGATGTCAAAAAGTCTTTTAAAGTTATCTACCGTATAACGAGCAATCTTAATTGTACCTCAAGAGTTAATCTATTACATATTACTGAGGCTGTCTAAATTCAAATTAAAATGCCCAATTTATGTATCTGAAAGAAATTTGTTCAGACACTTTACTTAACTCGGTCATCAAGGTTTTAATGATCCTTGATTTGATCTAGAGATTTCCTTAATTTTATTTCATATTCTATTTACTATTACATTTCTGTGCTTATTACAACCTATGCAACTTTATTGAACTGTATTTCAGCTGGTCTTAACAAATCTATATTATTGAAAAAAAAATCAATATTGTTATTGACGATTATTCTAGAATGTTATATATATATATATACATATATATATATATATGTAGAGCCCAAAAAGAAATTTATCGAGAAGAATATTCTTTGCTCAAATTTTTTTGTCTTCTCATTGTCTGAATGGGAATTTTCGCCACATTTTCTTCATTCCTTGCCTTCTAAGTGAAACATGGAGCTTTATGCTTTAAGTTTCAGCGGTAGAACGCCTTCCAACCACTCCCGTGGTCCGTAGGTTTAGTCCTCAGTCAACGCCCTCATTATGTCCAGTAAAGAGCGAAGGTTGAACATGAAACTAACAACCCCACCCCGTAGAGTAATAAAGAAATCCACTGCTACCGAAACTTTAAAGCTCTAGCTTGAAACCTCCCACTGTTCCACTTGGAAACTAAAGAAATAAAAAGTAGTCGTGGTGTTATTTTTAAAGAGTGGATTTTAGAAGTGAGTGAGTCTACCCCCTGCGTGAGTGGCAAACATGCTATCACAGTGCGTCGGTGGCACAGTGGTTAGGACTCTCGCCGACCATGCACATGGTCCGAGGTTCGATCCCCTGCCGGCGCACACCCGATATCTATGGTCGGCCTGAATTTGGGCTACCGATATCCATGCTGAAAATTCCATACTTGTACTGAAAATACGGTGTAGAATCAAGCTGTAAATCAAAATAAAATAAAATAAATAAATACTGGTTTTTATAGGGATTTAGCTTGATTGGTTGGAGGATTTTATCATGAGCTGACATCAGTTAGAGAATCATTGGAAAACCATATGGGAGTACTGGACAGCTGTTTCGTCCTAGTTTGGGACTCCTCAGTAGTACGCAACCATGACCCTACTGAGAATGAAACCCAAGAGACGAGCGTGTTGATCACTTGATTAAATGAGATAAAAGATAAAGTATTCTATGAACATAGAATTGAATAGTTTTTATTGTTGAAGTGTCGCGTAGCGTATGTCATATTGAACAATGTTCAATAATAAACACAGATTCTTGTTAAATGTATTCAATAAGTTAGTTATTAATGATGATAATGATGATGACGATGGCGATATGTGGCATTATTTCGTACTTATTGGTATATTAAAACATATTTCAGATGCATTTATATATGTATATCCAGTACATACAAGTGCAAACAATCATATGATAAATACATTAATAAATGTTTATGAAGTAAACAAATTTTGATATGATTGGAAGTGACCATTAATCATGCCAATATATATTTTTTATTTTGATCTTTTGTAAATCACTCATTTCCATATAAATGATGAAACTGTGAAAAGGATATAAGCGATTGAATAGTATTCTAATGAATTCTGACCACTTTCATTGTATAACTTAAGATGAAAGCCTTGAAACATGACTACTTTTCAATGTGATACGTTTAACAGCGATGAGGGATAATAAAGAACAAGAGTAGAGACATCAGACATACATTTCTGATGAATGCAGACTACCGTGTGAAGCCTAGTGCCGGGGATAACTGTCAGTTGATATATGATGTAAGTATCCTATTCAACTTTTAATAAATTTTTACGACTTGATATCAGTCAGAGAACCATTGAAAACCAGCTGGGAGTACTTGACCGCTGTTTCGTCCTGTTTTGGGAATCATCGGCAGTACCCACCCACCAACGGAGTTCGAACCCAGGACCTTCTGGTTACAAGTTAAGCTCGTGTACCATTCAGCCACTGGGACCCAATTCAATGGCCAGCCCATGAATTCTAACTCCTACCAATTCGTGATTTTGGCGCGACTCCAACCAATGTCGTCGGTAGGACATCCATCCTCACACATGACCTTTGGATGAACCTCACTGGTCACGACTTCTCACCAGAACTCCAGGAAACTCCGTCGTGTAGGAAGTCACTAGCGAGCATCAGATTAATTTTCTATAGTTGGTTTGTACGGATTAGTTTTGTTTTTACGAGTATATGACCTTGCCTTGTAACCGGAGGATCCTGGGTTCGAACCCCAATGGGTGTGTACTGCCGATGACTCCCAAACTAGGATGAAACAGCTGGCCAGTACTCCTTGGTAGGTTTTTAATGGTCCTCTAACTGATATCAATCCGTGATCAACTCGTAAAAACCAAAACTTATCCTTACAAACCAACTATAGAAAATTTTAATTGATTGATAACATGTCCATGAATGGAAGGAATAGAAATTTATTTTGGGAAGAAATATTTCTTATATTCACAACTTTCTGTAGCCAATGGATTGATTTTCCGGAGTAGGATCGCTAACCCCACAACCCAATCTTCCCTGTTTTTTTTCTCCAGGCTTGAGATTGGTTAGTAAACCCGTGAAATAGTAAACTAGGCTACAATCAGCATGAGAAACAAGATCCGAATTATGCAGTACTAATGTCTAATCACTGCTGTTATGTGGTTCAAAGACTTGTCACTGGTGTGTCTAAAAGCATTTCCCACAGAGGCTGGAAATATCTATCATCATTGGCTAGAGAGGATAAGCAACAAGAAACTCTGACAGACAACGAACCAAGCAAGAACCTGCTGTCCACCAAATATGTCGAAGGAAATGAAGATGGACTGGACATACCCTGTGGAGACCACTGAGTAGTGATAACAGACACCAAGTCTAGTCCTCAAGTGAAACCCGAAAGGGGAACGATGAGTTCGGAGTTCGAGAGTGACACATGTAGGAGATTGAGTGAGGAGGAAATAAAAGCCCATAGAGGATAGTGGAACCAACTACAAAAGGCTGTCCATAAGACAGTGAAATGGTACTGTGTTGCTTAAGTTCCCCATATTCCTCTAAGAACCAAAGGGATGTCGAGATGTCTTTCTTACTTGTATGTAACTGAATTCACACCAAATTGAAATACGACTGTATCAGGTGATAATACATTCATTGAAAAGATTTTTTTTTATTGAATATGTTTTTATACTACTTATTTAACATAAATAAATGTTAACTGACTTAATTGTGGATATCTTTAAGCAATAATACTTACAACCTTTAGAGACGAGATAGTTCAAAACTGATAATATTGGGGTAGACATATTCACCGTCTGTCGTCATTGTTCGTTCTTATTTATTCAGACATAAATTTGGCATCAAAAATACGCCATACAAATAACAATAGTATTATAGTAATAAGAAGAAAAGAAGGAAAAAGTATACCGAGAATAGCAAAAGCGACATATTAGTAAATGTATTCAATAACAACTTTGGTGATTTAGTATTTCTCTGGAAAATAGAGGAAATAAGCAAAACTGCAAGTAATATGCCGATTCTTAGTGAAATTTCATAATATCTCAAACACACTGTAGCACTACTCCGGTGTTGAAGAGAATGGAGGAAAAATACCTACTAATTACCTTCCAGAAGGAATGGATATCCTCACAATTTCATTTAAAAAATGTTTCAACTCGAGTCGTATCACCAACAACAAGCCAACATCAAAGACCACATGAAAATTCATCCTACCACATATAAAAAAATATCTCTGGAATAACAGCTAGAATATTAAGACCGCTTGAAATAGATATGGCACACAAACCAGCCAGCACAGTCACTTCATTCGATATTGTGCAAACCAAAAGATCCAACAGAAAAAAGGAGATAAAATTAATACCATTTACAAAATAAACTGTAGCTATTGCATGAAACATTACATAGGTCAAAGTGGGCGTCCTCTTCGAATCTGAATTCAAGAATATAAATAAGCTGTAGAAAGACATGGTATATATTCTTTCGTATCAATGCATGTGGATAATTGTGAACACCAATTTGATTGGGATAATGTGGGAATTTTAAATAGAGGAAACACCGAAAATACTGCCAGGGAATTTCTAGAAGCCTGATACTCAAGTGGATCAACCAGCAATTAACAAACACATTATTACAGACCAAATTTACCAGTTAAAAGAAATTAAATCACATGACAAGAAAGTTCGAATTCCAAGTCAATAAAAATATGATCAATACAGATGTAAATTAACAACCAGTCACGACAGTGGTCGCTAGGAGATACAATTACATCATTCATGGAGAATTCAAATAAGTTTATTTCATACTAAAACCTGAGCTGACGATGTTGTCTAGTAGGACAACGAAAGCATCACAATTAACTTAACCAGCTCAGAGAACACAACTATGTCAATATCATCCCCCTGAGCTACAAATCTTCTCCATTATTTCAATATCTCATGTCGTTGAGTCGTATAGTCTTACTGATTGTACCCACGGAGTCCACATACTTAATGTTGGATAGTTATATATTTTCTAAGAGCAGGTCTAAACCACTACCACCAATATTTTCCTCCAGTGTATTACTGATACTTAAATGGACTACGCTGCCTAACCCTACTGTTTGTTTAGAATAAACGTGATACGTTTCCAATTTAACGTCACAGCAGTTGAGATGTTTCTTTATGTCTTGTATGTTTCCAATCATTATTTCTTCATTTAAATGAATACTTTTTTGCTAATTCTTCTTTCTGTGTCAGTTTTGAAACCTGATATCCTACACTTCTGTATACACCAAGATCTACTTATTCTGTTATGCTGGGGTTTACATTCAGACGATTGTCATAAGGGCCTTTTGAAAAATCACTTTTACTAATTTGTTTACTAAGAATTATATGAAGGAAAAATGGACAATTTGTAAGATACAAAATTATCCATGACTAATGGCTGACTACAGAAAGAGGTTCTCTCTCTGTGTTCTAGTGAGAAGTCGTGACTAGCAGCGCCCACAAAATTAAGTGAGAGGAGAAATACTCGTCGATGACGGTGACTAACAGTTGAGCCATATATCGCGATTTGACAGCAGTTAGACCATTAGACAGATCCAACCCAACTGGTTGGAATAGGTGACAGCTTCGCCTCGTTACCTGAAAGAATCGATCTTCGGTGGGATCATGGATACACACTGTTGAAGAGTCCCTAGTTTTCAACGATTCTCTAACCGATATCAATCCATGACTAAACTTTCATGATTTTTTCATTGACTAATAATAATAACATCTTTATTCTGGATAGTATTTATAAAATGTAATTAATAGTGTTGTCTAAGCTGGTTGGTTTAGTTGCGGAGCTTTCGTCGTCCTTATGGACAACATCTCCAGCGCAATCTTTAGCACAAAGTGAAATGATTTAAATTTCTTCATGAGTGATATAATTCCGTCTCCTGGTAACTATCTTTACATATGTATTGACCATTTTCTATTGACTTGGATTTTAAACTTTCTGGTCACCTGCATTACTTTTTATTAGTTGATATATTTCGTCTATATTAACGTGCTTGTTAATTGCATTTTCTTTTGAGTACCAGGCTTCTAGGAATTCCCTGGCCCTTTTAGTGTTTCCTCTGTCTAAGATTTCGACATTATCCCAATCAAATTGCTGACCATAATTGTCTATATGCATTAACACAAAAGAATACATATCGTGTCTTTTCACGGCTAATTTGTGTTTTTGGATTCTGATTCGAAGGAGACGCCCACTTTGGCCGATGTAATGCTTGTTGCGGTTCATACAATTTATTTTGTAAATGGTATTACTGTTATCCCCTTTTTCTGTTGGATCTTTTGGTTTGCATAATATCGAATTAAGCGATTTTACTGGCTTGTATGCTATATCTATATCAAACGGTTTCAGTATTCTAGGTGTTATTTCAGAGATATTTCTTATGTATGGTAGAATGAATTTTCTTGTGGTCTTTGATGAATGTTTCTTGTTGGTGTTTTGATTCGACTTTAAACACTTTTTGATGAAATTTCGTGGATAACCATTCTTTTTGAAGACCGTTTGTAGGTACTTTTCTTCCATTCTTTTCAAATCTGGAGTGCTACAATGTGTCTGAACTCTTTTAAACAATGTCTGCACACAGTTTCGTTTGTGAGTAACTGGACAGAATTTCCAGAGGAGTCTGTTGCATGATATTTTCCCTTCTTACAATATTTTCAAGTAAAATATTAATTGACAGTATATCCTTTGACACAATACTCTCTGAGCTGGAGCACAAACCATTCCATTATGATATATCTGCTTTGTCTCCTTCAAGAAATCCACGATATCTAGTTGAAAGCCAATTGTAAGATGTTCAGAAGTAGATTTTGAGAACAAGCTGCCACACACAATCAGGCCATGCCTCAAGTTTTAGTAGGAACTTGCATATTAGGAGCCTGTAAACATTTTCAATACCCACAAGAGTAGATAATACCATTAGAGATCATATCTTAATCGACTGAAACAAACCGAATAATAGAGAAAATATAGGCAATAGACAGATGGAAGTTTCTGGTAGCTGAAGTTTTAAACAAAAAAAAATTATCTGATACATACAAGAGTATTCTACAAGGTTCAACTATGCGCTAACAGGTTTTTCAAAAAAGAATTACTCAGACAATGCACATTGTGTTGCAATTACATGAAATAGTATTTATTACCTCTAAATCAACAGAACTATAAAGGCAGAACTTTAAACAATGCCGAAAACAATATCACTTTACGCAGAAACCAATTACACAATGATTACATAATAAAAGAAAGACTAAGGCAAGCAAATGCAAAGAAAGATACAATCTGTCTTATATGCAAGTGTATTACATAATTAGACAGAATGTAGGCTATTTTTGTGCAGCAACAGACATTTTAAGTATTTTTAAAGATTGAAATGTGTATATATTATTGGTGTGTAATTCAATAGACTAGAAAATGGACTCAATCATGGACGTGAATCACCCACATGAGGGTATACAGGCGTATATATATATATATATATATATATATGTAACAGGTGTCTGTCAAGATACCCAGCCAAATAGACATCGATTTGCTTAGTTACTAAGTGTAAGCAAACTGACAATTATACTAAAACAGTATGTACTGTTAAGATTATATTACATGAATATGTTGTAATTGACTGATAAAAATTAAAACTTTACATGGTAGCGCAAATTAATTCTTGAAAATAAAAGAGATTACACAATTAAACTGAATCACCATCATGTTTTAAAGCTATGAACCATGTTTATAAATTAATTAATCAATAAAAACACAATGACCTAGCTAGATGACTGGAGGCAATCAGTAGGAAGCCTTGTCTGACCTAGATTTCATGCTTGTTGGCACTCACCAGTCAGCGAGGCGTATCTACACTCTTGAAGCGACTCATATTCCTCCCCCCTCTGAGATTTGATGCAGTTAGAGACGTTACCACTGAGCTATCTGCGCCCACGATTGGTCTCCTCTAGGACTGTATTGGATAGTAAAAGTTTAAATACCAGACAACAAAGCTGTAGTCAATGATGTAATGTAGACGGGTAGTTCTGCCCAGTATGTACCAAAAGAAGATGAAGTAACTTGCACAAAATGTATAGTGTGCTGAAACCACTGAACAATATCTTACACAATCACATTGGAACCATATGGGAGCTGAATATATTAGCAATTCTTAGTGGTTAATTAATGTGTACGGTACAATCGATACTGCTACTACTATTATTATTATGACAATAAGTATTGGGTAGTATTTATATTTCGAAATGATGCAGTGGATACGTTGCTCAGACAGATAGCACTTTAAGTTTGATCATGAACTGACTTCAATCAGAGAACCATTGAAAACCGAGGAGTACTGGACAGTTATTTCGTCCTGGTCTGGAACTCTTCAGCAGCATGCGGTCATGACCCACCTCATCAGCACGTTTCATTTAAAAGGCAAGCTCACTGACTATCCAGCCACTGGGACTCAATCAGTGGCCCATCAACAGCCAACTTGGTGAACACAGCTGGTCACAACTTCTTGTCTAGGAGCCTTAAAGTCCCAGGTTCGATCCCTGCTGCGGAGTCATGGATGCATACTGATGAAGTGTCCCAGACGAGGATGAAACAGCTATCCAGTGCTTCTTGGTTTTCTCTGGTTTTCTAACTGTAGAGCAGCTTGTGTTTCCACACCAAATCAGTCAAATCCCTGCAAAGTAACACTAGAAGATTCTACTTTAATTGTTGTTGCACTTCCTGAGCAACAGACGTATTTGGGTTCTGGACAACACAGTCAATAGGAAATGGTTTTCTGAGAGAGACACTGAATAAGCTTGAATATTATTACCATCGTGTTTGGATTTTGTAATAAGAAACTTGATAATCAAAATATTCAGTATTACTCATTCAAATTTTTCATTTACCAAAAAAAAATGATGCATGGATCTATGAAAAGAAATATCTTCAAGAAAACCACCTGGAATGAACAGTACATCCATTTCCATAGCTTCCCACCTTTTGAGTTTAATTCACTGTCTTAATCATGGAGTCGAACGCATATTTTTTGATAATGAGTATATCATAGTCACATTAGGGCACCAATATAGTTCCACGACATCTTATCCTTTGATTTTATTGTTAGTAATATTTTCCATATATCTGATGTTGGTGTTGAGTTATTCTTATTGTAAACGTCAGATGTAGATTCGCTAGATAAAGATTCAGTGATCAACATCTCCCTAAACCTAACTATATTACTTTCTGAAAGGTTTGTGTCACTTTGTTGTGTGATTGTGTGTTAGTTAGTGCATGCACTGTTGAGTTTTTCTCTCAGCTGTTCACCTTTATGAGGTCAATTATTCTATACTTAGCTAATTTTCTATGTTCTCATAAACTGACTGCCCTGGTCTACCAGCTGACCCATATAGTTGACTTCACAGTCATTTCAAGGCATACTGAAGATTAAATTACTCTATACTATTTGGTGAATATTGATTGGAACTGGAATCCAGGATGCGCATTTAGTCTTATTTGGGACCCAACACCCACAGGCGCGTGTGGTTGGCAAAGATTCTACACACTGAACCACTAACAAAGCTAGTTTCGCATAGTATTTGAACATTTCCCCCTTTAATTGGTTGGAGGATTTGATCATGAGCCAACATCAGTTAGAGAACCATTGAAAACCCACCAAGGAGTACTGGACAGCTGTTTCTTCCTAGTTTGGGACTCTTCAGAAGTACGCACCCACACTGCGGACTTCGAACCCAGGGCCTTCTGGTTACAAGGGGAGCTCGCAGACCATTAGGCCACTGGGACCCAATCCAAAGGCCAGCCCGTGAAGTCTAACTCCTGCCAATTTATGACATAGCTCTTATTGGTCTACGAGCTTGCCTTGTAACCATGAGGTCTTGAGTTCGAATCCTGAAGGTGGGTGCGGACTGACGAAGAGTCCCGAACTAAGGTGGAACAGCTGCCCAGTAATCCCAGGTTTTCAAATGGTTCTGTAACTGATGTCAGCTCATAATAAAAATCTCCATCCAAACAAACAAAATCCCTACAAAACCGATACTTGAAAATTTCACCCTTTAAACGAGAAATTATGCAATCAGTAATGACAACAAAATTAATTAAGGTTCTAAGCATGTTTAGAGGATGACATTTACAAAAATAAAACTGCACAACAGAAGCAAAATCTTACTTTCAATTCAGTTGTATTCTTGCCAGTTTTTTGTATCATAGCAGCTGAACCAAGTATAGTGTTCACAACTAATTTCTGTGCTGTTGGACGAGGTAATCCGAGTAGAACACCAGCATCTGTTATCGCTTCAGCCACCATGTATATCTATAATAATAATAATAATAATAATAATAATAATAATAATAATAATGAGTAGAACAGAGGATTTCAAGGAAATATGATAACTAGATTATGGGGCTTTTGATAGGGATTCGCAATAATTTCATTAAGAATCTCGTCGCGAATTAAAATCAATTAGAGAATCATTGAAAACGATGAAGAAAAAAACAAGTGTTTCATCCTAGTTCGGGACCCTTCATCAATGCACACCCACGTCTCCAGCAGGGGTTGAACTCAGGACTTCCATAATCTAAATAACAATCTCCAGTTCATTGATGACTGCTGCTGGATGGATATCCTAACGCTGTACGGAGAGAAATCATGACCAGTGGGATAAACCATGTTTAGGTAAAGTGGACACTCATCGAAGGCGTCAGTTGAGGGTAATGCTTTAACACCAATTAACAAACTTAGAATTCACAGGTCACGGTATTCCGACCCAAGTGGTTAGAACTGCCAACAAGTTTGGTCTCATAACCTGAAAGTCACGGATTCGATGTCTGGTAGGGTCATGGATGTGCACTGATGAAGAGTTCCAAACGAGGACGAAACAGTTATCTAGTTCTCTCTAGTTTTCAACGGTCTTCAACTGATACTGGTTTGTGACAAGATCTACAGTGGAATATAATAAGATCAATAAGCAGAAAGAAATGTACTCAAACGGATGATGGTGATAAATGTAACCTGGTTTCATCGAAACGTATAACGAACATATTCCTTTGTTTCTGCAATTATTTTTTTATATTTTTGATTACAGCTTGATTCCACACCGAATTTTTTGTTACAGGTTTGGAATTTTCAGCATGTGATATCGGTAGCCCAAATTTTGCAGGCCGACCATAGATATCAGGTGTGCGTCAGCAGAGGATCGAACTCCGGACCATGTGCATGGTCGGCGAGAGTCCTAACCACTGTGCCACCGACGCTTTTACAAATAAAATTTATTTGGGGAACAGCAACAATAAACAGAACACACTCAGACTAGTATCATATGATCTCATACATATGATCAGAAGAGAAAAATCGAGGAGAGATTTACTTTTTTGGCACACTGTCTTATGAATTCTAAGCATTGAATGAATAACATTCATGCATCAGATGATAAATTATTTTTGAGGAGTTACAACACAGAGAAATATCTACTAACCGTCTTCAAGAAAAATGAACAGTCTTGCAACTTCATCCAAAAAACATCTACACTCGAGTCAAACTACCATCCTTAGAAATCCTAAGAAATTTCACCCGACTGCTTAGACTCCGAGCGCAAGAACATAAATTAGCTATGAACAGACACAACATGTATCCTTTCATATTAGTGTATGTAGACAATCGTGGACAACAGTTCGACTGAGAAAATGTAGAAATTTTAAACAGCAGAAACACCAGAAACCCCAGGGGATTCCTAAAAACCCTGTACTCAGATGAAGCAGCCGTTAACAAACACCTTATATTATACATGGGTCAAATAATACCAACTAATAAAGAATGAGCCACACGACCAAAAAAATTCAAATTCCAAATCAATAGAAAACGATCAATACACTGATGCAAATTAACAATCAATCACAATCAAGGTCATTCATGGAAATAATTCATATAAGTTCAGTTCATTTACAAGTTCGCACTGAAGATAGTGTCTAGAAGAACAATGAAAGCTTTGCAATTAAACCACTTAACTCAAAGAAGGTAACTACATCAAAAACATTCCTGTCTAACATAGCAAGGAGCAACTAGCCAAATGACAGTAAAAGTTATGCCATTCTCAGTAGGAATTTCAAGCAAGCAACTAAGAGAAGTGAATTTCACTTCGATGTAACTACAATTTAATACTGATTGATATAAACAATAAATGACATTTTTTACAGTATTAACCGCTTTAATTCTTCATTTTTCTCTCTCTTTCTATATTTCAACTGGGATAATTAAGAAATGAACACATCCGTGCAGACATTAAAACATAATTCAAAGAAAGAATAAGGAATAAGCAAGCAAGTCAGCTTGTTAGTTAGTAAATACCTAAATATAGGCAAATGATGATTAATCGTTTGTTAATTTTACAAAATACTGGCGAATTTATTGAATAGTATAACAATAAATAAAAGGAAAAGTAGAAAATGAAGGTGTAAACTAATGTGTAACAGGAAGCGAGTGTATGAATCATCCACCCAATTCCCAGTAGTAGTTAATGGAGGAAGAATATTCATTGACTTCAAAAATAGCTCTCCCTTTGTCGAGTTAGAAGTGAATCAGTTAAACAAAAGAAGTAAAAATACTAATCACGTGTGCCGATGGTTCACTGGTAGAATGCTTGCCAAATACACACGTGATCCGGGCTCGATTTCCAACCGACGCACTCCTACACCTCTCCTTAGTTTACTACCATGTAGGCGAGGTTGGACGTGAAGCCACCTACCCACCCCCGTAAAAAAATCACTACTACTGAAATTTCAAAGCTTTAAGGCTTATATTCAACTAGAGAGACAAGGAATCAAAAACAAAACTAATCAGTTGTTTTATAATCATGTCTTATGAATGTTACTCATTTATGCGCACATACACACAAGACTCAGTTTCCCCGATCTTAAGGTCACTATGCTATACTAAAGGAAGTACTGGGAACATTTATTTCCCGATACGAATTTAAAACAAGCACTGAAGGTCAATAAAGCAGGATTTAATGAATTCATCAAATTTCGGTAGAACTCGTCAACTGAATACTCTACATACACGGATATATATACTTTTGAAACTACATTGGGCGATATAGGACTGATAAGTAAACAAACTAAATTGAATTAGGCATGCAGAAAGACAGGTGCGAATGTTTTTCCAGGTCATGTTCAAATAGATAAGGGGAGAGTATATCAATTTTGAGAGAGTATAGCAATTTGAGTGTGTTTGTGGAAGCAAATACATAGATCATACGGAAAGGCGATTGTCTGCTTGCATGATGGAGCATTTGCCAAAACGGTTGAAAACAGCTGAGTGCAAAGTGCCAAAATCCTCAATAACAAAGCATCTTGTGGATTACGGACATGATATCGACGCGGTCGAGTCATTCACTATTGTCAGCAGACAAAGAAACAAGAAGATGCTTGCAATTGCAGAGGCTTTTGCAATTCGAGTTAACAGACCAGGTCTCTGTGTACAAAAGGAGATGGTCGTGACTCTGAATCTACCATGGTAATACTTTTTACTTATAATTCTACCTCTTATTATTATTCTCATTATTATTATTCTTGATTCATTTAAAACTATCCTTTATCAGTAGCATTATATTAACTCACTTCAACACTATTATTATTATTATAACTATTACTATGGACATCACTCTGTTTGCAATTCTTGCTATATTCTTTAATGTCTAATTGTTTATCTAAGTGATGTAATTGAAGCGTAATGCAATTTATTTTAATTTTGATCTTCCATACTCTCTCTCCCCTTATCTATTTGAACATGACCTGGAAAAACATTCGCACCTGTCTTTCTGCATGACCAATTCAATGTAGTTTGTTTACTTATCAGTCCTACATCTCCCAATGTAGTTTCAAAAGTATATATATCCGTGTATGTAGAGTATTCAGCTCACGAGTTCTACCGAAATTTGATGAATTCATTAAATCCTGCTTTGTTAACCTTTATTGCTTGTTTTAAAGGAAGTAGGATAAAACAGCCGTTAGGTATTCCTGCCTGTCAATTCATTGTTTCGCAGTTGGTGATTATTAGTTGACAAAACGGTCGATATTTTTTATAACTAATCAATTTATTATTTTCACTATAAACTGTATGAACATCAATAAACATAATTACAGTAATCATGAAATTTAATGAAAATAATCTAGACTGCAGATTGTGAATAATGTCTATAAATAATTAATTTTAATTTGAAACAATTTCAGCCTTTTCATGAATTTCAGCAAAATAATAATTTTAAAAAATAAACTTTTTATGAATTATGTCAGGTATTCGTGCAACATTTTTCGAAAGATGTGATCATATATGTACTTGTCATAGGAGTTGAAACGAAAAAATAATAATGAAAGATTAAAGGAAGTGAGAGTATTGATGGCTTAATGGTAGACTGTCTGGTTTCAACGTGGAATTTTGCACAGATGTGCACAAGTTCGAGTTGCCACACTCCCTCCTTGTAGCACACAAAGCAAGAGAACAGAGTAAAGAGAGAGAGAGAGAGATAACAACAGAAATATGAGGCAAAAAGAATAGTAATATGGAAGAACAACAAAATTTTTTCTGGATATGACAAATCACAAAGAGTGACTACATCTGCGCCAGTCATTGAGAACGAGGATTTTGAGCCATATCACCACTTGTCTGCAACCTCATTGGTTTTTACCATCCCAAGGACCACAATCAATCAGGAAGTCTACACCTCCCTATGTGGCTAGCTGGCTTAAACTAACTGCTGTAGATTTCATTGACTGATGGGCCATGCTTTGGTTTGATCACCACTAGCTATTTTCTAGCCTGATTATATGTCAGCTAACATTGCCCGTCGGTCGAGGAAAGCGGTGGCTAGGCTAGGCATGCGTGACACTTATCTTAACCATCTCAATCGATGTAACTGCTTCACAGCCTCATCGATTGATTTCCCCTCCCACGTACCTAGCACTCGACCGATCCCTTATCTCAATATTGCTCACTTTAATATGCCATCTCTTAACACGAGAAATAGAACGCAAACACCCATGATCAAAGAAGGGTTAACCTTTTTATGTCTTCCACTTTCAATGGCCATGTCTCACATCCAGCCACAAAGGACAGAGCGAAATTCTGAGCAGTACACACGCCTTTTGGTCAACAGCCGGATATCACGCTCAATAGTAGAATAGTCGCCAATCACGCATGAGGTCCAGGTTCGATTTAACGGCTGAGAACAGTGAAAGAGCAATGTTAATGGATATTAACACCTAAGGTATATAATATTTGTAGAAAGTCTGTGCCATTACTAAGGTAATGAATTTATTTTTCTTCTTAAAAGTTTTCTGACTAAAGTGGGACTTTTAAGTACCAGTTTGCAGGTATTTGATGGCTTTCAAGTTAAATCACGAAGTGACACCAGTCAGAGAACTACTGAAAAACAATGGAGTACTGGACAGCTGTCTGTTTCATTCTACTCTAAGACTCCAGTGGTTGGCGTCCATAACCCTACCGGGGATCAAACCAAGGAGCTTCAGATAATGAGGCGATCAATCAACTAATGGGATGGAATCCAATGTCCCATGAATTCTAACTTCTGTCAATTAGCCACATATAGCGCCACCGCCAACCAATGTCATATCTGAATTTGTGGAGTACGATTTCCAGTGTAGAATCAGACTTCCAAAAATAAGTCGTAATTTCTGATTTTTCTTCGCATAGCAGAAATTGATTCCCTACAGATGAAGAAACCAAAGCATTATACAAGATTTACGTTTTGTATTCAACGTAAAATGAGTTGATTATCAAAGAAAGATATTAAACTCTTAATAGTTATAAATAAAGTCTGATTAAATCATTCGACTACTTAATTCTCCAACCTATGCAATAGCTTGCTGCTGCTGCTGGGTTCAACATAGCTTATTGTTTCATGAGCAGAGAACTTCGTTAACTGAAGAGGTTTTTATTTGTTATTCGAATTTCAGGAGAAAAGACTTGATCGTTAGAAGAGTATGCCTTTACTGTCTCAGTGACCGGTAAACTAGCACAGATCTACACTGAACATAGACACACATGTATTAAGGCCTTATGTTACAAATAAGTTTTTAATAACTGTCGTGATCCAGGTTTTCCGTTCTCCCTCAATCATCGCCCAATACATCAATGGCTCATAAGCCAAAGGGTCACAGGTTCGAGTCCTGCTCCATCTAGTTCGGTCTAGGCAAATGGGTTGTATCATTAGCCCTCAAACGATAAGTGTGGCTCTTAGCCTGGTACATGAAAGATCTGAGTTCTAACAACATCGGTATCATTCTGCCAGTCATGTCAGACAGTTTAACCATCCATTATAAATTTCAAAATACGTATTAGTGAACAAAGAATACTCTTCTCTATAACTTCTTGCTCAGGTTCTACAATTATTATCATTATTATTGTGTTTAAGAGTTTGACCACGGACTGATATCAGTTAGAGAACCATTGAAAACCAGGGAGTACTGGACAGCTGGTTGGTGGTCCCGTTAAAATCACGAATTGGTAGAAGTTAGAATTCTAGAATTCGGGTCCCAGTGGCTGAATGGTATACGAGCTTGCCTTGTAACCGGAAGGTCCTGGGTTCGAATCCCAGTGTGTGCGTACTGCCGATGATTCCCAAACTAGGATGAAACAGCAGCTGTCCAGTAGTCCCTGGTTTTCAATGGTTCTCTAACTGATATCAGTCCGTGATCAACTCGTAAAAGTTAATGAATAATTGGTATTGAGTCCTCAGGGTCGAAAATTCAAGAATTATGTGTCAGTAAACTTTTATTAGATTACAGCTCAAAACACGTGTCTACGATAAAATGCATAAATACAGTAATAAACTGCCCGTCAGAATAAATCATGATGAATAACAATAAATATATATATGGCATTGAATGCTCGTGATTAGTGTTCAAATTGAATGTTTAAAAATACCAAAAGCAGGGAAAGAAAATGGAGTAAAAGTTATGTGCGTATGTGTGCCAGTGTATAGGTGAGTGACCAAGTATATATGAATAAAATAAAAAGGTTTCTTCGTACAAGTGTGAAGTTACAAAGGTGAATGAATCAGGTGAATTTTATTGGGAGAATAATAAATATGGGATGAGGTCAAGTATACAAAAAGGATGAAAGGTCATAGCTAAAACATATGATGTAATACAATATTTATGAATATATAGATTCTACAGTAAGCTAAGGTAGAGATAGTTCCAACTGTTTGAAGCAAACAGATTTTAGTAATTAATCATACAACTTAGCTCTGGATCTCTTGAGTCGTCTCTTACTGTCGAAGAATTCTAAGTTGGTTACAACTGAAACCGTGTACTTAGGTGTAACATATTAGCAGAAGTAGGATTAATTCGAAGAAAAGAGACAGATACCAGACCCAAAATACATTATCAATTCACTGTAACCACTGACTATTGATTTTAGAAGTTTAATTGGGATCCCCTCCACCACAACAACAAAAACAACCTATGACTATAGACAAAAGTGGAGTAGACGCATCCATGATTCACTTTCAACTTGTTTTTTTTCTCATTCTTCGCGTTCCAGATAGAACATGGGGCCATTATTCTTTGAGTTCCGAATGGAACAAACGGCTTTAGGGTTGAGACCTTGAAATTCCAGTCTCGGTGTTGTTTAATTACAGGACGTGGTTGCAGGCCTCACGCCTAACCTTCCTTTTTTTCCAAACCTGCTACCGGCTAGGTGAGATTTAAGAGTGCGTTATCTGGGAATCCAATCTCGAATCACGTGGGTGGTTGGCGAACATTCCACCGTTGCATAACTTCTAGGGACAACTCGTCATCACTCTTTTGAAATTTATTGAATAACCGCAGTACAGTGTTATTTTTACGGGATGGGAGTCCAACCTACCCTGATTTCCAAGATTACTACTGGCCAGTAAACCAGATGGGGATTCAAAAACAAAACTCCCACGTGACTAGCCAACTTTCTACCAGTGAACCACTGACTAGCTCCATCTTGATTCTGACGATGATAAAAGCAAAAAGAGTAAAACCCACCCCAACTAACTAGATGTGCAGTATTCAGAATTCTCAAGCAGAATTCTTAACCACTAAAAGATTAAATCCCAAAGTGGTAGTTGATATAATTTAAAACTTCACTGAAAGTATACCTGTGTAAACTTTAGATAATCATAATTTTGTTTTCTATTGTTCTAGCAAAACAGAAACAAAAAAATAGAATAACCTCTATTATTATTGTTCCCTTGGGTTCCAAGTGGAACATAGGGCTTCAACAACACATCTCCACTTTCTTCTATTCTCTGACATCCTCTTCATCTGGGCCCGCGATTGCCCACAATCTCTCATCTCCTCCTACTCACACGACCTCCTCCATGTTACCCTCGCACCGACGACCCACTTGTCACTTCCCATTGGGATTCCACTCGAGCAATGTCCAGCATTACGCACGACAACATTCAATAGTCTACTCAATGTATGCCCAATCCATCTCCTTTTTCTCCTATATATTTATTCAGCAATCAGCTCTTGGTTGTTTTGTTCCCAGCCAGAGTTTCTTGGTGCTAATTCTTTCTGGCCTACCGGCTGGCCATTTGATCCTCAGTATGGAGCCAGCGAAGTCAGGTGTTGATAAAAGTCTGCAACCACCTGTTGGAAATCCTTTACGTGACGCGCAGTGAAAGTTTCTCACCCATATAGAAGCAATGACCGACTTGACATTGGTGTTGAAAATACGAATCTTGTTCCTTATGCTGAGTGTAGAAGATTTCCAAACTGGTTTCAGCTTGATGAAGACGTATCTTGCCTTTCCGATTCTGGCCAGCTTTGACATCTTCATCCGTTCATACCGTGGTTGAAACGATGCTTACTAGATAAGTGAAGGAGGTAACCTCTGTTAAATCTCTCCCGTTGATGGTGATTGGTGCTGTTCGTTGGTTATCCTCATCATCGCCTCCGTTACCTCTACTTTCACCTGGAGCCCTGTCTTCTCTGCCTCTTCTATAATCAATAAAATTGTTAACACATTTTCATTTCAGTCATCAAACAGAAACATTCTTGGAAAAAAACTTATCACTGCTGACTCCAATGAAGCTGATGAATTTTCAGCTTCTTTAATGATATAAAGAAAAAACAATCAAGACTTAAAATCCATGATCTACGCATCTTTACAACAAATGTAGACAGGCAGACGAAACAGGACAAACTAAAAATAAACGAAGCAAAGAAGATAAGAAAGAGATCAGATCTCCTACAGTGAACATAATTATTCTGAATATATATATTAAGCAAAAGATCCTGTATAATCCTTCAACTATTGAAAGTAAATCATAAGTGATTGATGAAATAATAAAATACATAAATTCATTCAATGTTAACCCTGTTGTATTTTGATTAAAAAACCACACTACTCTTAAGAATTTCATACACAATAACTGAAAAGGTTGTTTCATAGGTACTGGAATCCCTCGGCAACAATGTGAACAGAGAATTAACTAAGTCTTGATGGGATATGTACATACATGTATATACCTTTATCTCATCAATCACACATGAATTACTTTCACTATACACATAGAGTTTTACAGTGTTTTCGAAAAAGGAGAAATTATATTCACTGTAGGAGGTCTGATCGTTCTTTTTACTATTTTAATCTGTCTTGTTTCATCTACCCTGTGTCTATGTAAAAAATGAATTCCTATATCTTTATATCGTTAAAAAAAAGCTGAAAATTCACCGTCAGAGTTAGTAAATTGTTGTAAAGAACTGATAAGATTTTTTCAAGAATGTTTGCATTTGACTAGAAGGAAAACGAATTAGGAATACTATTCATTATGGAAGTTATTTATTTTATGTTTTACAAGAACATTATAAAAAAAAAAGAAGAAATCATCTGAAGTTTACTCAAATAAACTTATAGCAAAGTTGGAGGATTTCATCATGAGCTGACATCAGTTAGAGAACAATTGGAAAACTGTTTCATCAGTCTAATTTGGGACTCTTCATCAGTACGCACATACCTCCAGAGTTCGAACACTGGGCCTTTTGGTTACAAGGCGAGCAAGCTAGTAGACCACTAAGCCATTGGGACCCGATCCTATGGCCAGCTCATGAATTCTAACATCTACCAATTCATGACATAGCGCGACCACTTCTCGATATATTCTTTGATTAGTTACTGCCTCACCTTAAACATCCTACATCCTACTGGTCAAGGCTTCCCAATAAAACCCCAGGTTAACTGTCTAAGTAGGGCTAGTCACTAGTGAGCATCAGAATAATTTTCAAGGATTGGTTTTCTAGGGAATTTTGTTTTAATTCGTTGGAAGATTTCATCATGAGCTGACGTCAGTTAGAGGACCATTGGAAAACCTGGCAGCACTAAACAGCTGTTTCGTCCTAGTTTGGGATTCTTCAGCATCACTCACCCACTGGAGCTAATGAGTATTACAAAATTGTCCTGTCATTAACCATCATGTAATTATTAGTTCGACCTCAAGAAAGATTTAAAATACAGCGAATTTCTTTTTCTACTTATTATTATTATTTCATTGGGTTCTGAGTGGAACATACGGCTTCATCAGTGTATCCCTATTTTGTCCTGTTCTCTGCAGTCCTCTTCAACTGACCTTACGACTGCCCAGAATCTCTCATCTCTTCCTCATATGATTCCCTCCATGTCACTTTCGGTCACCCAACTTACCATTTCCCATTTACGTTCCACTGGAGCGATGGCCTGGCGGGGGACGTCACTCAACGGTCTTGTCATAGTGTGTTTGATTCATTTCCATTTCGTCAGCAATATTCGTTGACAAGTAGGTTGTTAGTTGTTTCCTTCCCAGAGTTCCCTGTTGTTTATCCTTTCTGTTCATCTGATCTTTAGTATGTAGCCAGCGAAAACGGTTGTTGATAAAAGTCGGCAGCCTGTTAGAAATGATTTTAGTGACGTTCTGAGTCTCTAACTTATATAGAACCATTGACTGACGTAAGATCGGTATTAGAAATTTGGATCTTGTTCCTTATGCGTAGTAAAGCAGAATTCCAAATCGATTTCAGAGTGATAATGGCGTGTCTTACCTTTTTCATCCTGTCGTTGACATTTTTATCCGTGCCGTCTGTAGTTGAAACGATACTACCTTAATTAGTGAGTGAAGTGACCTCTTTCAGTTGCTAGTGTGTTGTTGAATTGTTTTTTGTATTTCCTATCACTCTCCTTCACCTCCTTATTCAGTGCGTTTTAGATTGAACTAAGCTTCTCTTTCATGAGTCCACCTTTTCATTGGCTCATCTTCTACCTCACCATCCAACTCCCTTCTATTAGCTTCCACGTGTCCGTAGAGAGCCAATCTCCGTCCTGACTCTTCTTTCTTCCTAAAAGGGAGGTAAATATTTCCCTAAAAATCATTTTCAGAGAGTTCCAATTTCTTCCCACACAGGTTTCCTCGATGATGCCACGTAATGTCTTCGACTCTGCGCTAATGGCTGCAGTGAACGTATCCCGTGTAGTTTTGTCCTTCAGTTTCTGAGTGTTGAACTTGAATTGTAGTCTGTCTCCACCTTCTTTGAAGGCTTACAGCCGAAACTTGAAGTTTCGTTTCACTATATGGTGGTCTGAGCCCACGTCTCCTCCCACTTTCAATTATGTGCCCTGTGGGTAGCTGAAGGCTATCTGATTTTTGGTGTGTCCATCAAGTGAAACCCATGTTGATTTGTGTTTGTACATCCTCCCTCCGATCACTAAATCATTGCCTGCGAAGAGATCTCCGCCCTTATTCATATCTCCGGGAGCCTCTCGACCCATGATGAATTCTGTTGCTGCATTAACTGCTACCATTCTAGGAATCATATCGCCCATTAGGATTTCCATATCACCATCTGGGATGTTGTCTATTAAAGTTTGCAGTTTTCTATAGAAATCTTTCTTGTTTTGAGTTGTTTGTAGGAGCGTAGCATTGGATAATTGTAACCTTCCTTCCTTTTTAGTTGAATCTTGCTGTCATAATCCTGAAGGCGATTGATTTCCACTGCATAAGGGCTTCGCCTGTTGTTGGTAAAATCGTGATAGCTACTCCCTAAGTGTACTCGTGGTTGTCGCCTAGGTGACCGCAGTAAATTATTGACCATCCAGTTAACAGTTTGAAAAGTCAACTTCCATTTCATTCGCTCTCACAGATTTTCTTCCCAATTCTTTGGCAATCTGAGCAGCATTCCCAAATTCGGACATTGTGCAAACATTCCATATCCCCATGTATATTTTTTCTTTCATCAAAAGAAGACACTTCGGCTGACTAACTTCCTGAAGGCTTCCAACAACGCGCACCACTGTCTTTCCGTTTCCAACAAAGAAGAGCTTTGTTTTTCATATTTTTCTGTTTTGAGGCTTCTGTAGCGACTGAAACATCGGTATTCGAGATAGGGTCGGTAGCCCTACGCCCAACCATCCCTCTTTTGCCGGACAAGCTTGTAAACTAGGAGAGGTTCGTTTTCTGTTTAGTCGTCAAGACTTCTGTTTCAAAGTCCTGAGTGGTGTATATCAAGGTAGTTGAGCAGGTTTCGGTCGATGTTATCCTTCTCTTTCCTATCATCAGAATGAAGATGGTGTCATTGGTTCAGTGGTAGAATGCTGATAGACGACACAGAAGGTTCACATTCAATTCCCGGCCGACATGCACAGCTAAACCTCGCCAAGTTTACTAACTGATGGTAACCCCAGAGATGAGGGAAGGTTAGGCGTAGGGATAACAACCCCATCGAGTAAAAACACCATCACCTCTCTCTTAATTATTTTGGATGGCACATTACAAAAAACAATAGACATGTCTATGGACAATTCTTACCACCAACCATACTGATAGGAAAAATATAGCGAAAATTTTCCACTAATTCAACTCGGGATTAAAAAGTAAACTGGTGCAGGTTTTTGCACTCTTGTGTTAAGTGCTCAATAAAACTATATCCTCAAAGTATATTATATCCGATCCAACCTAATCCCCCACTTCAAGTGTAGACCAAACACTCCCTCAAGGATCTCAAAAAGAAGGACAAACATACAAACACATGCATGGATAGATAGACAGACAAACGGTAACAGAAACAGCCTACTTGAGAAAAAAAACCATAGATAATTATTTTTCAAACTCCAAAATAAAACATTTTTGTCAGCCTCCTCCGTCTACTTTTCGCTTTTCCACAGAGGAAACAGTATTATACATTCAGACATATATCCATCGAACTATCATAGGAATTGATCGAATTAGAGGTATAATTATATTAGATTATAGAACTTGTGAAAATTTTCGATAAATTTCAACTTTTAGATTTTCAACATGAACCAACATCATTGAGAGAGATCACTGAACGCCAGGGAGCATTGGACAGGTGTTTCGTCCCACTTTAAGACTCTTCGTCAGTGCCCACCCACGACCCCACCAGAGATCGAATCCAGAGCCTTCAGGTTATGAAACCAGTTCAATGGTGGCTACTGGACCGAATTCCCTGAAGCTGCAGTGGGAAGTCGTGACCAGTGGGGTGCATCATGTCAAGGTGAAGTGGACACTCGTCGAAAGTATTTTTTTCCTTCACGTTCCCCAGTGGAACATAGGGCTTCAAGCTAGTGGCTTGAAGTTTTTGTAGCAGTGTTATTTATTTTTACAGGATGGGGTTGCTAGCCTCATGCCCAACCTTTCCTCTTCACCAGCATTATATCTGGCTTTGCGAGGTAAAGGAGTTCGTCGGCCGGGTATCGAGCCCCGGACCATGTACTTGGTCGGCGAGTGTCCTAACCACTATGCCATCGACGCACCGTCAAAGATATTAGTTGAGGGTAATGCTTTATCACGAATTAACCAACTTAGAATTCGCAGATCATTAGATTCCGACCCGTGTTCATGAGTGAACACTGTTGAACAGTCTCAAAATAAGAGGAAATAGTTGTTCAGTGCTCCTTACTTCTCAGAGATCTCCAACTGGTTTTAGTTCATGAGAAAAATCTAACGTTTCAAATAAGCACCTTAGAAAACTAACATACTGACAAAAACACACACACAAGTACACAGTATAATTAGTATCTATAAGTTACTTTTAATCATAAAAAGAATACAAAGCATACCGCTTTCTCCTATTGTCTTTTGTCTAAGATTAAAATACCAAAACAAACAAAAAAACGATTTTTTTTCATATGTAGGCGGTGTTGTCTGTTATCTTGAATTGGAAATATATACAGTAAAAAGAAAAAGTGGGAAATCGTTTTCGGCAAAATATGAAACAAAGCCAGCCACTTTTGGCAATCAGTACCACTTTCTTTTACTTTTTTTCTTCAATTGCACACTTAAACATTGGCATTTAATTAGTTCATTAATTACTAGTATTAGTATTATTATTACTACTTTTATTGTTAGTAACTTGACTAACTAGTCATCAAAATTGCAGACAGTAATTCTCCAAGATGTGTCTGTTGACGTAGAAAAAAAAGTCAAACAACTCTGTTCATGAATCATACAATAGTCATCATAGTCCCTGTTGATATTACAATGCATACACATATATATAACAGGTCTTCAGTCAGGCGGGATTACAGTGTACAGACTGACAATTAAAGATGTATAGTTTATCTTTTTTTTATATATTTAAGATTTATGTGGAGGAAATACGCTTCTATTGCATTAGTGACTAATCTTAACATTCCTCTACTACTTCTTCTTCTTATGATTCAATGTTTGCCAATAAATAACCTTGAAAATTGAATCTATTGAACACCGATTAAAACAAATTTCTACCTACTCATTATAAAATTTAACACAATGGCATATTTAACTTAATCATTCCTTGAAATACACTACACACATACAACACAGAGAAAAAGATTAAAAAAAAACCTAAAAAGAAACGATACAAGCTGTAATGCACTACTATTATTACTACTATGACTACTAATCAATCAATGAGCTAAAATTGTTGTTGCCAAGATTTCAATTATTCATTCTGTAGACTTCATGAATCAGTAATAAGTAGTTAATTATTAGTATCATCATTTTTGAAGCATACATCCAGAATTTGGTTCTCTGTCATCTGAGTCCAGTCGGGTACTTCATCAGTAGACAAAACAGCCCGCCAGGGCTTTTAGATCGTTTCTATTTGATTATTCGGAAAACTCCTGTAGTGTTTAAAACATGAGCGATCTCCAACTACTCATATTAGTGAATTAGTACTATGTGTCAGCATGTGACATTTAGTGAGGCTGTTAAAGTCATTCATTTTTAACGAAGATGAATATTTTTTCTAGAGATTTATCGCTGTGAGACCCGGCCATTGAAAGTGGTAAACATGAAAAGCCTGGCTAGCTGTCTATGATCATAGGTGTCTGCGTTCTATCTCCTATGTCATGTGGTAGGTTTAATTGGGTGAGCATCGGTCGAGTGTTAGGTAAGAAGGGGAAATCAATCGACGAGGCTGTGAAGCAATTACATCGATTGAGGTGGTTAGGACATGTGTAACGCATGTATGTATGCCTATATATCGATTGCCTTCCTTGACAGGCAATGTTAGCTAACATAGGATCAAGTTGGAAAAGAGCCAGTGAATGAAATCCACAATAGTAAGTTTAAGCCACGGAGGAAGGTGTAGACTTCCTGGTTGGGGTCTTCAGGACGGTAAAAACCAATGAAGGCTGGAGACAATCGGTGATATGGCTCAAAATCGTTCTCAATGGCTGGTGCAGATGCATCCACTTCTTGTGACTTATAATTTCCAATGAAACTATATTGTTCTTCGTTATTACTATTTCTATTGTCTCATATCCCTGTCTACTGTCTCTATTTTGCATTTCTTCTAATTTCTTCTCTTGCTTTGTGTACTAAATGGAGTGTGGCGACTTGAACTGCTGCACATCGATGCAAAGTTCTATGTTGAAAACAGACAGACAGAGACAGAACAGAGATTTGGTCATTAAATTAATAGAAGACACACATTTGATACATTATGGATGTCAAGAGATGTCACATAAACATTTTTGACAACTCAGTGTGTAAGTTTTGTTATAAAGAAAACGACAAAAGACTTGTGGCAGAACTCAGTTAAGTGGAGCAGAACTTTTCTATACTACGGGGCTAAGTAAGAATCACACTTAACCTGGTGAGGCGTGATAATACTACTCACTTGGTCAGGCTGAAGTAAATGAGTTGAGATTTGAATCTTTGATCCACTGACTAGAGTCAATGAGTCACATTTTTACAAATCTTTGAGATATTCAATCAGTTTTCACTAACCCACAAAATCCAAAATGTTTGTTTATATTTTTAGTATTGTTTTTAAACATTTAACTTCTCTTTAAGATGGCATGTGTACTTGAGTGTGCTACCCTGTCGTGGTGGTCAGGCTTGAATACTGCAGCGACCCAACAAGCTACACTAGCTGGAACTTAGGTTCTTGCAGCTCCTACCATGTCAGGAAGGTTGTTTGGATAGCGTTTAGACTAAAAGCAGTTACTACTATGGGGTACATGGTCTCCAAAATCCAATCAGATCAAATGGCGTATGAACCTGTAGTGGTCACCGGTTACCATAGGAACATAGCTCCTGACGCTGCTCCTCTGCCTTACAGATAAGACTCTAAGTCAAAGGCTCGGGGAGTGGTCCCTTAAGACAACCACCTACTTTGGTCTGGGCGGCTGGGCAGTATCTGAGCCCTCACACAATCAGTCACACAAATAAGAATATAATTTGGGTATTGTGGTAGAGTATAATTCCATAACATAATAATAATTTGTTTGATATAACGCAGTCACACAGTATGGTGCTCACCGACCACATACAAGGTCCAGGTCTAATTCCTGACTTATTCACACCTAAACGTCAATTAGCCAGTAGTACTTCCCCAGAAGAGACAAGATTACTGTGAGGCTATCAACTCCACGTCGTAAAAAGTAACACCATTGTTAAATAAACTTCAGAACTCATACCTGAAGCCTTGTGTTCCACTAGGAATGCAAAGAAATGATAAGAAAAGATACGGTATTATTTTTAACAGGCAAGAACAATAAACACCGTAGGATAAGTTCAATTCAGTTCACACTCTATATCTTCCAAATATACACTAAATGCAAATAGCTTGATATAGTTCAGTGGTACAAATTATACTGTAAATTCAATCACCATAGTACTGACAAGCTGTGACGAGAATTCAAGATGGCAGAGAGGGGGTGTAGTTAAGATATGACAGACATGGTGACATCCACTATGTCAAAATGAAGTAAATGCTCATCCGATGGCACTAAACGGCGGTAGCGACATATATATATCTAGGACTGCTAGCAGTGAGAATTTACGAGTCACTGAGTTAGGACCGGAATAACCTAAGTTCACTGCCTAGCAGTAGTATCATGGTTAAGTACTGCTGAAGAGCCTCAAACTGGGGTGAAATCGCCAACCAGTTTTGCTTGGCTTTAAAATGATTCTCAAATTGACGTTGACTCGTGACGAATTCATGCAACAACTTTTAAATTTAATGACCTCATTTCGGGTGCAATCTAGCAATTATATGACCGTTTATTATTTACCATATTTGCATGATAATCAGTGTTATTAGTGAAAACGTAATCATTTATATGATAACTAATATTGATGACTAATAATTGATGGCTACGTGATTGACATTTAACGACAGATAGAGAAACCATTAACTATATAAACAAATGATTATTTCTTAGTAATGCGTCATATATATATATATTATTTTCTAACGTAAATATGATTACAAGTTAGATCATGCACTGGCACAGTTAGAGAGTAGTTGAGCAACTATGTATCTGTGGCATATGCTACTGATAGCATTTATCAGTAGTATATATATAAAGAGATGTTTATCGGCATAGAAACGTTAAATAGCAGGCAGATAGATAGATAGATTTGACATCAAATAGAGTAAATGAACCAGCGTTGTAGCAAACCGTTGGAGACACGAAAAGAAAAAACACGATGCGAAGGGTAGAAGTAACACAACACGAAGATCTGTGTAAATGGTGCTTTGAAGGTAAGATGTACATAATTTGTCGTTATATAGATATCAAGTCTTTCCTCCTCTGCCGTTTCATACCTACAGAGGATCAAATCTACGACTTTCAAGCAAGCTCGTTGATCATTGAGTCACTGGAATGGAATCCAGTGTGGATCATCAATTCTAGCATTTACCAATTCGTGATATATAAAACTACTGCCAATCAATGTTATTACCGAATACCTGTCCTAAAACCCGACGTATTAAACACACCTGATCACGACTTCTTATTGTGAATTCATCCTGTAGTCGGTTACTGATGAGCGGTATCATACATGGAAATTAAAATCAATAGATGTGCACACTCTCTCTCTCTATATATATATAAATATATATATATATATTAACGATCTTGGATTATTTAAAAGCTTGACAAAGATAGATTGCATTGGATTAGATCAAATTGTCAAACAGTAGAACGCTGATAATGTCAGTGAATGAAAAGTGGAACAATAAGGAAAAATAAATGATTCGGTGAGAAGAACCCGGGATTTTAAATATAATAAATATGAAATAAATCGAAAAGGAATGTTTAATGTGTGTCTAGCTGATTTCAAGTCGGTCATATGGCGCGGACGGATTAGTTTCTCAACAGAAGAGGCTGAATGACCTATTGAAAGCAACTTCAAGCCTCTGTTAGTATATTAGCTATAGATATAATCTCTGATCTTGAGGAGTGGTTCTTACCAGTATAAAGCTATCTGGTTTTCAGATTGCTGCAAGACTTTTGTCATAACATTAAAAAATCGAATGTATCATTGAGATTGATTATAGGTTATTATATAGTTTTAGGCCCATTTGGAAGAGAAAACAAGTTTACTTGGAGAAGAGATTCATTCGTACCGATTGCACTTTACTTATTGCTTATACCAGAATTTCTCCCTATAATGAAAATATTTCCCCTTGAGAGTTACATATAGTGAGTATTCAAATGGCTTTTTATTATAGATGACTAATTACCTGTAAACTGTACAGTCTACCAACGTTGTCAAATTTTAAGTGTGCCTAAAAGTTACATCATCCATTTGAAAATGCATAAAGCTATATACATTACACACAAAACGACATTTAGAACATATCAAGAGTTTGGTAAACATAAGCAAATGAATCCCAATCCAGTGGATAGAAGATGATGTGTCCACACCACAAGATTTCAGTTCCACCTTGTATATAGCCTTATGTAAGCGTATTTCTAAAATCCCTCAAACAAGGAGGAATTAATCATCCAATCCTGCTTGGTTATTGATAGTTCTAAAGCTTAGACAAATCTATCATAGGATACACTTGACGCAATATAAAACTATTATTGCCATTTGGTGGTTGGCAACATATCAGGGGAATCAAGGATGTGTATTTCGTCCTGCTCGGGGCTCATCATCTGCACATACTTGCAGTCTAAGTGAGCGATGGTGTTCCTACGGGGACTCGGACTCCCCACCCATCGTTTCAAATGCCAAAGTATTATCCACTAGACTACTTGAGCAACGAGTATCAGTACCAACATCATCACTCAATCAGAATGAAGGTACACTCACCTGATGAGTCTCAAAAAGAACAAAACTGTGCATCCTGTATTCCACTGCTAGTCAGCATCCACGAAATGGAAGCATTGGTAATCCTCAGACACTGTCGAAGTGTCAGTACGACACGTCAACAAAGACCGAATATTTCAGTTCAATATAGTCAGTAAATGGGGAATACAAAATGAAATATGGCTTATATACAATAGTTTTAATTTAAAGTTGCTTATGTAACTTTACAACTTTAGGCACAAAATGACCTGTGAAATTTAATACTTCTTCGATAGTAAAAAAAACATAGATGGCTGATAACCATTAAATTTCCTAAAGAGGCCAGCAGTTGCATAGTTATCATCACAAAGATTAAAAGTGTCATCCACATGCGTCTTATGCACATGCAGACTGGAGGTAATTTCCTTCAATAGACCATTCTCTTTGAAGACATCAAGTGGGAGAGATCCCAAAGGAGACCATGCCTATGCTTTACACAGTCAGGGGAAGAGCTGAATTCTAGATTTCACTTTTCAGGTGTTAGACGCTAGACAGAAGACAGGATGCTACATTGAAATGGTCGATCTATCGAAAGCCAATAAAATGATACATCAAAATATGCTGGAAATCATCGTTAATAACATCGCTATGAAATTAACCTATTTGAAGACACCAATATCAATCAAGTTACACACTTAGATTGCATGCGCTTTTGTTTAAAGGCATCACATGAAATTCTACTTGACATTTAAAATATATTCACAAACATATTTTATGCAGCAATTTCTTCTCAGTTGATGTATTCAGTACGGAACACAGACGTAAATGAGACACAACAACAACAATAACCGCTGAAGCTAATTAATTCCTTGAATTTATTCAGAGGATATCTCACACTGAAAGCAGTTAACAAAAATATGCATTTTTACCGAAATACGTACTGATATTTCATAAAAAGTGCTTCTAATCAATAAAATTTATTTATATAAAGCACTTAGTCAGCCTGATAAAATCTCAAGTTTTCATTATAAACATGAGTCAGAGTCTACATATGATAGTGAGAATTATTTACGCGCTAAAGATAATCTTTTCATCTTGTTTAACAAATTCTAAGTAGTGTACACTGTAGAAAAAGAATCAATGGAGGCATGCGGCTCATTGACGCGCGAAGCGCTTTACTGAAAGTCAATTGGTCTCAGGTTCGAATCTTGCTCCATTAACTCCAGCTATGATGTGGCTCATTGCCTGGTACATAAAAAGATTGTTTGTAATCACCAATTCATCTATTTTAACCCTAAACTTAATTTGATTTTCATTCCTCAATACCCTGGTGAAAACATAGCGCTTCTCGCTCTATAAAGTTTCAGGTGACTGGCTGACTGGTTTTGACGTAGAACTTTGATGCAGTGTGCAGCAGTTCGAGTCGCCACACTCCCTCCTTGTAGCATACACAGAAAGGGAAGAGAGTAAAGAGGAATTCAAAAGAGAGAGATAATAATATGGAAGAACAATAGAGATTTATTGGATATTATAAATCACAAAGGGTGTATGTATGTGCGCCAGCCATTGAGAACGATTTCGAGCCATGTCACCGACTGCCTCCAGCCTTCACTGGTTTTTACCATCTCGAGGACACCAACCAGTCAGGAAGTCTACACCTTCCTACGTGGCTGGCTGACTTTAACTAACTGTTGTAGGGCCATGTTTTGGTTTGATCACCACTAGCTCTTTTCTAGCTTGATTCTATGTCAGCTAACATTGCCCATCGGTCGAGGAAAGCGGTAACTAGGCTAGCCATGCATAACACACATCTTAACCACCTCAATCGATGTAACTGCTTCACAGCCTCGTTGATTGATTTCCTCCCCCACCTACCTAGCACTCGACTGATGCCTTACCTCAATATTGCTCACTTTATTGTACCACCACTTAACACGAGAGATAAAACGCAGCACTTATAGTGAGGTTAATAATCTGGCGCCAAATCTTCCCTCTTTTCCAGTCTTACTACCAGTTAGTAAACTAGGCCAGTCTTGGATGAAGACGTCAGCCAGCAATCGAATCCGGAGCACCTGAGTGGTGGTGGTTGTAGTGGTTGGGGAACTTTCTACCAGTGAACCACCGATACACATACGAAACCAACGAATTCTTGTGTGTATTTAAACAATACCTGTACAGATTTACACATATGTTTTCCCAAAAGGCAACATAATTAATTTTACAAGTATTTCTATGTGTTACATCATTCGTAACAGTTAATAAACAGGTCATAAAACCTATGAATTTATACACTTAAAAATGTAAAGCACACATGTCGACTTTTATTACACTGATTCTACACTGTTAGCCACTTTCGATAGACAGATAAGTGGATTAGTTCACTGTAACCTAGATGGCTAAACCTAAAATGCATAAATCGTAAGTTTCATAATATGCTTTAAAAATGAACAACAGTAATCTAAGCATAGTTTAAAGGAATACTTGATTTATCTGTTATGAAATCCATATTGATGCGAAATAATCATACTAATAAATTTCGTCAAAAATTACAATATATCAAGATAATAAAAATAACTGAAGAGAGGGAAAGTAATTCTAAGCTGTACCACTTTTATGTAGAACCTTACTGCAACTGTAAAACTAAATCTAGGGTAAAAAATAGTACATAAAATAAAAAGAAAGAAAGAAAAGAGCGATAATGCATTCCCATTCTCCAACCCATTTTCTCATGATACATTTCATTGAATGTACGTTTAAAACATTCAACATATTGCAAAGGTTCTCCATGTATATCAGTTATAACTTAACAATTCATCCAAAATATTTGTCTATAAATATGATGGAGAAGCTTTATAGTTCAGATGGTTGATGTTGAGATAGTTTTATCCTCTAAGATGGATGGTTTAGCTGCGAAGCTTTCATTGTATTTCTAGACAAAGTTTTTTTTCAGCGCACACTTCAGTTTGAACGTTTAAGGTTCAGCAGAGATTGTTGATTAACTACAAAATGAAGTATGCTTCGTCGCAACTAAATCAACCAGCTCAGTGGACATCACTACACTATCAGTTCATGCATTATTTTTAGAAATTATTATTTTGAAATTCCCATTGTTTGATTTCACTCGATCGAAATGCTCGGTCTGCGTAGACATACTGACTTCTAGTAAGAAGTCTTTGACGATACCTTCACCTTCATCGCCATTTCACATTCTGTTTTATTTAGTATTTCTTAAAGCTGTAACTGCAATCGCCCACAAGCTTTCACTCGCTACTCACACGGACTCTTTCATGTAACACTTGGACCCACGCCCAATTCATCACTTCCCATTCATGTTTCATTCAACAACCTGGCGCGTGGTATCACTTGAAAATCTCATTAAAGTGTGTTCAATCTATCGCCACTTCCTTCAGCAGAATTTGCTGAGTGATAGGTTCTCGGTTGGTTCGTTGCCTGGTGTAGTTTCTTGTTGTTTATCCTCTTCGGCCATTGATGAAAGTGTGCAGCAGTTTGTTGGAAATGCTTTAAGTGACGCGCCAAGTCTTTGAACCATTTAAAAGCACTGACTTGAAATCACTGGCACCGCCTGGTTTTCGAACAGATCCTAAGCCCAGTAAAAGAGGAAAGGTTTGACATGGGACTAACAACGCTACCCCGAAAAATCAATCCAATCTCTACAGAAACTCCAAGCCTTAAGGTTAAAATGCGGCATATATATATGGATGATGAGTCAGGAAAAGGGCGAAACATGAATCCTGTATTCTAGTGCTAATCACCATCGTCCAAGTAGTATTAGTCATTAGACATTAGAATTGTTTATATTTCAACTGATTAGTGCCACTATGCTTTAGTTTATCGCCCACGAGAACGGAAACACAACATCTATAATTGAATTATTAGCGGCAAATTCGAAATTATGTTTCTTGCAAAAGTCAAAAATTTAAACAAACAAAGTCTAAGAAATATTCCTATAAGAATTTTGTTTATTATAAATTTTCACTCTTCATATTTCATTGAAACATTTTACCATATGATGTTCTTTTCGGTATACTTAATTTGTTCAGAACAAAAATAGTCAGAGTGAACAATTGTGGTTTCAATAAATTCTTCCTCTTCAGGCTCGACAATTATAAATCCATTAATTAATTAAAGCATACAATAGCCAGCCAGTAAAGGCAAATTAGAATCATATCAGAACTGTATTGCAGAACAAGTATAAGATGGGACGGAACAATATTCTGTTAGTTTTCGAATATGCTTGAAACATTTAACTACTTATGTGACCAAATGACGGAACGAAAGATAGATGTAGGAATCCCACCAGAAAAAATCAAGGAATTACTAGTGAAATGCACTATGAATGTCCAGTTTATGTTCAACATTGATTTTTATAGACAAGTCGATGGTGTTGCCACGGGGTCACCTCTGTACCCTATGCTAGCGGATATTTTCTTGGCAAAGCTTGAAAATGGTCCATCCAAAGACTCTATTAGGGGGCTTGGCTATTATTGTAGATACATAGATCATACCTTCATCGTTTGTGAAAGGAATCTTAATAAACAAGAGCTTCTGAATGCTGTTAATAGCGTTCACCCGGCTATTCAGTTTACATGCGAGGAAGAAGAAAATAACAGAATACCTTTCCTAGACGTCCTCCTCACTAAGAAGACAGACGAACCAGGTTTGAACGGGTCAGTACACCCATTTGCATAGTTCCACACCACTTCAATACGAAAGAAACTTAGTTAAGTGTCTTAGTTATAGAATAAAACGCATATGTTCAGAGGAATGCATTAAGGAAGAAATGTGTAAACCGAAACTTACGCTACAAGAAAATCGATATGTCGATATCTAGAGATAGGGTAACGATGGATACCATAGATAAGAAACCTTTTTATCTTAAAGTAAGTTACAAAGAGGAAATTGCAGCTGACATTCTAAAATATTGACTTAATAGAGCAGTAGAGAGAACATTTCCTGCAGCTAAACTGTTACTCAGCTTCTCAACTAAACCAGTACTCACACAATGAGTCAAGGATAAATTATCAAAGATGGCCTCATCAATATGTATCTTTAATTTCAACTGCTCATGTGGAGCTAGTTATATTGGCCGTACTCATAGGACTTTATCCATGTGCGCACGTGAACATGTACCTGTATGGTTGAGTAAAGGGGTGACCAAATGCGTAAGTAGTGCTGTTTTAGCCCGCTTGATAGATATTGGACACTCGATAAAACCCGAGCAGAAGTTCTCAGTTATTTACCACGTTCCTGGTAATCTATTTATAGGAGTTCGACATCTATCAGTAGCTGAAACGGTAGCAATCAATACCCGTACACCGGCTGTCTGTATACAGAAAAAGTATGTTAACCGCTATGTTTACTTTGACCTACAATACAGTCAACAAATCCTCCATAAACATTAGCACTTTAAATTCCAATCACAAGTTTCTTTACTTCTTCTTCTTTTCCTTTGTTTCATTGACAAAAGTTCATTTGTGACCTTTTACAACTTCATGACCTTTCTTATGATTTCTATTATCTTAGGTTTAAGTCATGCTTTTCTAATTTTTTATCCTATTTACAAAATCCTCTTCATTTCACTTCACTAAATTCACTATTATTATTTGATAATCGTTCACCAATAGTACTTTTATGTTTACACCACATCGTCGTTATTATTTCACAGTCATTATTATTGTCGTTATTTTCATCCTTGAACTTACGTCTGGTTTATTTTCTGTAGTATTCATATTGTTTCGCATACCACTTATTACACTCACCCTCGAAACCTGTACTTTTGTTGACTGTATATATACTTTTTTTCAAGAAATGTTGTGTAAGGATCAGATTTGTTTTTCTACTATCACCACGGATTGGTGACAGATAGAGAACCATTGAAAACCAGGGAGTACTGAACAGCTGTTTCCGCCTCCACGTTTGGGAATCACCGGCAGTACGCACCCACCGTCAGGGTTCGAACCGATAATGGAAACAAAGATGAATATTTTACAGTTGAATATTTTAGATGTTCGGCTATAGACGAAGTCGCCAGTCTACTACCTGAGCCTGGTACTCAAGTAAATCAAAGATTAATAATCACATTACTATAGACCGAATTTACCAGCTAATAAACAGTAAATCATACGACAAGAAATTACGAATTCCAAGTCAATAAACGTATGATCAATACAGATGTAAATTAACAACCAGTTACGACAATGGTTGCCAGGAGATACAATCACATCATTCATGGAGAATTCAAGTAACTTTATTTCATACAAAAACCTGAGCTGAAGACGATGTCTAGAAGGACGACAAAAGCTTTGCAATTGAATCAACCAGCTCAGAGAACACAACTACGTCAATATCACTGACCTGAGCTACAAACTTGTCCAATTAGAACTCACATGGGAGGCGACGAGTTGAGCCTCGGAAGATGACATAGAGGAGCTCATAGATGATCCATACAGCCAGTTAAAAAAAAGACTGCAGAGAACAAAATGAAATGATGATGTGCTGTCGAAGCCGTATGTTCCACTCAGAAATTAAGGCGGCAATAATAAACACATATTAGTTAAGTATAATATAGTTAAGAGTGATATTAGTGTACATACGAAACATTAATGATAGGAATACAATGAAAATAAATGAAACAATGTCAGATGAACGCATAAGTTATTGAGCATAACAGAAAGCTTACTGAGTGAATGACCATCAATCAGAATGTTAATTTGAGGATTTCAACTAAAAAACTTTCATAGCAGAAAACGTTTTATATCTAACTGTATCACTGTGTCATGTTTCAAGACCGTGAGAGATAAGTACCGGAAGTATAAATGTAGAAAGAAGAGAAATTCCAACCATATTCATTTCCATTCGCTTGCTCGTACCTGGTAGAGTGACATATTGAGTAACAATGATATTAGGCTTAGAGTGCTAAGCGAGTACGGTAAGTTGATGGATGAAATTTTAAAGCATTATCGATTGAAATGGCTAAGGCACGTATTTTATGTTCCCACTGGTACACAGGTCTTCAAGCTAGAGCTTTGAAGTTTCGGTAACAGTGTTTACTTTTACGGGGTGAGGTTGCTAGCCTCATGCCCAGCCTTCCCTTATTACTGGTCTTACTACCGGCTTAGTGAGGTTCAGGAGTGCGTCGACCGGGGACCAAACCCCAGATAACATGTGTGGTTGGCGAACATTCTACCGCTAAGCCACCGGCGCCCAAAGCATGCATTACCAAAGCAATTCTTTCCATAGAAAACAGTGCTAGCCGACTAAAACATACCACCAATCTATGAAGTGAATGACTGCTGGTGTGAGTCATACAGGGAAGCGAGTATTCTCCTCACCGCACTATTTGGCATGTTAAGAAAGTTTTGTAATATGGCTCAAAATAGGTCAGAATAATGCAGTTGGGATTTACCTACTACTGAAAAGCTTCACTAATCTCACAGCAATGTGTGTGCTTTAACGCTATGCGGCAATGTAGATTGATGCAATTATCCTGTGCGACTTTCGACAATCCAACTCACAGTTAGGGCTAACCACTACTAGTGTCTATCATATGCAGTGATTCAAACAAAGAATTTGTTCAATGATTGAATTAACCGGTGCATATTTAAAATTATATCGATATTTCAATTAAATCAAGGAGAATAGACACATTTTTGCGCCGAAATTAACTTAACACATTTCGCTTTACATCTGGATATCACATTTGAACAATCACACACACACACATGCACATGTACACAACTAATTCAGATAACAATAATATTTGGAAAAAACATTACGGACAACATGAAAAGACAATATAAGGCATTATATACACTAGTAGGACGGTTGAGTATATTCCCTGCCTGCTTGAATGCACCGAACAGAGGCGGTTAATTACGACTTGAATTACCTCAGATAGTTGATCTTAGATAATTTGGTATAACATACTTAGAGAGATGTTGTAATCACATCGGATGTTACATTTTGGTGTGTTTAAAGGTTTTTTATCGATTTTTTTTACACATTTGGAACATCTGTTGTGACGTTAGCTACACTATGCACGAAAATACCTCGCGACTATTTTTATCCTCACATAGAAAATTACGTCAACTTGTTGTTCTTATGAAAGATAACCCTGTTATAAGTTAATGTTACGGCTTAACACGAAGAGAAGAGGTGATGCCAATAGTCATAGGAGCTAAAACTGTATCCAAATCGATTGTTTGCACATGTAATTTATTGCACAGATGTGGATTACATGGGCTTTAGCTCTAGACTTTCAATCGTTAGGTTTCGGATTCGAATCCCGTTCCACTTACTTCAGTCTATCGCCTCAACACAAACAGTAAGCGTACGATTCATAACGTGTTCCATATAATATGGGAATTAGTCATGTGGGAAAGCAATCACTAGGTACTTATTTCTTAAAGTTGTGTAGTAAGTTGACGTAATAGTTTCAGTCAATATTCAGTATTTACTGATACCCTTTTACAAGGAATCTCTTATGAAGCATAAAACAGATTACTCCATAAACACACACACACACATATACCACCCAAAAACACATGAAATTTGTTTAACAACGAGTGTTTGACTTAGTTTAAACTACTAAAGAAAAAATAGATAATGTCATTTAATTGATAGTGGCTGGACAGTGGAATCTATGACAGTAGTTTCTTCCTATTTAGGATTTGTCAACTGAATACACCTGCATCCTCCAGTGAGCAGTGGTATTTCCGATGAGACTCGGAACCAGTCGACACTCATTGTTTTCAAAGCCAAAGTGATATCCACTGGATCATGGGAACCCCTTCCTTGTTGAAGTAATTATTGTTTTTAACTTCCAGTTGACTGTGAGCATACTAGAAGCCGAAATACGGAGTTCAAGTTGACATGTCAGCTTCTAGCCATAGACGACTCAAAGATATCTTAAAGCTAACATGATAAATCTTTGAAAACAATCAAATCCGGGTGGATGACACATTCACTGTGTTCAAAAATATGAACATTTCCCTCAGTTTTTCACACATATAAACTCAACAATAGATGAAAGCCAATTCACTTCTGAGTTAGAAAAAGAACAAAGTGAGTTGGCCATGCTAGACTATGGGATAAAACGAAAAAATGATGGCGGGTTAGATAACAGCATTTATAGGAAACCGACATTCTAATAAATACTTTAATTAATCCCGTCCAGAATCAGTAAGATATAGGTTTAATTAAGTGTCTTAATAATCGAACCAAGAGCTTAACTAGTAAGTGAAAAGATTTAAATAATGAAATCAAATAAATGAAGGGAGCATTACTAATGAATAACTACGCACCAGAATTTATTCAGAAATATACGAAGAACCAAAGGAAACTGAGATTAGCAGTAAAAAAGGATGAAAATAATATAGAATTCAAAGCCTCTGTAGTGTTGTCGTATAAAGAAGAGATGTCAGAGGCCTCTGGTAGAATTCTTAATGACGCTACAATTAGGGTGTTATTTAAACCAACCAACTCTCTCAGAGATAGATTCTGTCGGCTTAAGAACTAAATATTTCTAATTAAGACTGGACTGAAAGATGAAGTACCTAGACTGGCTAGCTACTTCAAATTGTATCTATCAATTCAACTGCGCTTGTGGAGCGAGTTATATTGGCCGTTGCTCTAGAAACTTGACTTTTCGTGCTCGAGAACATATCCCACTATGGCTAAGTAAAGGTGTAGTTAAAACTATTAACAGCTCGATATTAGACCATCTGGTGCAAAGCGGTCACAAAAGCCAGCGTAAAAGAATCCTCTTCTATCATATACCGGGTGCCTAGCAAATTACCACAATCGTCAAAGCACCGCATACTCCAAACAGCAGAGGCTATTGCAATTCGCCTCAAACAACCAGTGCTCTGTGTTCAAAAGAAACAAGTCCAGCCCCTACTACTGCCCTGGCCCCAGTAGAAACTATAAACTCATGAATTTGTACTATAATCTTTCATAATTCTTCTGACACTCAGCTGTAATCTATCAATATAATTGGTTCGATGTTATTCAAACATTAATGCCGTTCATAAGACTAATTCATTCATTCATTATAATGTATATATAATTGTAGAACCTGATGATGAATTTATCGAAGAGTGTACTCTTTGTTCCGTGTCCATTATTTTGAAAATTTTAATGGCCATTTTTAATCAGTTAAGAGTAAAATAATAATCATAATAGCTTTATTCTAAACAGTATTTGTGGTACAGGTATGTAGTTTTTAGCGTGCATTACAATATTGCGTCTAATTACCTCATAAATTTTAATAAGATTTTTAAAATAAAAAGCAACAACCACAAAAGAAAAAAAGATAAATAAAAGGAATAAAAAAGAACAGTATTGCATTCACATTTTAAACAATGCACCACAGGATATGAAATATAAAATTAGTGTGTAATAGAATATGTGAGCAACAATATAATAGTAACAAAGAAAGGAGAACAAAAGCTTATGGGAACTATTTGTTAGAGTGCCGCAGTAAGTTGATCGTGTCATATTTAACGGATTTCTCATCACATAGCAGCTGTGCCAGATAAGGTATTGTGAAATTTTTGTACTTGGTAGTCCTAGCATATAGCCTCCTATAGTTGCTTCTAGTTCTACCAGATGAAATGCAAGGAGAGAGCTGCGTATGGAGAGGGTGTTCGGGGTCTGACAATATAGTATTCGCTAGTTTCTTACATGACATTATATGTCTATCCACAATGGTGTTAACCAGTTGGTTTAACGAAATCCTACTTCCCCTACTAACAGCTTTTAGTGCCCTACGCAGCGAAACAAAGTCTTTCTTAAGTAGTCCAGGAAAGATTAATGGGGAGCAGTAAAGAGGGATGGTTAGAATACAAGAGTTGACAAACTGAGAAAGCAAAGACCAAATATCATGTAATGACTGTGAGATCAGTTACATAGGTCAGTCAAACTGGTGGTTGATTGGGGTCAATTAGATGACTGTAATACGAAAATGTAGCTAGACCTAGAATCACTGACCTGGAAAAAAGCTCAGCCATTGCATTGTATTTACTTGCACATAATCACAGAATAAGATACTACAGGGTATGCGTTTAAGGAAGTAATATAGTTAGCTGGAGATACAAAGAGGTTAATCACTGAAGCTTTGTTTATAGAATCAGCACACCTGCAATCGGAATGACGCAACACCTATACCGAAGATGTGGAAAGTGGCAATAAACAACAAAGGGAAGCTGGAGAGACAGAAAGAGAGAAAATGCATATAGGACAAATTGTGAAACCATGTAACTTTATTGATATGATTATGAGTGGCAATAATTTATGCTCGAAACCTTGTCAACCAGTTGTTAATACTGCATCATCACTGTGTGTGATATTTAAAATAAACTTATATAATATGGAATTACATTCTACCACAGTGCCTAAGTTCTACACTTACATTATTTGCGATCCCTACAAACCAACAATTGAAAATTAATCTAGTGTTCACTAATGACTGATTACAGGATGAATTTACCTGGAGTTCTAGTAGAAAGTCGTAATGATTGGGGTCCACCTAGTCGGGTATTTTTTTCCCTTCACGTTCCCCAGTGGAACATAGGGCTTCAAGCTAGTGGCTTGAAGTTTCTGTAGCAGTGTTTATTTTGACAGGATGGGGTTGCTAGCCTCATGCCCAACCTTTCCTCTTCACCAGCATTATTTCTGGCTTAGCGGGGTAAAGGAGTGCGTCGGCCGGGGATCAAACCCGGCCATTTGCATGGTTGGCGAGTGTCCTAATCTCTATGCCACCGACGCACAAGTCGGGTATGCGGACAAATAATCACCGACAACACATTGGCTAGCAATTGTACCATATATACATATCGCGAACTGATAGAATCTAGAATTCAAAGGACCAGTCATTGGATTTCATCTCAATAGTTGAATGGTCAACAAGGTCTCCTTGTGATCTGAAGGTTTTGAGTTCGATCTTACATAGTCTTACGATGCTGGGTGCGTATTGCTGAAGAGTCCCAAAAGAGAACGAAATAGCAGTCCAGTAAGCCCTGGTGGTTTCAGTGTTTCTCTAACTAAAGTCATTTTAAATAAAATAAATGAGTATTGAATGTATCAAAGTTATTTGATTTTGTTATTATTAATATTATTATGATAGTGGTTCTATTTTTTCCGTGTCAACAACAAATGTGAAACGAAAAAAATTGTTTCTTTGTTTTTGTTGTTTTCTTTTTAGAAGAACAACAAACAACAAATGTTTTCGTCAACAAGTGTAACAAATTATAGTCTACAGAAGAACAAAACACACACTTTACTTTATGCAGGCAAAAATTTATGCCGAGCATCAACAACAACAATAATAATAATCACAGTAACAAATGTTAGTCATAAACCGATTAGGGAAATTGAAAGTAACTTCATGATGAAAAGGTTTCAATTGTTAGACTAAACACATCAAGATAAAGTATAAATATTATATAGTAGGTGTTTATTTTTGTGTGTGTGTGTATGTGAATATAAGTAACTAAAAAAAAAACATAAAAACAAATTAGAAACATTATTCAGCAGGTGTATGCTCTGTTGACTGCGTTAAACTTCAGTTTCATTTCTTTGTATTCCGAGTGAAGTATAAGCCTTCAGACTTTGAAGTTGTAGTAGCATCGGTGGTAATGGGGTTGATGACCTTACAGAAAACCTTCCCTTTTTACACTGAGTTTACTATGGCCTAAGAGAGGTTTAGGAATGTGTCGGCCGGGAATCGAAGCCAGGATCACATCTGCAGATGGCGACCGTTCTACCATCGAACCACTGACATCAATAAAATGTAGTAAGTAGGATGTATTTTGCAGCTGGAATGAACTTTGTATAACCTAATTAACAATTGAATGTAGTAGGTCGTTCAGCGAGTAGACCTCTGGATAAGTAATTCCAAGACCACTGGTTCGAGTTCTACCACGACTCAAGTTCTCATTTCACCTTTAATCACTACCCATTACATCAATAACAATTTTTCAATCTCAAGACCGTCTCAGAGAGGTTCACTACTAGTGGTCCTGGTGTAACAACAGAAGACAAGGGCCAGGCAACAGATCGTTTATTAAGGAAATCAACGCATATTTATATATTTTCATGTACATTATTATAGATTAGTTAAGCAAACAAACACAGTCTTCTGATTGGTTGTTTCTCACGTAAAGTTAATCTTTCATCTATTTGTGACTGTTTCTTGAATGTCACATCATCTTTATGTTAAATGTATCCGCCTACGCAAAGTCTGCTATGGTCGGTTTTGAATCAATCTTTGTTCATATATTCTCACGACAAATCTTGAGAACGTAAACACTGACGTAAATTACTGTCTACCAATTTGGCTAGTAGATAGCTCTCACCACACTGGCACTCTTCCAGCTGAGCTACGTGACTCAACTGCTAATCAACTTATCATTACACTGTAACTGCCATAGGTGATGACTGAATTCAAAAAGCTGTACAATATCGTTATCAACAGATACATCGACCAACCGTTCAGATTAACTATTTCACAGCAGCCTAGTAAGGCATACAGCTCTGTTGCATATTCACTCTCAACTAATAAACAACAGAAATTTCAAAATATCCTTAACCTATGCAAATAAAAAAATCAATTAGAATTGAAAATCCTAGATACTGAATGAAGTTTTAATAAGATGGTTAAAGGCAATCGGTAGGAAGCTCTGACTGACTTATGTTTCATGCCTGCTGGCTGTCGTCAACAAGACTTAACTGCAACCTTGAGGAAATTAATGCCTCCTTTAAGGTTCAAAGACGTGTCACCCAACGCTGCATTCAGAGACGTCGTCATCATGCGTCTAGTCCTTGGTCATTTTCGAGACTAATACTTCTTCAGATAGCCCTGCATATCGAGTGAAACGATGAACCGGCATACAACAACACATGTTACCTCCAACCGTTTAACATTAATTCACAGGGCACAGCAATGGTAAGTCACTCAACTCGATGACCACACTGATATTGAATTTAGTCTACACCAAAATCACCAAGGACTAGATACGTGTGATATTTGTTACTTCTTGGCTAACAGAATTCAACACTAAGATATTTTGTTGTTTATGAAATAATAAAGTGCTATTAAAAAAACCTTTTCTAGGAATCATGATATACACTTAAAAATTTAATTTTCAAATAATGCACAAAAGAAACAAAAAAAGACAAATTGTTCTGTTTTTACGAGTTGATCACGGATTGATATCAATTAGAAAACCATTGGAAACCCAATGGGAGTACTGGACAGCTGTTTCATCCTAGTTTGGGAATCATCGGCAGTACGCACCCACTGAATGGTATACGAGCTTGCCTTGTAACCAGAAGTTCCTGGGTTCGAACTTCAGTGCGTGCTTACTGCCAATGATTCCCGAAACTAGGACGAAACGGCTGTCCAGTACTCCAAGCTAGTTTTCAACGGTTCTTTAACTAATATCAATCCGTGATCAACTCGTAAAAACAAAACTAATCCTTACAAACCAATTATAGAAAATAAATTGTTCTACACATTCTGTTTCTGCTAATTTCTTTTTTCGTCACAAAGCAGCACCACATCTCTCTATTTATTTAATTGTCAACTGTCTAACAGATTAATTTGCTTCTCTTGTGACTAATTACGCAACACATTAAAAAACAAACAAATTACGCCTTGTTAGCAATTTTCATATTCCTATTTCATGAATAATGATGAATAGTTAAAAAAAAACTAATTACAGTTTAATACAAAAAATAATAATAAAATAGGCTGTTAGTACAAGAACAGATGAAAAACCAAGCGACTACAAAAAGACGCATATAATTAGGAATGCAATAAAAAAAAACACTTTTTGTTTAGGACTGGTGAGCTTAGTACTTATGTATTTCATAATAATTAGTATATGCAAAACATACCCTCATACTATTTTCTGTACTAGAACTTGCTTGCTACTGGTATGACCAGTGATTTCCAACTTTTTAGGTTTGAACACAGAAAAAACAATTCAACAAAATCCAGTTAGTAGAATCGCAAAAAGTTACTCTGAGTTCTGCTCTACAGTTTCAACAAATTTCTGTGAGTTATGCACAGATTAAAGACCATCTATTTCAACCATATATCAGAATACGACTTGACGCAATCACATAGGTGCTACCCAGAAATGCCCATGGAAAAGCTATACAGTCCAAAGATTTCATAGGTATACAACAGCAAAAGACGGAATCTCTATATAGCTAAATTATGTACACCTTCTTATCTTCAAGGTATCCACCATTTGCACTGATCTTCCGAGTTGTGTTACATCTGGCCTTCCTTCATATTGTGTTTTGTTGTGTTCCTTTCATGTCTCCCATGTATCTCCACAAAGATGCATCATTTGCTTTCTCTGACATCAAAACTATCTATCTGCCTGTTATTTAGTGTTTTCATGCCAATGAACATCTCTTAATATACGTATATACTACTGATAAATCTTATCAGTAGCACACTCCACAGGTACAGAACTCTTTTCTAGATTATTCAATTTAATATGGTCAATTGTGCGTTGTTGGCACAGCGGTAGAATGCTCGCCAATCACTTAGGCGGTTCGGAGTTCGATCTCCGGACGACGCACTCCTTTACCTCGCTGAGCCAGTAGTAATAAGACTGATAAACTGGGAAGATTGGGCATGAGGCTTGCAACCCCATTCCACTGCTACAGAAACTTCAAGCCACTAGCTTGAAGCCTTATGTTCCACTGAGAACGTAAAGAAATAAAACAACCACGGTCAATCAGTGTAGGTTTGGTTAAAGTTTTATGTTCGTAGAATGAGTGGCTAAGTTAAACAATCTAGAAAAAATTCGGTTACTGTAGTGCAGAGAGAGGTTAGTCACCATATTAACACCAAACATATACAATACAAGTGACGCAAAGCCTATACCGGATATATGAAAAATTACAATAAAACAACAAGGTAAGGAGAAACAGAGAGAGGAATATATAAATATAAGGCGAATCATGAAGCCGAGTGACTAAATTGATACGATTGTGTCAGCAATAAATTGTGCTCAATGTGTCATCTAGTGATTATTACTGCATCACTGTGTGTTATATCAAATAAATTTGTCTAATATGGAATTATATTCAACTACAATGCCTAAATCCTACATTTTTAATAACTTTTCCTAACTATATATATATATATATATATATATATATATATATATATATATATATGAGGTGAAAGAGACTAATCATGACAACTATTTATAGTAGAACGTATTTCACATAATATAGACTGAATATCTTTTTTAATTTCACAGAAATATACCAACAGAACATGTTGACCACTTCACCTATTTGGGAAGCTGTATCAGCACCAACGGATTGATTGGCGACGAAATCACAGCACGAATCCAAAAAGCTCGGGCTGCTTTCGCTAACTTACACCATAGCTGGTGTAGGCGTGACATACAACTATCAACCAAGGGATGTGTGTACTGCTCATCAGTTCACTCCGTCCTTCTCTATGGCTATGAAACATGGCCAATACGAGTTGAAGACATGAAAAGGTTGACTGTTTTTGATCATAGATGTCTACGACCTATTTCTCACGTTAGGTGGTATAATAAGGTAAGCAATGTAGACGTTAGGCGTAGAGTGTTGGGCAAAGAGGGAAAATCAATCGAAGAGGCTATAAAGTTACATAGATTGAGATGGCTAGGTCACGTGCTGCGCATGCCTAACCATTGCCTCCTCCGACGGGCATTACTAGCTGATATAGGTGCAGGTTGGAAAAGAGTAAGTGGTGGCCAAACAAAAACATGGCATCAATCCATGAAATCCTTGACAGTTAAACTGAGTCAGGTAGGGAGATGCAGACTTCCGGGTTGGGGCCCGCCCTCGGGACTCTAAGAATCAATGGCTGGAGACAATAGGTGACATGGCTCAAAATCGTTGTCAATGGCTTACGCAGATGTATCCAATCTCTGTAATCTTTCATATTCCTTTCTATCATTACTCATTCTGTTTCACTCTTATGCTTGTCAAAACTCTATTGATTCTCTCCACTCATTTACTTGTCTACCTTTGTGTGCTCTTTGGAACGTGGCAACTCGAACTGCTGCACTTCGGTGTCAAGTTCTATGTTGAATCCAGCCAGCCAGCAACCATTACTGGTTGGTAAGAACAGTTTTTATGCATTATGGAAGTGTCTGGGTGGTTATTACTCTCAGGCTGCCCACAACATGAAAGTTGATTCCTTCTCGGAGTACTTGAAACAGACGAAGCATAAGTATTCAGTGACCACAAAGCCCAGGGTATATCTTCTTGATACTACCGGTTACATACAACCTGTTCGAGTTGGTTTTTGAATTTATGTTCATAAAAAAGATCTTATCGTCGGTTACAGACCTCTGTAAGGTAAGTAAGGATGTACAATTTTCCGGATCGACCTTCTCGAACCCTTCCTCCCAAGAGCAGAGACGCACCATGACTGGCTTTCTGGTCGTGTGAGAGGAATACCTTACTACTGTTACATCCCTTTGACCAGCAGTACGACTTCGCCCACCGACGGATCCCAGTATACTATGAGCGACATACATTACGATTGTAAATACTTTTAGTCTAACTTCTAAATAAACAACATATCTAACATGATAGGACCTGTAGAAACATCAATTCCAGAGAGTGAAGCTCATTAGGTCATTGGGATATGCAAGCCCGACCACCACGTCAAGGTTACAGCCATCGGTCGGGTGTAGTTTTCAAATACTCAATGTAAATTGGTAGTAAGTGTCATCACAATGTACTGTCTGAAGTCGTTGCTTCAAATTTCTACACAACTGAGATAAAAGTCAGCACATCACTGAAATTTTTAGTACAGACTGCTGCTGCCTGAGGAATAAAATCAATTACCTGTAGTCTTCAATTATTCTGCTATTATGATATCCCTGAGTCGAAAAATGCACTCCAACCAGATGTTGTGCATTTCTCGAAGGAAGCAAAGAAAAAGTGCCATAAGGGTTTAGTTTTCATATCAGGTCAGATAGCAATGTGTCACGCGACTTACTGTCAGTTACTACATTACTTCAGGACCCTAGACAAACAGAAACTAGTTTACAATAATTTCCGCTGAAAATTCTGCATACTATTGTTGATTTTCAATTAAATAAAAGATTATCCGAGTAGAATTTTCTTCGAATTAACTTGTAATTCCCTTAATTTTAACACAGGTAAGCAGACGTATATTCACATTGCAACCATAAACCTATGTAAGCTTTGTATGTGATATTAAAAATTCATTATTTAGAATAAAGGATCACATGGTTAATTATATTGTCACGTAAAAATCGACATAAATGATGATGTACACACCTTGATAACCTCGATAAAATCTCAGTTTAACCCTACTACGTATAATTGTAAGTAACAACGTCATTATATTCAACCGTCACTACAATTAACATAGTTTACATCACGAACAGAGAAAAAAACCGACTGACTGCCTAACTGACTGAGTTTCACGCTAGAGCTTTGTACAGAAGTATAGCAGTTCAAGTTGCCACATTTCATGTGGCATGAAAAAGATTTTTAACAAATCTATCCAAAGGAACGATATGTATAAGAGAAAGCATAATTATATGAGAACTTAACAGATCTAGGGGAACACAAAAAGTGAATGCATCTCAGCACCTGAGAATAGTTTTTAGCTGTATCACCAATAGTCTTAAGTCAATGGTTCTAAGCATCCCAGGAACCCCAACCAGGCAGTTTACACACCTGACTGACTGACTGACTAGTTTCAACATAGAACTTTGCACGAATATGCAGCAGTTCGAGTTGACACACTTGATTTAGCACACAGAGCAAGAGAAGAAAGTAAGAAGAAATGCGAAACAGAGATATGAGGCAAAAAGAATAGTAATATTGAACAAACCATATAATTTTATTGGATATTATAAGTCACAAGGAGTGGATGCATCTCCGCCAGCCGTCAGTGAGAACGATTTTGAGCCATATCATCAATTGTCTCCAGCCTTCGTTGATTTTTACCGTCCTGAGGACCCCAACCAGTCAAGAAGTATACACCTTCCTACGTGGCTTAAATTAACTGTTGTGGATTTCATTGACTCATGAAGCCATGTTTTGGTTTGACCACCACTGGCTCTTTTCCAGCGTGACCCTGTGTCAGCTAACATTACCCATTGTCGAGGAAGGCGATGGCCGGGAATACGTAACACATCTCCTAACCATCTCAATCGATCTAACTTCGCAACACGCCTACTTCTAACCTGGCTCAAACCAACTGTCAAAAATTTCATGAATTGTGGACAGGTTTCAGCTTGGCCACACCTTACTCTTATCCAACTGAATCCTGTGTTAGGTGACATCGCTCGTCGAGGAAGACGGTGGCTGAGCATGAGCTCTAAAATCAACATAAAAGCTAAATAGGAAGGTGATGCTTATATATATATATATATATATATATATATATATATATGTATATATATATAGGGACAATAAAGCGGAGGGCAGAAATGTCGTATTCGCATCATATCTATATAACTTAGTGATTGATTTAGGTCATCTAATAGCCCCCAAGTAAATGAAGAGAAATTTCTTAAAACTGCTTAAACTAACAGGCGATTATTTCATGGCTCATTTCGGTGACCTTTGGCCTTTTTCTCAAGACGAATATACTTTTCCAAATAGCATTAGACAGTGAGTTTAAGTCGTGATTAGGTATATGTGAAACACTTTAGTTGACAGACTGTTACAAACCTGTTAACTGATCCCTTTTATCTAAAATTCCACACCTAACTCATACACTTAACGCATGGAGGACCCACCACACTGAAAACACGTCATATATAAAAGCGGTAATTTCGCACCTGTCTAGTAAGGCATACTGTTCTGTCGAGTAGTATAATCAACTCTTTAAGACTACATGTGTCAGGTCATCGAGTTTGTCCACCACACTGACAACTCTTGTCAAAGCCAATTAAAATAATACACTGTGACTTCCCTAGGAGGTGTACACCTGGGGAAAAAAGCTTTCAGAATAAAATGTTTAACCTTAAAACTTTACAGGAAAGTATTCTACAAAACACAAAAAATGACTTAGTCAGATTCAAAATGAGCAAAGACTTAGGTTGGATTTATCCGAAATTACCAATTCACATTAGACTATAGACAGACATATGATTCTACCGATTAATGACGCTGAAATGACCTGAAATCAGTAGTATATCTTGAATATCTTAATCAAATGCATAGCATAGCATAAATACAATCAGTCTTTCACAAATTAACTCAACTTTCATGCATTTATACATTAAATACAGTAGAGAGAAAAAACGATTGAGTTAGTTTCACACTCATGAATACTTCTGACGAAGACTTTTATGTTCAAACAAAACATTTAGATACTTTGTGGAAAAAAAATCCTGACATGTTAAAACGAAACTTAATAGAAAAACAAACAAACAACAGTTTCATGTTTCCTTGGAATTTTTTTATTCCTTTTCCTCAATTTACTAAACATTCTTTGTTATTTTGTAGCAAAAAAAAACACAATGGAATTATCTGACCACTTAAGAATAAATACATTAGCGAGAAATCGAATAATGAACACATCTAAACCAATTTATCTCTTCAGATCAATGATACAATAAACAGTTGCTATTTGAAACTACTAATGGATGGAATTTGAAAGAGTTTGATAATACTTTACGAAAACTGATTAAGCACTAGAAATCTTCATTACATCAACCTTTGTGATTGCTTTCCTTCCCGAGTAGAACGTGAACCATCAAGCTTTAAAGTGCCAGTAACGGTTGTGTTGCTTCTACATAGTAACATTGCTAACCTTGTGCCCAGCCTACCCCCCCCCCCCCTTCGTCGCATTTCACGACCTTAGTACTTAAAGGTTAGAAAACCAAAAGAAGTTTAGGAGTGCATCAGCCCAGATTCGAACCCGGACCTCCAGTGTGGTTAGGGTGTTATTATATGACAATTTTACATAATTATAATATTCAGAACAAAATAGCTAGAGCGAACAATTGTGGTTTCAATAAATTCTCCTTCTTCAGTCTCTAAATCCATTAATTAATTTAAAAATTCAATAGCCAGCCAGTAAAGGCAAATTAGAATCGTATCAGAAAGTGTATTGTGGAACAAGTTTAAGATGGGATGGAACAATAGTCAGTTAGTTTTTAGATATGCATGGTCAATGAGAACATGGGATAAAATGTGATGAAATAATCAAATTTAATGATGTGTGTATACATATATAAATATCGTCAACAGAAAAATACAGGTTTCGAGAGTCAGTGTAATCAGGGTATGTGAAACAATATGAATACTACAGAAAATAAACCAACGAATAGGGCGGACTAGACAAAAGTTCAAGGTTGAAAATAACGACAATAATAAGGATTGTAAAATAATAACGATGATGTGGTGTAGACTTAAAAGTACTATTGTTGAATGACTGTCAAATAACAACAATAATAATAATTCTGCCGATGATTCCCAAAACTAGAATGAAACAGCTGTCCAGTACTCCCAGCTGGTTTTCAACGGTTCTCTAACTGATATCAATCCGTGATCAACTCGTAAAAACAAAACTAATCCTTACAAACCAACTATAGAAAATAATAATAATGAATTTAGTGAAGTGGAATGTACAGGATTTTGTAAATACGATAACAAGTTAGAAAAGCATTACTTAAACCTAAGGTAATAGAAATCATAAGAAAGGTCATGAAGTTGTAAAAGGTCACAAATGAACGTTTGTCAATGAAACAAAGGAATAGAAGAAGAAGAAAAGAAAATTGTGATAGGAATTTAAAGTGATAATGTTTATGGAGGATTTATTGGTCTTATTGTAGGCCAAGGTGAACATAGAGGTTGAACATACTTCTTCCACAATACATTTCTGATAAAATTCTAATTTACCTTTACTGGCTGGCTATTGTATGCTTAAATTAATTAATGGATTTATAATTGTAGAGCCTGAAGAAGAGGAATTTATTGAAACCACAATTGTTCGCTCTAACTATTTTGTTCTGAATAATTATAATAATATTATATTATTATTGTTTCTTTTAGTTCCTAGAGGAACATAGGGCTTCAGCCGCACGTCTCCATTGCATTCGGTTCTCTGCCAACGTTTTCGCCTGGCCCCACGTCTGCCCACATGCTTTCATCTCCTCTTCACATGACCTCCTCCATGTCACCCTCCCATTGACGACCAACTCGACGCTTCCCCTTAGGGTCCCACTCGAGTGATGTCCTGGCGTCACTTGATGGTTTGTTTCCTCAGAGTAGGGCCAATCCACCTCCATTTCTTCCTGCATATTTGTTGCACAATTGGTTCCTGCTGGGTTGGTTTGCTCCCAGATATCCTTCATTATTGCTGATCTTTTCTGGCCACCTGATCTTGAGTAGTAATGAGCGAAGACAGCTGTTGATGAAGGTCTGTAGTTTGTTTGACGTGTTCTTCATGACACGACGCCAAGTTTCTGATCCGTATTGGAGTTGAAAATCCGGATCTTATTTTTCATGCTGAGTGCTGCTGACTTCCACACAGACTTGAGAGTAATGAAAGCTTGCCTTGCTTTCTCGATCCTTGCTTTGATGTCCTCGTCAGTTCCGTCTGTAGTTGAAACGATGCTTCCCAGGTAAAGGAGGTTATGATAATAATAATAGCTTAATTCTAGACAGTGTTGATAAAATGCACAGAATTCATAGCAGAATCTATCACACAATATATACTCTTCGCCTAGCATCTTCAAGTAAAATAGTAATTGATAGTAGATGACACATCACACAATGCCGCCTGACCTGAAGAGCAAATCAATCCTCTTGTGAGACTTCTTTTTGTCTCCTTCAAGAAATGCACAACATTTGGTTGAAAGCTGGTTTAAAAATAGTGCAACAGTACATTTTGTGACCCAAAGACATAACTGAATGAGCAGAAACTTCAGGTAGTCAGTTTAATTTTCCAGAGAATGGCAGTTTGTGCACTAAAAATGTCAGGAACAATTACATCATGTTTTGGGATACAATGTCAACCACGTTTATGCTCTTCCTTGAAAATGCTTGAGAATCAGTAGGCTGTAAATATTTTAAATACTCATCACAGTAAATACTACTATTACACGTAATATAAAGATGGGGTTTTTTGGTTGCTCAAGTTTTAAGCAGGCTTATACTTCCAGAACAAAACAATGAATAGAATAAACCCAACTTACATATGCAGGCGCTGAGCCAGCTACACCAACGGCTGCATTGAACAGTGACTCAGGAATAGCTTCAAATACAGGAAAAATTGATGAGCATAACGTAGAAATCAATAGAACATCTTGTTCAGTAACAGATGATGTATGCGCATACACAGCAGTTCCAATCCCTATAAGACATGGTGTATTCGGCATAATACGAATAATTCGTGTAGACTTAGGAACAGCCTATAGGAAAATACAAAAGACAAAGCAATAATTACATGAGACAAATACAACTTTAAACATAGACAAAGCTATCTGACATTACCTACTGGGAATTAAAAATGAGTGCTGCAACTTGTAAGTGATGAAAACAAAGTTTTCACATGAAGAGAAAAAAGACTTTGCCCTATCTCAATAAATTTTCAGACTATATATAAACCTACTAACTGAAAAAAGCGTTTTTCAAAAGAATGTTTCCTGAATAAAGAATATTCCTTCCGACAACATCATCAGGTTCTACAGTTATATATACATAACAGTGAGTGAATTAGTGTTATTATTAACAACAATAATGTTGTTTGAATAACATCGAATCAATAATAATAATATCAATGGATTACAGTTCAGTAGCATAAGCATAACAATACACACTGAATATCAGAAACATTAGGAAAGATAATAATACAAATTCATAAATGTATGGTCTCCAATAAAGGCCGATCAGTGCAGTAGGGATGGCTGGACTTGTTTCTTTTGCACATAAACCACTGGTTTTTTCAAGCGAATCACGATAGTCACTGCTGTTTGGAGTATGTGGTACCTGGACTAGCCGCTTTTGATTGTATCTACCAATTCAACTACGCTTGTAGTGGAGAGCTATATTGGCCTTTATTCTAGGAACTTGATTTTCATACTCGCTTGGGAACATCTACCTGTGTGTTTAAATAAAGGTATAGTTAGAAGCATCAGTCGTTCGCTATTAGAACATCTGGTCCAAACCCGCCACAAAGATAGCATTGAGGAGTCCTTCCCTATCATCTATCGGATACTAAACAGATTGCCAAAAACATCCAGGTACCGCATACTCCAAACAACAAAGGCTATCGCGATTCGCCTTAAACAACCAGTGCTCTGTATGCAGAAGAAACAGGTCCAATCAGCCACTACTACTGCTCTAGCCAGCCTTCAGTGGAAACTATAAATTCATGAATTTGTATTATTATCTTTACTAAATTTTCGTATATTCAGTATATTATCATGCTGATGCTATCGAACTGTAACCCACTGATATTATTATTATTGATTCGATATTATTTAAACTACATGAATGTTGTCAATAACACTAATTCACTTACTACTATGTATGTATAACTATAGAAGCTGAGGAAGAGCAGGTTATCGAAAAGAATATTCTTTGTTCAGTAACCATTCCTTTGAAAAAAAAGCGGTAAATATGGTAAAATGATCTTTTTTGGAAAAATTAAAGTTACCGTTAAAATATAAACAACTGACGCTTGGTATGTTTATCTAAGCCGATAGAAATCACTTTATGGATAAATGTACAAATAAAGTGATGTAACCGGCTGACTGAGTTTCAATATAGAAATATGCACCAAAATGCAACATTTCAAGTTCCCACACTCCATATAGCACACAAAGGTAGACAAAAAAGAGACAGAGAGGGAGAAAAAAGAGATTGAAAAGGATTATTATAAACAGAGACGTGAAGGAGAAAGAATAGTAACATGGAAAAACACGAGTGTTTAACTGAGTGTGGGGAACTGCAAAAAGTTTAAATGAATCTGTATTATTGAAAACGACTTTCAGGCATAGCATTCCGAGAACACCAATAAAGTACAAATCTACACCTCTGTAAATGGCATAAACTAAAAATCAAAGATTTCATGGACTGATGACAGATTTTGATTTTACCACCTCTAATTCTTCCTCAACGTAGTCCGATATCATCTAACATTGTTCGACAAGGAAGGTAGTCGCTCAGTATGCGTAACACATGTCTTAGCCATTCCAATCGATGTAGTTTTACAACTTCATGGATGGACTTGCTCTCCTAAACTAACACTTTACACCTAACACCAATATCGCTCACTATATTACACCATTTAATACGGATGATAGAACTCAAACATCTGTGGACGAAGACAGCTAGCTAGCTAGCCTTTTCAATGGACATGTTTCATAGTGGTAAAAGTGAACAGAGAGAACTGTTGCGCAGTACACACATCCTTTGATCAACAGCCAGATATCACATCTACGTCGGAGATGACATCACTTGGTAAGTGCTACATGCTGAGATTCCTTCAGTAATCGGGCCATTAGAGATAGGGTTATTTACTTCACGCACAAAGGGAGAGAGAGACAGCTCGACATAATTCGACATATTTATAACCGATTAGTTAGTGAAAGTTAAAACGTTCCCCACTCAGTAGAATAAAACAATAAACATTATAAACCACAATAAATAGTATAACCCCGGTGAGTGTGTATTGATGAAGAGTCCCAAACTAGGACGAAACAGCTGCCCAGTACTCCTTGCAGGTTTCCCAATCGTTCCTTAACCGATGTCAGCTCATGATGAAATCCTGTAACCAACCAATCAAATCCCTACAAACTAATACTTAAATAGTACAACACTTATGTATTGATATGTCTGAAAGACAAATCATATCGAGAATTTAAAAGCTGTTTTTAATTCTAGTTCCAACTCACATCAAAATACATTAAAAAGTCTGTTAATCAAATACTATTCCTTCGACTTTAACTAGAAGCACAAGACCAGAGAAGACTAATGTATGCTGATCAATAAAATGTTGAGGGAAAAATTCCCAAAATTCAATTTCACAATAATATACATTTGTTCAGTTAAAACTAAAAATAAATACTATCATAGTTTGTTGTGTTTTTTTTTCTCTTTGCGCTTTTCATATGTTTGATTGCATAAAATATTGAGCAAACTGTCATTTCCGTAGACTCTATACTACCTACGAAAAATGATCCAAATCAAACAAGAATAAAAGATAAATTAGTGCAGTGAGAACAAGTGTTGTCTGATGAAGAGGATTAAAACCTTTGTGGCTACAAACAAATGAGTATTATTCATTCTTTGGATTCCTAGTGGAATTCCTAGCAATTCAGTAGCATATCACTAATTCACTCTGTTCTCTGAGGTCGCTTTTTAAATGAGTCCAGGAATGTTCCCTAACTTTCATTCCCAACAACCAGTGGTGTCCGTCAAGGATGTCCACTTTCCCCTTTTCTGTTTAACTTCATCATAGATATGCTAATGGAAGTATCCTTAACTGAACTTAACGACTTAAGAGTCGACTTGTTACCAGGGAATAGTCTTATAGACTTAGAATATGCAGATGACATAGTCCTGTTAGGGGAGGATGCTGACAAAATGCAGAGTCTTCTGAACACCTTGAGCAGCAATCTTCGGATGTTTGGCATGCGATTCGCCCCTGTGAAATGTAAGATGCTGCTACAGGAATGACTGGACTACGTCAACTCCTAGCTTAGTGATAGGGAGTGAAGTGATAGAACATGTTGACCACTTCACCTATTTGGGAAGTTGTATCAGCACCAACGGATTGATTGGTGACGAAATCTCAGCACGGATCCAAAAAGCTGGGGCTGCTTTCGCTAACTTACACCGTCTCTGGCGTAGGCGTAACATCCGGCTATCAACCAACGGACGTGTGTACTGCTCAGCAGTTCGCTCCGTCCTTCTCTATGGCTCTGAAACATGGCCAATACGAGTTGAAGACATGAAAAGGTTGACTGTTTTTGACCACAGATGTTTACGATGTCTTTCTCGCGTTAGGTGGTATAATAAGGTAAGAAATGTTGACGTTAGGCATACAGTGTTGGGCAAAGAGGGAAAATCAATCGACGAGGCTGTAAAGTTACATAGATTGAGATGGCTAGGTCACGTGCTGCGCATGCCTAACCATCGCCTCCCCCGACGGGCATTACTAGCTGATATAGGTGCAGGTTGGAAAAGAGTAAGCAGTGGCCAAACAAAAACATGGCATCAATCCATGAAATCCTTGACAGTTAAAGTGAGTCAGGTAGGGAGATTCAGACTTCCGGGTTGGGGCCCGCCCTCGGGACTCTAAAAATCAATGGCTGGAGACAATAGGTGACATGGCTCAAAATCGTTGTCAATGGCTTACGCGGATTTATTCAGTCTCTGTAATCTTTCATATTACTTTCTACCATTACTCATTCTGTTTCACTCTTATACTTGTCAAAACTCTATCGATTCTCTCCACTCATTTTCTTGTCTACCTTTGTGTGCTATTTGGAACGTGGCAACTCGAACTGCTGCACTTCGGTGCCTAGTTCTATGTTGAATCCAGACATTCCCAACTCACACGACCTCCTCCATATTACCCTCAGACAGACGCGCAATTCATCGTTTCGTATCAGGGTTCCACTACTCAACGGCCTGGCGAGTGATGTCCTTCACCGGTCCCCTAAGCATATGTCCAGCCCATCTCCATATTTGTTGGGTCATAGGTTCTTGGTTTCTTGATTTGTTGCCATGATTCCTTGCTGCTAATGCCTTCTGGTCAGTTGTCTGATCCTCATTATCGAACCAGCGAAGGCATCCCTGGATTAAAGTCTGCAGTAGACTGTTGGAAATGTTTTCAGTGAGGCGTCAAGTCTTTGGACCATATCGAAGCACCGACTAGCTTCACATTAGTGTTGAAAATTTGTAGCTTGTTCCTTGTATTGAATTCTGTATATCTCCATAGTGATTTCAAAGTAATAAACGCCTGTCTTGTTTTTCCTATCCTGGCTTTGATATCCCAACCTACGCACACCTGTAGTTGAAACGATGCTGACCAGGTCAGTTGGGGGGGGGGGGAAAGAGGCATTTGCTGTTGGTGATCGGATTGGGTATCCTTATCAACTTTGTTCTCTCTATGTTCACCTGAAGTTTTATCTACATGTGTAGAAGATATAAGTATTCAATGGATTGCCGCGGTATGCAATGCAATATTCCGTTTTGTTATACTCTTTACTGCTTAAATACAGCTACTAAAGATTATACTTCAATACATCAAGAAGTCACGAACACTCTACTACCGACTACGACTACCTGTGTAACAACAGAAGACAAGGGCCAGGCAACAGATCAGTTTTATTACGAAAACCAACAGGTATTTATATGTATTTTACGTACATTAATAGGCTTCTGCCCGCAGAAAGAAGGCGGTCTTCTGATTGGTTGTTTGCAAACAAAGGCAGTCTTCTTCTGCTTTCTCGTTTCGATATTTCTCGGAAATGCGAGCCACTTGTCTGCGAATCATATTTGTCCACGTCTAGGTCAGCTGTGATCGGTTGTTGAATCAGCCTAGATTAATTTCTACCAATCAGCGTAGATCAATGTCTACCAATCGGCTAGCAGCTCGCTCTCACCACACCTGTACGCATAGTTTGAGCATTTTGAACAAAAGTGCATCTGTAACGAGTATTAGGAGTGTCATTTACATCCACAGAGAGCATTCTTTTTTTTCCGGCTAGGTTGAATTCAAATAACTCACTAATGGTAAGAAAACCTTCATTATCTCCCAATCGTAGTTTCATTGTATGGAGAAAATCCCTTCCTTTATATAATGATGATAAGTGTATTAATGTCATAAAAAATGAGAATAGCAACGCACATGACTTATTCTGTAAACAATGATGATCATGTGGAAATCGTTTGTTTTTCTTCTAGAAAAAAAACACGCTGTATAATATGATTACAAAACTATGCTATTTATCTAGTAAAATGGTAATTTACATTCCTATAATCAAATAAGCATTATCATTTCATCACACTAACATGATTTTAGGCTATATAAGTCTAGTTAGAGGACATTATACCAAACACGAACCTCATATAAGGAAAAGAGATATTAAATTTAATTCAATTTAGAATTTCCCGTCGATTGATTGGACGGTTGATAATATCAGCTCCTCGTGCAGATGCTTCGACGATGTCTGGTTAAGCAAATTGAAGTCAAATGGTGTATGGTGAGTAGCAGTGGAATCCAGGATGTGCGTTTCGTCCTATTTGGAGCTCGTCATCTGGATGTACCTGCATTCCCCAGTGAGTGCTGGGGTTACCACCAAGGCGTTATCCACTAGACCACGAGGGCCATCCCTTGTGCTTGACTTCAAGTTACATGAGCAGGCAGATATCGTCAAAGCATCTGCACACGGAGCCGACATGTTAACCGGAGACTGAGCACCTCGGTCCAATCAATAGATGGGAAAATCTAAATTGAATTTAATAATTAATAAGACCCACTGCACAAAAAATGGCTCTCGTGGCCCAAATGGACTAATGCATAACGCGAGCATAAAGTCCCGGCTATTTTAAGCAGATTCCTGCAGCTTCTACTATTCAGAGTATTCAACACCTATTGGCCTATAAGCAGTTTATTCAGTACACGATAGACGACAGGGAAAATTCTTCGATGCTGTCCTTATGGTTTATTTGAATTGTATGTGAAGCTACGTCGACTGAGATGGCTGCGACACGTGCTGCACATGCCGAGCCACTATCTTCCTTGACGAACACTCTTAGCTGACATATAGTGAGGTTGGAAAACAGTTAGGGGTTATCAACCTACGACCTGCAATTAATCCGTAAAAATCTTTGACTATTGGTTTTGGCCATGTGAACAGGTGTAGACTACCTGGTTGGGGTCCTTGGGATGCTCAGAACTATTGATTTGAGACTGTTCACAGTGACGTAGATCCATTACCTCTTTGTAATCCCCCTGATCCTCATGTTTTTCTGCTCATTACAGCCCTTTCAAATTTATTTTCACTTTGTGTGCTACATGATATGGGAACTTGAACTGATGAGCTTTTGTGTAAAGTTCCAAGTGGGATCTCAGTCAGTCAGTTTGAACCAGAGGAATGATTCGTTAGCTATTATGAGGATATATACCTTTAAAAATTGACGAAGAAGTTATCAACAGGAATAATCTTTATTCACTAATTATTTCCTTAAATTTCCAAGATTTAGGAATTTGATATACTGTTCGAGTTTGATATCAGTTGGAGAATCATTGAAAACCAGAGAGTACTAGAAAGCTGTTTCGTCCGAGACTTGGACTCATCTACAGAACGCCCCTTTAATCTGATTTTTTCTGCGGCTGGAAAATATGACACCTTGTACAAGTGCAACCTCACGTAATAACCATAACCTACATTAATGTAGAAGAACAATTCACTCAATTGCATAACCAAGATATTACTATTTGAATAAGATTCAATTAACCATGACTCAAAAGCCTAAACTTCAAAACAACGTTTACTGAATCCGACATTCGTTGCGGAGGCGAACATACTGAGGTGAATACACATTTATCGGAGATGCTGTACACAGGAGTAAACATACACCTCGAAATAAATCATTGTGATTAGATAGTTGGAGGCAATCATCAGGAAGCCTTGCTGACGAGTGCCAATAAGCACGAAACCTAGGTCCACAGCTTCCTGCTGATTGCCTCCAACCATCTAATAACAACAATTCAAAGTACTCGGTGATGTCCAGCCACCTAGCATGATGGCCACATTGTAAACTTGACTGAAAGAATTCAGTCTGCGGTAAACAAAGGACTAAACTCATGATACTCGCTGCTAACTAACTAGTATCCAATCAAAGTATATAAATCACAGGGCAAGATTAATTAATATACTCTCCATATAATAATAATAATAACATGAACTTTACCTGTTGTATTTGTTCCAGTGTAATGCCTGCAGCAATAGAAACCAACAATTTATTATGTAGTTTATCTGAAAGTTGTTTTAAAACTGGAAGAAGTATATGCGGCTTGACACAAGCGAATACAATATCACTTTTTTCAACCATTGGTTCATTTGTTTGAATATACTCCACTCCATATTTCTATTCACCAAGAAGAAGAAAAACGGCGGGAAAAAATATAAATAAACGATTAAAAGTAACGAGAACAATGAACAACTGTATGTTTAAACTAGAATGCTGCATATTCCTTCAAGTAAAAATTAGGTATGTATAAATTCACGTTTATTTTGAAAAAATATGTCAAATATCTTTCAGGTTTGATCCCGGATTGATATCAGTTAGAGATCTATTGAAAACCAGTGAGTACAGGATATTTGTTTTCTCCTAGTTTGGAACTTTTCAGTAGTTTACACCAGCGAGAGCATCAACAGGGGGTCGAACCCACAACTTTCAGGTTACGAAGCGAACTCGTTAACCATTCAGACACTGGAATGGAATCCAAATGACATATGAATTCTAACTTTTATCAATTCGCGATTTTTAGCGCCACTACCAGCTCGTGTTCTGTGCGATAAAGAAGGCATTAGGCGTGAGACTGATAACTTATTAAATAGTCAGTAGAACACTTAGATCTCGTCTTTTCAACTCATATCATTTATAGGGACAACGTTTTCTTTCTTTCTTTTCCTTTTCTCTTTTTTTGTGCTGTGCTGTTTTATTTCTCTCTTCCTTACAAACTCTACTTAAAACATTCTTCTTCGTTCTTCCATACTCTGTATATCTCGGCCTTTTTGTTACCGCTTACGCCAGTAAATTTGCGAGTATCTACTTTTCTAACACCTTCAAACATTCTGTTCACTTTTGGCTTTGCTGCCGATATGCTAAAATGTTATTGTCAAAATTAACTGAGACTACCCATAATCTATGTAGAATTTTATTTATTGTTAATGTACAAACTTGATACAATACTGTAGTGAAAAGCTGAGAATTCCATTCTGTATCACAAATACTGTTTTGGAATAAAGCAAATTATTATTGTTATTATTAATATCATCGGCGACTTCCCATCCTCCATAGCGCCAGACTAACTTTTAAAAGTTAGTTTGTAAGAATTTAAGTGAATAAATACTCATCAGTAACACTGATTGGCGGTGGGGCTTAAAATCGCGAAATGACAGAAGTTAGAATTCATGGGGCGTTGGATTCTGACACAATGGCTGAATAGGTCAACGAACTTGCCTCATCAGCTGAAGCTGCTGGGTTCGACCCACGGTGATGTCATCGGTGTGCAAGGCTGAAGAGTCCCAAACTGGGAAGAAATAACTATCCAGTGGTCTTCTAACTGATATCAATCTGTGATCGAACTTGAGACTAGTCAAGTTTCTACAAACTAACACATAAAAAGTATTTTTACCACATCTTTTCTTATATTTGCGCGCAAAACAACTCTAAAAATGAGTGGGATTTAGAAAATTTTGCCACCTCTAAAAATGATATCAATTCTATTTATAGCATATGGTAAGTAATAGTTTTAAAACTCTTCTCTCTCTCTCCCTCAAATCTCCATTGAACAGCTGATAAATAAGCATCAAAATTATAAATAATTACTGAAAAGTTGTTTTGTTTTTTTGCTTCATATAACAAAGTCCAGTAACTCGTATTAAACGACAATTAATGTGTGAAGGGTGAATATTTCAAAAACCACCTCCGCACTAACGATTGACTGACTCTGTGGGATAATTATCCAAAAATATAAAACACAATGAAATGGATAGCCTGCCACTAGTATGTATGGTTGGGAAAATACACCTTTTCAGTATAAGGATAAAACTTGGGCACTGTGGTAGAGTATAATTCCATTGTGGGTAAAATTTATTTTGACAGCTGTTTCATCCTAGTTTGGGGATCGTCGGTAGTACGCACCCACTGGGATTCGAACCCAGGACCTTCCGGTTACAAGGCAAGATCGTATACCATTCAGCCACTGGGACCCGACTCGAGTGCGGGCTCATGAATTCTAACTTCTACCAATTCGTGATTTAGCGCGACATAACTAACCCTTACAAACCAAACTATAGAAAATTAATCTGATGCTCGCTAGTGACTTGCTACACGACAGTAATATTTACTGATAACCACGTTTCGAGCACAAATTATTGCTAGTCATAATCATATCAAGGCACTCTCAGACAACTTTTTTGCTTCATTCATATAAATGAGTAAAAATTGATGATTAGACATTTGAATAAAATCAATATAAAATAAAGAACAGTCGGAAATAATATCAGTGTTATCAATAAAGTGCAATCAGATGGGAAAAAAGATTTTTTTTACGGTAAAAATAAGTAACTTGTTAGAATGTTATAATGTGAATTGAAATAAATTCTAACATTATGTATTATCCGTTGATTTGACTGGTAATATCTTCTATATTTCTGGGATTTGCATTGAGTCACATCTGTTAAATGTGTTCGGTGTAGACTCGATGAACGAGGATTCAGTAATGAACCTTTCTCTATCTCCACCTAACTAGATTACTTTTTAGAATTTTAACTCCGTCCAACCCTACTGTGTGTTCATGCATGCAGTGCAATTGCTGGGCTTTTTTCTAGATTACTTATCTTCTCAGGGTCAACCTTAGCTAAATTCTTAAATTCTGATAATCTCACTACTCCTGATCTACTAGTTTGACCTATGTAGTGGACCTCACTCACTGTCATTGCAAGGTATTTTGTAAATTATATTATTTTGTTTAGTTGAGTCCACCGGGTTCTTTAGCCTACATAGCCTGTAGGTTTGAATGCCACCCTAATTCCTGCTTTATTGAGAATCCTACTTAGGGTCTCGGACGTGCCCTCCTTATGTGGTTAAACTGTGGTGAGAGCTGTCTACTAGCCAAATTAGTAGACAGTAATTTGCGTCAATGTTTACGTTCCCAAGATTTGCCGTGAGAAAATGGGGACAAAGACTGATTCAAAACCGACCACAGCAGACTTTGAGTAGGCGGGTACAGTTAACATATAGATGATCTGACATTCAAGAAACAGTCACAAAGAGATGAAAGATTAACTTTAAGTGAGAAACAACCAATCAGATGACTGTGTTTGTTTGCTTAACTAAACTATAATAATGTACATGAAAATATATAAATATGCTTTGATTTCCTTAATAAACGATCTGTTGCCTGACCCTTGTCTTCTGTTGTTACAAAACTACTGTATATGCCTTATATCCTTTCTTATTTATGTTATCATTATTAATTTCACCATTATTTTTATTTTGTATTTGACCTGTTTTTGATATTCCTAATGAACTTTATAGGACAGTTACTTAACATCAAGAAAGTTGTCTGAGAGTGCCTTGATATGATTATGAGTAGTAATAATTTGTGCTCGAAACGTGGCCATCATTAAATATTACTGTATAACAAACACCGTTTGATTTTATCAAAATAAAATGTTACCTTTCCAATAACTTATTTCGTTATTCCCCTAATTAACATATATATAGACTAGTTAGAAAATAACTATGATTGTGAAGAAAACACTTACTAAGCGAGTTTATGGAAACTGATTAGGTTTACTATTTTATTGCAATGATACAAAAACGCGGAATGAGAATTTATCTGTTTCAGCACAACCCCGGTGTTGGTTGATTAGTCAATTGACATTCTAAGTGCGCTAGCATCGAAATTTTAGCAAATAATCATACATTACAATCTGCATTTTAATAATTATTTCAACAAGGTAGATTTCAATCACAAAAATCCGATATTATGCGGAGAAAAATCGATAGTCAGGGATCCCTGTTTCATCTTATTTCAGAATTTGTTAACAATACACCTCCAATGGCCTAACCAAAGATAGAGTTCAAAACCTTCGGGTTACCAGGCAAACATTGAGTTCTAACTCGCATCACTTTGCGATATACAACCAAAAACTATGAGAAACCAGCTGTTGAATGTTATCTAGTTTTCGACGATTCTCGAGCTCACTTCTTTTGAAATTAGTCGAATTCCTAAAAACAATTACTTGAAAAATACTAAGTATTATTGATTTAGGAGTAGAATTCTGGAATTGTAATACGATATAATTCCAAATTAGATAAGTTTATTCGATATAAGCCAAAGTGATACAATATTAACAACTGGATCAAGTTTCCATTATAATCTATCATTTGGTTGGAGGGTTTCATCATGAGCTGACATCAGTTACAGGACCATTGGATAACCAGTTGGGAGTACTGGACAGCCGTTCGGTCAGCCTAGTTCTGGACTCTTCATTAGTACGCACCCATCGTCAGGGTTCGAACACAGGACCTTCTGGTTACAAGGCGAGCCAGCTCGTAGACCAATAAGCCACTGGGACCCAATCCAATGGCCAGCCCATGTATTCTAACTTCTGCCAATTCACGGGACAGCGCGACCACTAGCCATTGTCTTCTTCGATGAGTAACTGCCCTCACCTTCAACCTGCTGTACCCTACTGGTCACGGCTTCCCACTAGAACTCCAAGTAACTACCAACCTGAACAGGGCCAGTCGCTAGTGAGCATCATATTAATTTTTAAGTATTGGTTTTGTAGGGATTTTGTTTGATTGGTTGGTTTTCAAGTACTCCTAGGTTTTCCAATGGTTCTCTAACGGATGTCAACTCATGATGAAATCCTCTAACCAATCAAACAAATCCCTACAAACACCAATACTTTAAAATTAATTTGGATCTATTGGCTTTTTTTAAGCCGACAAAGTGTGTTCCCGAGTGATTTCTTTGGTTGGCGTAAATACCAGCCTAATCCAAGCTTTATTAAGAATACTATCTAAGGCAAATGAAATTATGAAGTCGTGTGAATAAATTCGTATACTTTCGACCAGTAAATCATGCTCGAAACGTCATACAGTGATTAATGCTGTATCACTGTGTATCATATCAAATAAACTTGTCTAATAGAGAATTACTGAATATCAGTTTCTGAATTTCACATATATTAAAGCACATCAGCTATACATTTATCTGAATACTTATAGATTTCCATTGAGTCTAATTTGCATATTGTACGAATCTGAACAGTGAAGCAGAAAAGTAAGAGATCAATCAACAGAGCCATAGATTTACAACATACAACACGAAACGTCGTAACATCTCATAACTTATAAAAGTTAATTACGACTAAAAAGGAAAACCACAATAAAAGTGAATGACAGTTCTAATGAATACACAAAATTATTCCGAAAAAAAAGAACAAGAAAGAAATCAAGTTAATGCTGATCAATAAAAAAATCACCTTGTACACACACATATATACACACAGAAATTTCAGATTATCAATCATAGAATTGTGATTACTTCACCTGTACCAAAATATGCATATAACACATGACAGGAGAAGAAAAGTATTTTGTTTTATCTGTGCTACTCAGGCTATCCATCTACGTTCACGAAAAAAGAACACAGTATCACTTTACACTTTGAAAGAGAAACAAGCAGACACACCAGAAATCAATCAAAAGACGATGATAAGGAAAATAGAAATGTAAGATAAACACTTGATTCAATGACTTGTCAATTACCATCATGATAAATAAACACGGAGAGATAAGGAAGATTTCATGAAACTAACACAACATAAAGGTAAAAAGCATGACTAGAGAAATGAAAGTACCATAATGCATAACCCTGTTTAATGCATTCAACTCCAATGTGAAGTCAGTGCTACTATGCGGATCAGAGACATGGCGCGTCATGAGGGGTACTTCGAACCTTCATCAACAGCTGTCTTCGTTCAATACTCAAGATCAGATGGCCGACCAGAAAAGATTAGCAAGAGTCAAGGATATCTGGGAGCGAACCAACCAAGCAGGAACCAATTGGGCAACAAATATGCAGGAAGAAATGGAGGTGGATTGGCCATACTCTGAGGAAACAAACCATCAAGTGAGTGGCATCACACACCAGGCCATTGCTCGAGTGGAGCCCGAAGGGGAAGCAGCGAGTTGGTCGTCAGTGCGAGGGTATCATGGAGGAAGTCATGTGAAGAGGAGATGAAGGCGTGCGGGCAGACGTGGAGCCAGGTGAGAATGTTGACAGAGAACCAAACGCAATGGAGATGTGCGGCTGAAGCCCTATGTTCCTCTAGGAACTAAAGAAAAACAATAGGTCTTTCTTGTCGTTGTAACCAATCCTGGTTACAACCTATTATATGAATGAGCAATAGTTAAACATCTGAAACCAAACGAGACAGTTACTCAGTGCTTCTTGGCTTCCACTCTTCTGATCATTTAGCAGTGGGGACTGAAGGTACACATGTCTGTATCTGCCTCCCGAAATACCTTCCTGTAACTATACGTTTACAATCTCTGTTAGCGAAGTTCTATGTCCTACCTCCATATGGATAGAAGTTTTTCCACAAAAAAGAAAAGATGAATGCAAACTCCAAGGGATTACTGTTCAGTTGGTAAGCATAAAAGATCTGCCCAAAGAAGTTACAAACCGTTAGTTACAATTACAAATGAGCCAGAGGATGGAAACATGAAAAAACTGAATGAACCTGTTCGATCGGTGATAATTTAGCGATGCTTTTTCTGATATTATTCTGATGCCCTGTGGATTAAATTTAGTCAACTGCTAGAGAGATTCTCACCTAAGACAGCTAGGTATTTTGGTTGGGACAGTTAGGAAATGTTGCACTCTCCAACTAACTAATTATACTGCAACGTGAACCATAGGCTAAATTGCCCAATCTGTTATCATTATGCTGTCCACTTTGATTCTAAAGTGTAAATTGTATTCCTCCATTACTGATGCCTTCAAATTTGTTGTTACTTCTCCCGTATTTAGCCTCTCACAGATGCTCCAGAACCTTATCCGTCTGTACTGAATGCGGTCACGCTAAACAATTGTCTTCAAAAGGTTTTCTTTCGATGCAATTTCGAACATGACTATTCTGACACAGCATGTCTTCGATAGGGGGCTTCCTATCTACAATATGTACATCTCAAGCGAATCTAGCAGAATGTGCAAAGATTGATTATTGATATATCCTACACCTAATAAAACATCATGAAAGTGACGACTAAAGCCTCTTTGAATTCAAAGAGCATCCTTTCAGCAAACACAAGCTTTTTTTATGGCTGCTGGAAATTTTTGTATTTGTTAGTTAAATCCGTCTATGTAAGGCTGCTATTCATGGGATTGCGCAAATGAAATGAAAACAGTTTAAGTTCATCTAAGATATGATATCTTAGATGAAGAATCCAGCAGCAGTTAAGTTATGCGAAAGATAGTGTTCCCATCGACAGCATTCAAGGACTACTATAAAACTAAGTGTGGAATTTCAAAATCTCCTTTAGTCGCTCTGTCGAGTCAGTATTATTTATCCTAAAATGTAGCACCACACGGTAGCGTTACATCATTATATTTAGTCTGGTAGATATCCAAAAATGGTTTATTTCTTGATGATGCTTTGTAAAACCGTTTTTTCTTATTCCTTAACGTTCCCAGTTGAGCATATGGCTTTAAGCCAGAGCTTTGAAGTTTCGCTAGCAATGGTGTTTATTTTTACGGGATGGGGTTGCTAGCCTCATGCCCAATCTTCCCTCTTTACCAGTTTTGTTACTGGCTTAGTGAGGTAAAGGAGTGCATCATCCGGGGATCGAACGCCGAACCATACGCGTGGTCGGCGAGCATTCTACCGCTGTGCCACCGGCGCACTTGTAAAACCGTGAGAAATATTCTTAAATTGTACTGCATTATAATTACTTATGTATTTCCACATGACTATGGGATATCATGGACCCAGCTGCAAAGCACATCAGAAAATAGAACAAAGTAGAGAAGTGTTGCTGAAGCCCTATGTTTCACTCGGAACCCAAAGGAATAATAACAATAATCATGTATTTATGTAAAACTTGGGTTGACTTGGTTGTAATTAACTTCACTGGGCTTCAGTTTTTACACAATAACTGTAGATCGCAACCTAATACATGAAAAGACTGCACTAAATACCTGAGATCTTACTTCTAACTAAGGTCACTGAGTAGTTTCTATCATATGGTAAACGAAATTGAACTGACATTATATGGCATGAAGCCAGGTTACTCAATCCTGTGTTTAAGTGGTTTGGGAATATGTTTTATGTTGTCGGCTGTAAAAATCAATTACTGTGTTCTATATCAAATAAACAAATTGATATAATTTAACTGCATATTTCGTCACGAATCAATATCGTCTAGAGAATCACTGAACGCTAAAGACTACTAAACACCTGTTTTGTCCTAGTTTGGGACTCCTCGGCAGTGTGTACCAACTACCCTACCACGAATCGAACCCAGGATCTTCAGGCTACGATACCAATTCGTTGACCGTTCATTCAACTATTTTAACCGAAATTCAGTGACCCGTGAATTCTAACTTCCATCAATTCGTGATTTAGCGCTACTGCCAACCAATGCCCCCGATGAACATCCATTTCGCCCTGACATGGTGGATCCCATTGGCCAAAACTCTCCATTACCACATCCGGACATCTACCCAGTAGCCACCAATGATTTAGAGTCAGCTATTTTGATTATGGTGACCATGATTTTACGCCTCAACGAAAACTTTTCCCCTAAAACCACAACGTAATGAACAATTCACCACAAGAAAATGAGTGTGATAGGAAAACAACGTGTAACTATATGTTGCAAAAGAATAAAGGTACAAATGACTGGAACAATATTATGTGACTTCTATTCTTACAATAATTGGAAAGGTTCCGTAAAGAAAGTCTGTAAAGTAAACTTTTTGTAGAACAAAACTCAAACAATTAACCAGAAAAAACGAAAATTTTTCATAGCGAAAGAGACAAATCTCTCAACTAAGAAGAGCATGCATCACCAAAACTTGATCATAGTTAAAACGTTTGTGTAAAAGCGTCATACTACTGATATAGAAATCAGTAGCCACAATATTTAACAATAAAATCATCGCAACTGAACTAATAAATCATAATTTACTACCAAAACGCAACATCAAATTACAAAGCTTACGACTTACAGCACATAAATTTTTTAACGACACGATGAACTAGATAAACATATAAACCATAAAAATAAATGCAACAAAAGCGAAACAACTTATCAAATAACTCAACATCTGATTTGTAGAGTAACCTTAGGGGGAAAAAACTCCAGTTCTCAGTTCGAGATAAAATTTCACCACAGCTCCTTTTGGAAACCGCCCTAGCAAGCGCTACCAGTTGGTGCGAGTGGTGCCTAACTACTCACATCAAGCAAACAGTAGTATATGCCACCATACGGAAGAAAGGTGACTTGAGATTTGTAACTGGTTTAACGGGTTACTTCGTTTTACCAATCTGTTTATCAGTAAGAAACCTGCCTGAAGAAAATGCCTTTTTAAGATTGCTTTTAGTGTGCTAGGCCCTCCCCGTGAAATACCAATCCTATAACTAATCTTATGTACACTTATACAGCTAACTGGTACCCAAAGTCCAAAAAACAACCCATGACTTGAAGTGTGTTTAATCTAATATTTTTTAAATCATGGAAAATTCCCACTGTAACATATGGAAAATCAAAACAAATGATCCCCGGTATTATTTCACTTGTTCTACTTGTCATTCTAAATCAATTCCTTCATGCAACATTAAATTCTATGCTATTAAATTTCACACAATATTACGTAACGTTTTTATTTTATTCGATTTGTCTACTAATCTTATAACTGCACACCTTTTTCAAGTTCTATCCATCCTATGAATTATTCTATATATGACATTAATTTGATTTGCCACTTGACATTTAATACACAAACAGTAGGCGCAAATCCCGTGGTTTCAGTTCATTATAGGTTGAAAAGTCTATTGGTTTCTCCTTTAAAAGTTCACTTAATTTCTTTGTCACCTGTTTCTTTGTGGCTTCTATCATATCCTTCATCTTAATGTCCATTAAATATCGTGATGAATCATTTTGAATGAATTAGATCTTATCCATATTATTCATCCCTGTTCATTAAAACTATAACGGAATCCTTTTCAGTTCGTAATATCATGATTATCGCATTATTTACCAGATTTCTAAAATGCTATTTGATGCTCTTTAAAGAAGACATTAGATCGTACGGTTGGTAAGAGTATATAACGATTTGCGAAATCTACTAGCTTGGACTTCAACCAGCTTTGTATTTCTTCCTTTATTGGCTTTAACTTGGTCGGCTTCTGTATCGGCTTTGTCATATTTTCTAGGAATATTGAATTTAAAATCAACTGGAAGTGCTTCTTTATCGAACTTATGAGTAAAACACAAACTACTATTATCCAACATCTGTTTCAATTTACTATACACATTACGATAGATTATACCATTTAATTTTATTGAAAACGTTATTCAGGAGTCAAAACCCCAACTCCAAGTTTTGATTAGCTAAAAATAGCATCAAAAGACATTCAGAAATTGTTTAATGAAACTAAATGTAAGTATGTTATCCAGTAGGCCACTGGGCCACACATTGGAGATATAGCTTATTGACTTGAGCAGTCAACTTCCAGTCACCAGGTCGCGGGTTCGAATCCTTCTCCATCTACTTCAGACAGGGTAACTTGGTGGTGGTATTTTTAGTCCTTACACAATATCAGTATGAATCATAGTTCAGAGCATGAGAGATCACTTCCGGGTAACTGTATGTAAACAGTAAACAGTTTTGTGTCGTAAAATACACGTGAATTCATTTCTGACCTGTTCAACATAAAGTTAACCTTTTGACTCCAAAATAAATTGAGAAATAATAACAAAAACTATGATTACTTCATGTAGAGAAACTTTGACTTTTGAATGATATAATTACTATCATGTTATGTTATTAAAAGAATACACTGTTTTGCATATATTGTTAGGCAGAAACATTACATGCAAACGAATCTTATTCCGATCGTGACCGGTTAACTGCCTTGACGCTATTACAGATCATAATGTCAGGAAAGTAAGATATTCCTTTACATTTCCAGTGGAACATAGGGCTTCAAGCTAGATACTTGAAGTTTCGGTAGCAGTGGTATTTATTTTTACAGAATGAGGTTGCTAGCTTCATGCCCAACTTTCCCTCTTTACCAGTTTTACTAATGGCTTATCGAGGTAAAGGATTGCATCGGCCAGGGGTCGATCCGCGGACAACATGCGTGGTCGGCGAGCACTCTACCGCTGTGCCACTAACGCACTAATATGCGTTAAGATAACACTAAACAAAATATCAGATAAATTAAGAAAAATGACAAAGGATTTATGAATTTATAGGTAATGGAGAAGATTTGTAGCTCAGGTGAATGATATTCAATTAGTTGTTTTACGAGTTGATCACGGACTGATATCAGTTAGAGAATCATTGAAAACCAGGGAGTACTGGACAGCTGCTGTTTCATCCTAGTTTGGGAATCATCGGCAGTACGCACCCACTGGGATTCGAACCCAGGACCTTCCGGTTACAAGGCAAGCTCGTATACCATTCAGCCACTGGGACCCGATTCAACGGCTCATGAATTCTAACTTCTACCAATTCGTGATTTTAGCGCGACCCCAACTATTGTCGTTGGTGGGACATCCATCCACACACGTGACTTCTAATTGGACCTCACTAGTTGTGTTCTTTGAGCTGGTTAATTTAGTCGCGAAGCTTTCGTTCCCCTTCTAGACATCATCTTCAGCGTAGGTTTTAGTATAAAATGAACTTATTTAAGTTCTCCATGAATGATTATTGACAATCATGATTAAATTAACCAGCTCAGAGAACACAACGAATTGACAGGTTCCACGCAGGCCAAGGCAGCAGCAGTGACTGCTGGACCTGTTTCTTTTGCCAGTAAGCTGTAACTCATAGATTCCACACGACCAGTTTTGATTCTGAAACTGAGGAACGAAGTACCTAGGCTAGCCATCTTTAATTTAACGTATCAATTAAACCGTTCCTTTGAAGCCAGTTATATTGGCCATTGCTCTAGGGACTTAATTTTTCGTGCTCGGGAACATCTACCAGTTTGACTATATAATGGTATAGTTAAAACCATCAACAGTTCTATGTTGTTGGATCACTTCGGCCAAACGGGTCCAAAAACTAGCATTGAGAAATCTCTCTCTCTATCATCTGTCGGATACAGAATGAGCTACCAAAGGCTTCTAAATACCGAAAACTTCAAACATCAAAGGCCATTGTGAGTCGTTTAAATCAACCGCATTTCTGTGTGTAAAAAGAAGCAGATCCGGGCACTATTGCTTCTCTAGCCTGTATTGGAACCTATAAATGCTATATTATACGTCTATATCTTGGTGGTATAAAATCCAGTGTATTACATATTCACTGTATCCAATGTAACTAACTAACTTCTTTTACTTTCTCTGGATCTGTTTCATTTCGATTAGCCCGAAATTCTGAATCGATTTTCTCTCTCTCAGTAAAGTAAACTATCCATAAATTACTATTGAATGAATGATATAAGTAGTTGTGCATCGGTGGTGAAATGGTAGACTCTTAGCTGACCATGCATGTGGTTCAGGTTCGATTCCCGACCAATGCACTCCTAGACCTCATTTAATCGGTGGTAAGCGTGAGAAAAGCAGAATTTTTTGATAAATGCTTACATACAATATCCAGTAATAACATTAACAAAATTTCAAACTTCTCATCCGTCATAAATATACAAACACTGAACAATGCATAAATTATGAATAGATACATAACCTTATGAATAAAATATATAAAAATGTCAAACATGTATATGTATTCTATATCTTAAAGCATACACATACCTCAGCATCTGGAAATGATAAACCATAACGATCTGTCATTGTTACTTGAGAACCATTGATGATGCCTAAAAATGTTTCAACAATATTAACAGGTTAATTAATTAACAGGTTATAATATAGACTAGAATGATGAAATAGCCCAGCTTAAAATGATCGGGAAAAAAGAAATCAAAAACATACTTTGCTAAAAGCCTCAAGAGATTACCCAGGAGATTATGTCACATAGCATACTGTATGTCAATTTATGTGTACATGGCCATACAAACATACATGCATATGGAGCAGTAATCGAGCTTTGCATGTCAGGGTTCGAGAACATATACCCAAATGGCTTGAAAAACAAATGAATTTTGCAAACTCAATAAACGCCAGTGGAAGAATACCAACCTGGTCTACAGTAAAACACTTACTTTATTATGTGGATCCCAAGATTAATATCAAATCGGTTTTCAATATCATCCATGAAAACAGTCTGCGGCACGTGCTGAAATATGCAGAGGCGGTAGCTACTCTAAAAATTAAGTCAACCGCCCCGCCACCCTGCATATACAAAACAATTTATTATTACTTATAACCCACCCTAGTAATCTTTATCTGACTATATTACCCAAAGTAGTGGTAATTGTTGTCCTTCCAAGGCTTACATAAGTTAGAGAATCATTGGAAAACCTAGGAGTACTGGACAGTCATTTCATCCTAGTTTGGAACTCTTCATCAGTGCGCAACCACCACAGGGGTTCGAACCCAGGACCTCCAGGTTACAAGCCATTGGGATATGATCGAATGGCCTATGAATTCCAATTTCTGCCTATTCGAGATATTTAACGCAACCGCCACCCAATGTCATAGACTTGGTGGACCCTGCTGGTTATGACAGCTTATTCTTAAGTCCCTTATCTTCTTAATTATTTTAATTGACCACCTTTTACTTTTCACATATAGGTTGATTTGACAAGTAAATGTGTGACAAGACTGTTTGAAATGCATTGCGCAAACAGATCACATTTTTCAGATAAACTTTGTCTTCTAATGAAGCTATCCAAATTCAAGTGAAATAACTTATTATAAGATTACGTAATAATGGTTAGTGATATGATCGTCACACATATTTACAACTTGGTGTACAATATTTTAGTCAAGACTCATACTCAATGAGCATCTTTTTGTAAACATGATGACTGACTTGACTCGATCAGTCATTATTAAGCAATGGAGAAGTGTTTGAATTGAAGAAAAAATAACTCACTGAAATATTAATGTCTACTCAAACAGAATGGCTTAACTAATAACCATTCCTGAAGAGTATTACAATGAAAACACAATAACATCCGTACAAAGTAGTAAAGAAAGAGGTCAATTTGGTTGAGTATACCTGACACGGAAGTTTGTGTGTAGGTGGCACAGTAGTAGAATGCTCGCTGACTACATATGTGGTTCAAAGTTCGATCCCCGGTCGACGCACTCCTTTACCTCGCTAAGCCAGTAACAAGACTGGTAAAGAGGGAAGGTAGGGCATGAGACTAGCAATTCTATCCCGTAAAAATAAACACCACTGCTACCGAAACTTCAGAGTTCTGGCTTAAAACCCTATGTTCCATTGAGAGTGTAAAGGCGTAAAATATATAAATAACACGAAGTGTAATAATCCATGGGCATTGATTACAAAAAGGCCAGCTGTCACTATTTTTTATCTGTGGTATTTTATCTCTGTGGTAAATGTTTTAATTAAAGCATCATCTACGATCTATCTATAGAATATTAAAAATAAGGGAAACATTTCTACCTTCAACTTCAAAGGTCTAGAATAATAACGAGAGGTGAATATGTAACGGTAGAAGACGAAAGACTTCGTAAAGGAATGTTTATTTGCAATTTGGTATCTCTATATAGCCAAATTATGTACAACTTATCTTCAAATCACCATTTGCATACATCTTCCGTATTGTGCTACTTCTGGCCTTCCTTCATATTGTGTTTCTTTGTGTTCCTTTCATGTCTTCCATGTATGTCCACAACACTGTATCATTTGCTTTCTCTGACATCAAATGTATCTCCGTGCTATTTGGTGTTTTTATGCCAATAAACATCTCCTTAAACATATACTACTGATAAATCTTATCAGTAGCACACGCCACAAATATTCTACCTTAATCCACTTGATATACACTTTCAAGAGGCCACTGAAGGTCTCAGAGATAATAATTTTTAACAGGTAGTTGTCGACAACAACTCTATCCAGTGACTTGAAAAGAATTTCAACTATTCAACATATCGCATATGTATTATTATTATTGTTGTTTCCTTTAGTTCCTAGAGGAACATGGGGCCTCAGCCACACGTCTTTATTGCATTCGGTTCTCTGCCAACGTTTTCACCTGGCTCCACCTCTGTCCACATGCTTTCATCTCCTCTTCACATGACCTCCTCCACGTCACCCTCGCACTGACAACCAGCTCGCTGCTTCCCCTTCGGGTCCCACTCTAGCGATGGCCTGGCGTGTGATGTTACTTGATGGTTTCCTCAGAGTATGGCAAATCCACCTCCATTTCTTCCTGCATATTTGTTTTACAATCGGTTCCTGGTTGGTTCGCTCCCATAGATCCTTCACTATTGCTAATCTTTTCTAGTCGGCCATCTGATCTTGAGTAGTACTGAGCGAAGACAGATGTTGATTAAGGTGTGTAGTTTGTTCGAAGTGCCCTTCGTGACACTCCACGCCTCTGATCCACATTGGAGTTGAAAGTTCGGATCTTCTTTTCATGTTTATGATGATTGCTGTTGACCTCCACACAGACTTGAGAGTAATGAAAGCTTGCTTTGCTTTCCCGATCTTCGCTTTGACATCCTCATCAGTTCTGTCCGCCTGCAGTTGAAACGATGCTTCCTAGGTAGGTAAAGGAGGCTACTTCTTTCAAATTTCTCCCATTTATGCTGATTGTTGTCTGTTTTTGTTGCTGTTGCTGTTGGCTAGGAATCTTCATCACCTCTGTTTTCTCTATGTTCACCTGAAGGAAGTCCTATCTTCGCTGGATGCTTCTTCTGCCAACTTGTTGCTTTTCGCTTGCATATCTTCCAGTTTGTGGGAAATCAGACACATATCATCAGCGAAGTCCAGATCCTCCAAGTTATTTCTGTGGGTCCATTTTATGTCTCCTTCCTCGCTGCCCGCTGTCTGTCGCATTATCCAGCCTACCGCAATCTGGAAAATCATTGGAGATAGTATGCATCCAGCTTGTCTTACTCACGTCTTCACTTCTTTGAAGGGTTCCGTGAGTTTTCCGTTGTGGATTACTTGGCATGCAGAATTGTCGTACAACTGTTGGATGAGATGTATAATTGTTGGAGGCACCCTGTAGTAGCAAAGTATTTTCTAAATCACCTCTCGATCGAAGCTGTCGAAGGCCTTTTCAAAATCAATGTGGCAATGCTTAATCATAAGACGAAAAGTGAGAAAGTAAGTAGAAGTCACCTCATTTATTCATTCATTCGCATTCTCCTTCCTTTTCACAAGTTATCATCGGTCAAAATATAGATTCCTTTGGAGGTAACACTCTATATATCACGAATCGACAGAAATTAGAATTCACAGGTCAAAGAATTCCAACCTACTGGCTACATGGTTATGCGTTGACCTAGTAACCTGAAGGCTCTAGGACCATTCCGTCGTGATGTAGTGGGGGCGCACTATTGAAGACTGCTAAACTAGGGCGAAATAACTATCTAGTGTCATTTGGTTCTTAATGATTTTATACCTGATACCGGTTTGTCACGAAATCCACATTAAAACTAATCAAAATCCTTATAAATTTCAAAATCTAAATATCATTTATCAGACTCAATGAATTTCTTCTAGATTATCTTCCGGTCTGATAAGAAATTACAACCTTAGAATTAAGTTGAATGATTTGTACATAATTCATTTGAAGGTAGATTTTTTTCATAGAATGATATCAGTTAAAGAATGAATGACAATCAAAGAAGGAACTATTTCTTTTCGCCTTAGGATGATGTTCCGTAGTTAGTAAAAAATCAATCACCTAAACCTACATAAAATTTCGCCAGAAAATGGGTGATTTTTCTTCTCGTTGTCACAATAGAACTTGTATTGTGTAGTGTCATAATCAAACAAAATTAACGATCAACTGTTTCATAACTGATTCAAGGAGACGTGGCTCATTGACGTAAGTACTCAGCTTTCAGTCAGGGACTCCCTGGGTTCGAATCCTGTCCCACATACTTCAGTAGCTAAGCAACTGAAAAGTAGTATCAGTCCTCATAGCCTAGAACATGAAAGACTTGTTCCGAGGTCTAACTATTTCACAACTGAATTTATATCCCTTGGAAATTGGATCAAAGCAAATGCACATAACTTTACTAAAAATTATACAGGACATACGTTGGCTTTAACAAGTTTGTTTGATTGTCAGTAAAATTATTTACAGAGGGACTCCAGAATATTCCCGAAATTAATTGTATAAACTCAATAGACAAACAGAACATACAAATCAGTGTGAAACATTTTAAAAATATTTTTATAAAAATAGTTGACTAGATATTCAGATGACAACAGTTGAACAATTAACACACAAATGTCATGAATTTACTTGCACCAGATTTACTGTAAAACTGGTTATGATATTGATATAGAAATCAAGTCTGACGTCAAGTATTCTGGACTAATTCTTCCGTCTGATCTATTCTGGTCTTCCCATGTCTTTTTTTATTCCTTTACGTTCCCAGTGTGGAACATAGGACTTCAGGCCAGAGCTTTGAAGTTCCAGTAGCAGTGGTGTTTATTTTTACGGGATGGGGTTGCTTGCCTCATGCCCAACCTTCCCTCTTTACCAGCCTTATTACTGGCTTAGCGGCTGGGGATCGAGCCTCGGACTACATGCGTGGTCGGCGACCATTCTACCGTTTTTCCACAGTCTGACTTTTTACATTAAGAAGTTAAGGTACTCGGGAATAACTCAAACCCTTCTCTTACAGTTTGTCAACTGGTGCATCTTACCTATTCTTCACTCTTATTCTTTCCTGGGTTGCTTATAAAAGACTATTTCATACTTCGTAGAACTCTGACGACTGTCAGTAGGGCGAGTGGTATCCCATTGGGCCATATCGTTGACATCGTCATTGATAGACACTTGATTTCATGCAACAAATTTGCTAAAAGGATTTTGTCAGACTGTCAACATCCACCGCAGCTTTCATCTTGTGTCTTCTCAGGTAAAACAAGAAGTTATTTCAAAAGACTTTATGCGCTCACGTACAAGTATAAAAATCCTACGATACCATATTTAGCGCATATTTTAGGTGATGAAAACAGTGTCAGGCACGAAGCAACTAACCTCCTTACCACTAGTAAATAAACACATTTTTTTCCACCCTTATAACATCAAGCTTTACTGTTATTATTATTCTTATATTTATAATCCTCTCATTTTTCGTTCTGTTTATTTTCTCATAAGTGTAAACATACATCATTTAACCTCTATAATAATTTTTATTTTTTGTTTTTCCCTTCACTATGCTATATCAAGAGAAAATTAGATTCAAGACTCTGTAACATGCTAAACATTGCCATACTGTATCGACAATAATGCTTAAAATAGTTATTATTCTCATTTTGTACTTTGCACACTTTTCACTTTATTGCTACTGTATATGTGGGCAAATTCCTGTGGTTAGTTTTCATTTATATTTTGAGTAAATTAGATGCAATATTGTGACAAGTGCTGAGAATTCCATGCTGTATTATAAGTACGGTTTTCGGAATAGAGCAGATTATTATTATTATCATTATTATTATTATTAAGAAATAAGCTAACAGTGGCATATTAACGCAAAATAAATTCTGACCCTTGGTTGGTGGAAGCTAGTAATGAAATCCAGAATGCGTCTTTTTTCCCAATTAGAACTCTTCAACTAGTTGTACCTGGATCCCCACTGAGACTCGAACCCAGACACGGATCGAATACCATTCCCCCTAGTTTCAGCGACCAGGTGGTGTTATTATCCTTCACATAACTGTGGCTAATGTCCTGTTACGCGAGAGATCTGTTTTGAGTAACTGATTTCAAATAAATATTATATTATAAATATGCAGTTGAATCAGGTATACGGTTATGAGATAAAGTGATTAAAACTAGTTGAAGATGAATCGGGAATACTTTTCCCTTTCATGTATAGACTCACTTTCCTAGTTCATTCCTAGTCAAAATTTTAAGCCAATAATGTTATCTAGCATCAAAAAATAAACGAAGACTAAATCATTCAGTCAAGTCATTCCTTTACATTCCAAATGGAATATGGATCTTCAAGCTTTCAGGTTTCAGTGGCTATGGTTGGGCCGTTAATTTCACGCCCTATCTTCTCTCTTTTCCAGGCTTACTACAAGCTGAGCGAAGATTAACAGTGCATCAGCTGGGAATCGGACACGAACCACGGGAATGATTGGCGAACATTTTACTATCGAATCACCTACGCATAAAGCACCTCTATACAATACATAATATGACCTTCCTTTTCATAAGAAAAAACCACCCCCAACAGACTACTAATATTAAATATAGCTTACCAGAGGATAAAAATCCTTTAACAAGTGCTTGAGACATATTACCAGATCCCAAAAATCCAAAATGTTTTGTAGCCAACGTTTTCTTAACATCAGAAGACATTGCTAAATGAATAATATGAAAGAATTAATTAATAATTGATAATTCAAAATTCCATTTATATGTATATGAAAAATTTCAGTGTAGTGTAAGTTTTTTTTTTCTTCTGATATGCAAAAACAGACTTCGCAAAACTTGCCATAACGTTTTGTATAAAAAAGACAACTCTTCAGGCTATTTGATTTTTGCCAGATTAATTCAGCATTCAACAGCATATTGTTGAAAAGAAAGAGTGGCGTTTAGACGAAAATTTGGCCAAGTAAAGCTATCACTAGTATACTCAATTAGTGAAATATGATTATGACTACAACTTATGCATTAATCAAATATAGTTCACATAATTATATATACTGATATATGAACACATATTGATCAATAAATTGTTATATTCAGATGTGTATAAATGTCCGAGATATAATATTCAAGGTCAATGGTTTACAGTCTAATCAGACGAATGACAATACAGTAATTAATTTACACTTTCATGTCACTGCAGTCTTGTTTACATTATATAAACTATTGATGTTTGCTGTTGTTGTTTTTTTGAAAACTTAAACTTGTGAATTTAACAGTTTCCATACGTCAAAGATAAACAATTTCCACAATTTAATTGGTAGATGGTGACTAGCAGTAGAATCCAGGATGAGCATTTCGTCCTATTTTGGACTCATCAGCTGGGCGAACCTGCATTCCCCAGTGAGTGATGATGTTCCCACCGAGGCTTGGACCTGATGCCCATAATTTCAAACGCCAAAGCGTTATCCAGTAGACCACTTGGGCCACGAGAGCCACCTCTTGTGCAACGGGTCATATCAATCGACGGGAAAATCTAAAATTAAATTAAATTTCCACTATGATATTTAATTTTTTCTAAGATTTCCTATTTAGTCATGAATATTTCACAAAAAAAACTAAGTTCATAAAAAGAAGCTACAATTTATACGGTTGTCTGGACTGATAGCAAGAAATCCCTTTATTTTTAAACTGCTCTTCTAAATATATCTTTATAAAGTAAGGTATAAAAATTATTGGTGGATGGAATTTCAGAGAAACATTGTGTTTTATACTGATACAATTATTCACAGTGGAAATCCTACGTTTGAAAAACAGTGGTGGGTAATACAAATATTTAAATAACAACTATGAACATTCAGATGTGGGTGTATTCATTTAATATAGATAGTTTAATTGCTAAACTTTCTTTGTCCCTTTTCTAGACAATATCTTCAGTGCAAATTTTAATATGAACTAAACTTATTTGAATTTCTCATGAATGACATATGTGTATATGTCTCCTTCGACTGTTACCTTAAGAATATTAACTAGCCATCAAAAGATACGAATGTATTTTTTCATAATAATGCATTTAAACAACAATGGACACCAGTTTGACTTGGAAAATGTGGGAATTTTAAAAAGTAGAAACGTTAAAAATACAACGAATTCCTCAGAAGCTTAGTACTCAGACAAACGAGTGGATAACAAACATCAAATTTATCAACTAATAAACAATATTTCACATGGTGAATAAGTCAAATTCCAAGTCAGTAAAATGACCATTACTGATGTAAATTAACGACCGATAACAACAAGAGTTGTCAAGAGATACAATTATGTCATTCATGGAGAGAATTCAAATAAGTTTACTTCATATTAAAGTTTAGGCTGAAGATGTTGTATAGTTGAAGGAGGAGAACGAAATCTTCGCAATTAAACTATCCGGCTCAAAGAACACAACAACATTAAAATTATCCATCTGAACTTTAAATTTTCCGCATTATTTCAATACTGTGAACTCGCTACTAACCATAGACACTTACAAGAGTCCATTACATGAATGCTACTCTCTACAGACCACCACGCATTAATTTCAGAAACTTACACTGCCTTCTCCAGTCAACCTTTGATGTGGAGATATTCAAACTCCCGTAAGATAATTTTTGTCTCCCAAATATATACATGTCACCAAGTCGAAAAAAATCCACATAGGTTCAACCAACATTTAAGTAACTGTTTTAGACTCTTATGTGAAACCGCTAATACTACATGTATTTATAAGCATATTGTATAGGTTACACTACGATAATAAATTACATGACGCTTAAAAAACATTCTGTCTGTCTGTCTGTATTCGACATAGAACTTTGCACATATGTGCGGAAGTTCAAGACAACACACTCCATGTAGCACACAACGCAAGGGACAAAAGTAGAAGAAATGCATAATACTGACAGTAAACAGAGGTGAGAGACAAAGGAATAGTAATAACGAAGAACAAAACAGTTTCATTGGAAATCATAAGTCACAAGGAGTGGATCCATCTGCGCCAGCCATTGAGAACGATTTTGAGCCATGTCACCAATTGTTTCCAACCATTGGTTTTTACCGTCCCGAGGACCCCAACCAGGAAGTCTACACCTTCCTACGTGGCTTAGGCTAACTGTTGTGGATTTCATTGACTGGTGCCATGTTTTCGTCTGACCACCGCTAGCTCTTTTCCAGCCTGGCCCTATATCAGCTAACATTGCCCGTCGAGGAAGGCGATGACTAGGCATACGTAGCACATGTCCTAACCATCTCAATCGATGCAACTTCACAGCAATGTCGATTGATTTCCCCTCCTTACCTAGCACTCGACGCCTAACCTCAGTATTGCTCACCTTATTAGTATAAAAAAACATTTGTCATATCAGACAAACTAAGGAATACTATAGAACATTATATGATATTAATGATCATGAAGACAGAATCTAAGGGAATTTCATTGAGTGTGCAAGCACTACTAATATTCTACTCACAATAAAAATCATATTTCAGAAGCAGTAACATGATATTCACGCTTGGAAAAGTAGGTTTCTCTGGGACAAAAATCGTTAAGGAATTATTCACAGGAATATTTACATTTAAAAATATATATTACTTTGTAAGACCCTTAGTTTATACATCTTGGCCTAATTGAATTCATTAAGATTTTTTGATAATTTCGCCTACATTCTCGTCCCACTTATTCTTAATACGAAGGATTCTTTGAGAGTGCCTATAAACGGTCTCTGTAATTAACTAACTTACAATAACACAATAAAATAAGCAACAATGGGCGGTTCAACTCTTTCAGAGTTAACAATTTTTAATTTTAAAAATTCACTGCACATGACATTAAGAAATTATAATGAAGCATTTTTGGACACATAGTCATACCAATATATTAGTGGATATATCATAGAATGCATCTGAGACAAGTAAGAAAATAATTTTATATACATGTATACTTGAAGGTATTAAGCTCGAATACACGTTCTTCTTATCTTTCACACTAAATAGACTAGTGGGAAAATCAACTAAAAGATTATGGAAGAGTTGCTGACTGATAGCCGATATTCGTGTGTACGTAGTTGTAGGGGTTAAGTTAGTTTAAAAACAGAAAAATGACAGAATTCGCGCTACTTACAACAAATGATAAGGTTACAAACGGACTTTGAAAGTCGTAATCACTTCTACTGCAGGTATATTATAACAATCCACCTGCAGAGTTATGTGTTCTCCAAAATACACTACACCACATAAATTAGGTAGATAGGTTATACTGTTGCTAGATAACCTTTTCTATTGACTAATGGCATCTTTTCATTGTAATCTGGTTTTAATTTTTTTTTCACCTTAAGGACTAGGAGGAAGGCAGCATAAAGCAAAATGGTAATCTATTGAGAAAACTCCCAAAAAAGAATGACCCCTGAAAAAAGCTCAGTTAGCCGCAATAGACTTTTATGTATCAGGCAATGAGTGGAAATTAGTATGTGACGGTTAGTGATGCTTACCAGTCGCTCAGAGTGAAGTTGGGTGGTATTTAAACCTAGGACCTATTGGCTGTTTAAAAGGCAATCTGAAAAATCTCCACTCCAGCTTCAAAAAGACAACAATAATCTCAGTACGAAAGTGATTTGATGAGCTGAAGAACGACTAATTAAAAAAGCAGAGTGTATAAGCTATTATAAACAAAGGACAATCACAACAGGTTCACTTGAAATAGAAAAATGATGTCTTTTACCATAAATTTTACTGAAGCATCATTTCCTTAGTGCTAACAATTAATTGCCTCGAACTCAGAAATTATCTCGGAAGTGTTGAGGGAATTCGCTATGATCCAAAGTGTGCCTACTGGTTTGTGCAAAATATAGTGAAAAAATCCTGAGTACAATGCCATTAGAAAAAGTTTTGCTAAAACTGTTTTGTCATTTCTTTCACTATAGGAATGTGTATATACTTGGACTTTGAAGCTACTAAAAGTATTTCAGTTCCCAGACGTTCATCAGGTCTTATCCAGTTAGAGCCTATCACAGCAGATGAGAGTTCATGCATAAAAACTTCGTTCGTATTTACAAATTTGCTACAGTTGACTTCACTTTCTTACTATTCCAAACAAAGAGTGAAAAATCCAGAAATTCTAAAGGTTCAAAGAAAAGTTCCGAAATGTCAATTGTGTTCCGAAAAGATCACTGGAGCCTAAATCATACATGACTGAAGTAAATAGGCTTATCTGCCATCAATTATTGAATCCACTGGTCACCTATGGACAAAAATGGGAACAATACAACACTAATGCAAATAAGTGGGCAAAAGGGTGAAAAATGGACACAACGTCAACCCATATGTTGCCTAAATCTCGTAAATTAAAGATTGCCTACATATCCAACGTTTTCCTCATTGGGCAACAATGTGCACTGCTGAAGCTAAAAAAATCTTCGGTAGCACTACAGGGAAACATTTCACACACCCAGACGTATATCCAGAATTTCTGTTTCTAATCCCCGTAGAGTATCTATAGTACACCTGAAGATTTTGCCAACTGTGAAGTGCATTCTCTATTTGGATATAAAGATTACGAGCTAGATTCGTTATAAGGACAGTTCTCGATGTTTCTAAACCACTTTAGAACTTGTGTATTATAGTTTTACTAAGTTTATAATGTGAGACTTCGGGATGTTATACCAGAAACTACTGAGTTACGAGACAGAGGATAGCGGCACAAATGGCTAACGAAACACACCTTGAATCGGTGCACACGCCAACTGTAGGTCAAATGTCTGTATGACCTTGCAGGTTCAAACGTATTCAACATTTAATTAAGTTAGTGTTTCTGGTTGAAATTATCCCGCATGCTCAAGGTCACTGATGGAGTGAGACGCTCAAAGGTCATTTTCGTCCATGTTAGTCGGTTATGTTGGATTGCAGTTCCGTAGCCGTTCGTTTACACATTGGTTTTACGTTCTGTTGGCATTTATAGGTGATTCCCATGTACTGATGTAAAATAGTACTGTTCTTCACACGAAAATAGCCACATTTTGACGTAATCTTCATTGAATGACAGTATGTCGAAAGCTGCAGCTTCTACAAGAAATAAACTATTTGTGTAGATGACATTACCCCCCAACTACCCCATCTTCTTCATTGTAGAGAGGTTATGACGCATTCAGCATGAAACACTAATCATTACAACCAATATGCTAAGTGTGTCGCAGCAAGATTAAATGACGCGGACACCAACATAACTAGCCAGGAAATGAGAATTCCTATCAATCCAGAAAACATATAACAAAATTTTATTAAAAATTATTGACAAAACAAATTTGCCGAGCGAAATTTCAACCAACATGCCGGATAAGTCCAGCCGTGTTTCTTCAAAGCGTACTGTGGTCAGTACACTTCGTTCTTGCCTAATTAGGAATCTACAAGGGTGTTTAAGATTGCAATACTCGGGGAACATGTAGAAAACCACCTACCTTGAACAACTTGGCAAATGACCTAGAAAATCCAGTAAGATTCTACCTCTATTAACATGGATACTGCTCACGAGCTACGCTCACAACTCCAGGTTATTCCTGAATCTGACTAATAAAATTGAACATGTGACTTGTGAGTCCACACAGTCCAATTTTTCCAAAATTTATCTCAATTTTGGAACGTATATCATCCTACGTTTTGTACCATTTTTCCATATTTGCAAAACCAATTTCCTTCTACTTTGAATCTTAGCCGAAATTCCCGTTTAAAACATAAATCACTAGCAATGTCCTTTAATGTAAATCTCTACTCCTTTCTATATCCTAAGAATATAATCTGTTTTTTCATCGGGAATGCTACTGTTCAACTAACAAGCATGGAATGCTTTGATTTTCGTTAGCATAAGAAATAAATGAGATAATAATTTCAGAATGCTGGACAAACACAAAGAATATCGAAAGGAGTCAAAACAATGAAGTGCGAAGTGAACTACTGAAGGTTCAAGCTGCATAGACTTATTACTAAAAAACATTCACAATAATTACCGGGTGATGAATTTGTGAAGCTTTTGAAAACAAGCTAAAAGTAACTTTATTATTCTGTTATATCTCAAGCATCATGCATACTTACAAAATGAGTATATTGGCTTGATGTTATGTTTAATGACTGCAAATATCTTGACGGGAAATCGTGGCCTTCCACTTTGGACTTTACAATTACAAAACATCTGTCTAATCACGGACCATCATTAAAATTTCGGCAAACGGAAAGTACACCTCATAAACTTCCGTACAACTAGGACTATAGCAATGACATTTGTATCGCTATTACAATTAGACACCAATATAACTATAGCAATTTTAGTAATGATATTTCGCCAATACATTACTTCTTTTACGTAACAACCATCTTCACAAATAATATATCACATTTACTGATACACCTGAAGCTGCTGTGGCTGCTTGAGTTTCAAAATAAAATTTTTAAAAGCAGTACAGAATTTCAACTGCCACAATCAACACAGAGCTCGCAAGTAGCTAGAATATTCGAAGGAAATATTATTTGAAATTAGCATCACGATAACTCGAACTAGGCAGTCTACAACACCATGCGAGATGCGAATAAGGTACTATCTGACTGTAAACGAATTACTGGCTTTGTACTGCTTAACTTTTATACACAAGAAACAAGATTAGCTATATATAGGACACTTATTCACCCCAAACTTGAATATTGTGCTCTCCTATATAGAAACTTAAGGTCTGCAGACCGAAAAACAGTCAGAAGCGTCCAGAGATTCCTCACGAAACGCATAATAGGGTTTGACGAACAAGTGGAATATGTTGATAGGTGTATACGACCGAAACTAGAACCTCTTTGGTTAAGGAGTTATTAGGAAACATTTTTACAGCCACACAATCGGCCCTACAGAAATTCGTGAGACACCTTACAGGTCAGCTTGTCCTACGGGTTCTAATCCTCCAGATCTTTGAATTCACTTCTCGCTGAAATATCACTTATCTACCTCACGACAATCTTTTTATCTACGCACTATGATACTCTGCTTTATCTTAACTACCTAGGCCATTATTAGAGCAAAAATTTACTCTTTGCTCATATTTGTTGCTTGCTTAAAGTCTGGTTGCCTTGATGAAAAACACAACAACACAAATGTTTGAACAAAGCTATATTTCCATCGAAAACATCATAGTTTCTATGCTAAGACCAATATGGCTGGCATTAAACATTGTAAATGTATACTAACATTCCAAGGAGTTTCCACGTCCTTCTTGTATATATCTTGTCGATGTACTTTCAATGATGTATTATCCATAATTGTATTTCATAGCATTTTCCAGTTTCCCAGGACGTTCTCTTCTGGAAATAGCTCTTAATCATGTGAGGGAATAGCACTTACTCAAATATGCGCTGTTCACTGGTTGACCATAACTTTCAGCAGGAAGCGGAACGAAGTTTGGGTTGTTGCTCAACTTCGATGGTAACCTCAGAAAAGAGTTTACAACTTAACATTCATACGAACCTGCTCTCCAATATCCAATATCGTTTTCACGAGCTAGTATAAACCAATATGATTTCTTTGTGCTCGCCTCTTGATTGTGAGGTATAGGTTCCTGATCTTCGGTAAACTTCTGCGTAGCTCGTCCCGCCACTCGACTGTCGTAGCTTTGGTTGACTCCAAAAGGAGTGGTGCTGGGATTAATTATATGTGGTTTGTGGTATGAGGTGTGTTAAGACTGTTACTACTGTGAATGGAGTTGATCCTTTCACCAGTTAGTCCTCCGGTATCGTCGTCAAAAGGAAAGAGATAATGATAATATATATAATTAGTGAAGTTGTTCAGACCAACAGACAGAAAAAGGAAGAAATAAAACGTAACAACAGTCAGCTGATTAAATATGAAGAATAATATATATATCGGTAATAATGATGATAATAGGTGTAGTTAAAGTTGTCAGGAGAGGAAGACGGGATAGAATGTAAAGAAGTAAAACGACAAGCTTAATTGTCTACCCTTGAATGGTACATGCGATTTTAAAGGGATAGGCCATTTGGATGCAGTCCTTGTGTCGCTGCATGGTTGTCCAGCCTTCGCTTAAAGGCATCCATAGACGGTGTCATAGCTACATCTGCCGGTAAGGAATTCCAGGGACGGCAAACCCGCAGAGAAAAGAAGTGGGAGCGCACCCGGGTCCTTGCCCTCTGGTGAGCTATCCTTCTGGGATTTCTGTGAGGGAGCCTATACCTACTCAGTGGCAGAACACCTTTGTTTGGGCGATTCTGATCATTTGTTATTTTGTAGGCAGTGATTAAATCCCCTCTCAGACGACGGTAGCTAAGTGTGAATAGGCCTGATTTCTTCAGCGTTTCATCATATGGTTTATTTCGGATACCGACTACTCCTTTTGTTATCCGTCGTTGGACTCTTTTCAAGAGGTTGATGTCTCTTCTATGCAGTGGGGTGCAATAATATTATGCACTTCAAGGTGTGGTCCGACACATCTTTTGTACAACCTTAGAAAGAGCTCAGGAGTGAGCGCACCTAACTGTCTATGTGTAAAGTGTATGACCGCATATGCCCTCGCTATATGCACCCGTGTAATTTACGCTTGTGTCCATTTTCTCCGTTGGAAGTAGACCTAAGTCGCGTTCCGACGTTGTGCAGGACAAGCTTTCATTGCACAGGGTGTAACTTGCATTCTGCAGTCTACAGGCGAGTAACTTCACTACTTTGCACTTTTTCAGGTTGAAAGTCATGCCACCGGACACCGCCCAGTCTTCCAGAAGGTTTAGATATTCCTGTGGCCTATCTGAGTCCTCCGGACACTTTATCGTCCTCCATATCTTTACGTCATCAGCGTATAGAAGAGTTTGGCAGCTTAGAGGGTATGGTAGATCATAGATAAAAATCAAAAACCATCAGTGGTCCTAGGATAGAACCCTGCGACACTCCTGATGACGAGCTGTGTCAAGATGATCGGACTCGATTGACCTTCGTGCAAAATTACCTTTCAGATAGGTAGTCCTTTAACCATGACAGAAGTGGCTTACCTATACCTACCTGGCTTATTTTGTGTAGGAGAAGGTTATAGTGGACTGTGTCGAATGACTTCTCAAAGTCTAGGAAGACCACATGGACTGGGACATTCATATCCCAGCATGATGTCCAATCGTCCCAAGCTGATAGTAGGTTAGTAAAGCAGGATCTGCCTTTTCTGAAACCGTGTTGGGCTTCATGAAGTATTTTAGACCTATCAAGATATTCCCTGATGTGATCGTCAATAATACTTTCCAGCACTTTTGATACCACTGGGAGTAGAGCTACTGGTCTATAACTAGTGGTATTTTGCCTATTCCCACCCTTGAAGATCGGAGAAACGATCGCTCTTTTCCACTTCCTTAGTAGTTTCCCCGATTCTTTTGAGTGTTGGAACAAGTCGCATAAGGGCTTCGACGCACTGTTTCAGAACAGATAGCCTGATGTCGTCACAACCTGGGGACTTCCCAGGTGTGAGTAGCTGTAGCTTCCCTAGTACTATTGCCGGGTTTATTTGGGTAGTAGCCATTAGGTCTTCCTCCTGAAAAATAATAGTGCCACCATTTTGGTGCGTGGCGGTAATACCCACATTACTGTTTGGCTGTTTGGCGAAGGGTAAACTGAATGTGTCAGCCATCTCCAGACTAGTGAGATATTGACCGTTTGGGCCTACTAAGGCGCATGCCCCCTGGTTGGTTGGTTTTCTTTCCTACATGAATTGATACAAGTTTTTGTGGTTTGCTAGGAGTATTTTTGGCAAGGTTAGCCTGGAATGACCTCCTGTCACTCCTGACTCTTGCGTTGCACTGGTTCCTGAGTCCCAGGTATGCGTCGTGGTCGGTCTGACTCTTGGATACGCGCCACGCAAACCAAGCCTTCCGCTATGCTTGCAGAATACACTGCGTGCCTCTCTTCAGTCATGATGACTTTCTTCTGGGCTGTGTTGTGACTAAAGGGATCGTATCCAAGATTACTGTATGAATAATCTTTTTTACCACCTCCCAGTGTTCATCTACTTCCTAGAGGAGTCATGATCTGGACCTTTTCGACGAGTAGTTGGTCACTAGTTAGAATGTAGTCTAGTTTTGATGAATTTCCACTAGGGCCCCACCTAGTGTCGCCTCCGACGTTCTCGGTCAGTCCCGTGTTTCGAATGGTTTGCAGTAGACTTTGGCTGAATTTTCCCTTAGCATACCCCTAGCCAAGGTTCAGTGATGGGGCATTGAAATCTCCAGCAATGGTGATTTGGTCATAGCCCAAGTCTCGTATCCCTGTGATAGTGCTGAGCAGTAGCCGATTGTGCTCTGCCCCACAGGTGGGAGATTGGTAGATGCCACCCAGTAAATGGTTGGTGTTGCCTGCGGTGAAATGACACCATACGAAGTCTAGGAGTTCAATAAGCGGTGGGTCCGTTGCGCGCGCACATTTCAGTTGCCTGTCAAAGTATATAGCAACTCCCTCTCCTTCCTTATTATCCCTGTCTCTACTGACCAGAAACACAGCACCTATATTGATTTCGTTATCGGCGATAGTGTTTGTACAATAATCAAACAATTTAGACGTTTGAGAAAGCAATAATTTATGCGACTTAAGGACTGTAATTTATAACATAACTGATCGTGCTTCTAAGAATGGCATGCGTTTCTTGTAAATACCAGTTTATTCGAAATACATATTTATTATTATTATTAGGTAATACCAATGATCGAAACTTGAAGTACTTATGCAAAGCTTTATTCGACCACTCCCAATTTGTTTGTGGCCTCATCTTGTATCAGCTGGCATGCCGTGATGTATTGTGCGTACCAGTGTTCTAGCTACCTCATTTTGTGCAGATTCAGAATGATTTCGATTAACTTGTTCTCCTTATCTCAGTATTAATCACTATATAACACAATATCTAAATAAATAAATAATAGTATATTCTCATTTTGTACATGAGGGACGCCAGTTTACAGGCATCATCAATATGATAAATTACATATACGATTAGTAAACATATTTAATAATAGTAATTTAATAAAATACATTTTTTCCTACCTGTGTAGGACACACCAATTGTACAGGTATGGATAAGTATTATTTAAATTACATAAATTTGGTTCATGGTAAAATTATAAGGTTGCAGTCATTTTGTCTATGGGAACAATATGATAACTAGTCATTCAATGGAGCACATCAAGAAATATAGAAATATTGTCTTCGCATTAACAAAAAAACCCAGGTATGTTTTGGATGGATTACAAATACTTGGGAAAAAAATAAAGCTTGAAGTAATTCCTCCATATAACTTTGGTGTGTACGGCATTGAGTCTTATTCTTGATTTATATCCATATTTGATAATAATTTAAAATAAGTAATCCACTTGTATACTTTTGTCAGCATTTTCTTCGTAACATCACAAGTGAATAGTACTCAAGGTCGACTAATAATAATGGTAGTTTATATTTTCTTATAAACGGGTGTTTTCAAGAAATGCAAGCTATTTTGCAGACAAGATCAGTTATGTTATAAGTTACATTCGTGAAGTATTATAAATCAATACTTTTTATTGGTATAAAGATATATTTCACAACTGTAATCCAGGTTGCGTCGTTGGTGAAGGCAATGCGCAATTCACGAGGGAATTGTAAGTTATGGGACCAATAATGTTTGCAGATCATTTGTCATTGTAAATGGGCAAATATCTACATTCTTCGTTCTCATTCAAAAAGTTAAATGGCAGCTGAAATGGTGAGAGACAAAAGAAGACAAACAACAACAACGCAAAAGAAAGTAAGTGGAGTACTTAGGGAGTGATTAATATGTATATATACATATATATTCTGTTTAGTAATTATAGTTATTTTGGTGCACTAACTAACTATTCCCGTGATGCTAACTTTTATATTGTGTGAGCTAATATTATTGTCCTGTGTAAAAATGTCTATCATGTACTTCCAATAATATAAAAATTTATAATTGTAGTTTGTTGTAACTACACGTTTAATGAACTTAAAATATCTATGTTGGACGAAAAAGTGGATGTAGGATTCAGACTCAGAAGTGCACTGTCATCTTTGAGCAGTCTGGTGACTGAGGAGATGAACACTGCGAGTGTGTTTGCATCGCGCACATCAGCTGGTAGTCTATTCCAAATGACTGAAAACTTATTTAAGAAGAAATTATACCGCATGTGAGTCTGACAATGCTCTATAGCAGCTAGGTTATGATGATTTCTAAGATTGTAACTGATGACAGCGGTAGGTTTAATTATTAGCTCGGAGGAGTGCACGAGCAGATTAGTTAGCTTGTAGTAAAAAATCAGGTTTAGCTTAAGACGTCTTTTCCAGAGTGGTTCTAAACTTAGTCTGTCGCAACGTTCATAGTATTGGAGACCACTTTCTAAACCAAGAATTCTTAAGGTGAATTGCCGTTGCACTCCTTCTAACTTAAGCTTGTCATTTTGTCTGAGTCCGCTAAGAATAAACGGGCAGTATTCTAAAATAGGTCGGACACATACTTTATATAATAAAACCCTAGTTTCACAACAAAAGAAATTGCGAGTTATGCATCCTAGGAGCCTTCGTGTTTTACGTCTGGCATAATCAGTTTGTTCAGAGAACGTTAAGTTACTAGAGTATCTGATACCGAGATCTACAACTGAGTTGAGCTTGGCTAGTTTACGCCCATTTATTTCAAGATTCAGGTCAAGGTTACTGTTTCCGATACAAATCCAGCCGCATTTATCAATGTTGAACTTAAGACAGGATTCAGTACACCATGTTGCGAGACTACTTAGTTCAAGATGTATTTTATTCACCATATCGCTTAGTTCATGAGCGTGGCAGGAGTAAACGACTTTGAGGTCGTCAGCATATAGGAATGATTTACCAAAGGTGAAGCAGTTGCAAATGCTGTTAATGTATACTGTAAATAAAAGTGGACCTAGGACACGACCTTGCACAACCCCACTTGTGATCTGTCTGGGATGAGACAACACAGATCCAACCTTGGTTATTTGTACCCTATTGCTTAGAAAGGATTTTAACCAGCTCAGTAATGGATTGCGAATCCCACATGAATACAGCTTCTCAAAGAGAATACTGTGAGATACCATGTCAAATGCCCTAGATATGTCGAAGTAGAGAACAACAACTAGCTTACGTGCTTCGCGACTACTAGTGACACAGTTGAAAAAGTCGAAGTGGCAGGTAACGCAAGACCTATTTTTGAGAAATCCGTGTTGAGACCTTGTAACAAGACCTTCCTTAAGTAGATAGTCTGACAACTGATCTTTGACAACTTTCTCCATGACTCGCGAGACAACTGGGGTTATATTTATAGGTCTGTAATTGCGGACGTTTGCCTTATCACCGGATTTATAGTGTGGAATTATGAAGCTAGTTTTCCACTCTAGGGGACATAAAACTCGAAATTCCTTGTCCGAAGATAGCTAATCTGTCCAGACCTTCCAGTCTCAACTTCCAAGCATCGTAGCCAGAAAAAAATAGTGAGAAAACTGCTTTGCATAACACACTCCGGATATTACATCTATTCCGGACTTAAAGTATGTTAGGGAATTTCGCATGAGCCTTTAGTCTTTATGATTAAACTTCGTAAGCACTCAGCCTATTAAGTCAGATGCAAGTGAAATTACACAAGCTTTATTGCTGCTGTCAACCTGAAGATCACAAAATTATGTCACCTTCTCCAGAATACTTCCTCCTGCTATCGCCTTATTCACAATTAGAATAGCTGTATACCTCTCTGGAGCAGGTATAGTTAAATTCGCCTTTTTTTCTGAATTCATGAAGGGCTGTGACTAACTTCCTGCTTCATTTGTGACGTTATACATTACTGATTTGTATAAATAGTTTTTTGCAACCACAGTACTTGCTAGTCAGATTTAAGTGGTCTAAACACCCGATATCCATTTCCCTAGTTTGTGTTTGAGCTCATCAGCATTTCAAGCTGACAGATTGAGTTAAGACAATCGAATCAGTCAGAGTATCCTAATTTTGACTAGTTTGCTGGGCGATTACGTTTCTAACATCCTATTTTGCTTGCCTGATTAATTTTCGGTATTCTTAACAAGCAGACAATATTTTGTGTGTTCCATATTCTTGGTTGGTGAAATAAATTCCGGTGAACTTTTACGTGCAGATTAATAATTTGAAAGTGGTGAATGAGATCCAGTTTCATTCAGAATAGTACCAGTAGCAGTAATTCCGTATTGCGTACATATCCTTCTCCACCAATCTCCCACCACTATATTTCTTGAAAAGTGACCACCGACATTAGCCATACTGACTTTTATTGCCCCTGTTTTCTATTGTTTGAAACACCTATTTATTTTTAAGTGACTCGAGATACTGGACACTCATCGCCATGGGTATTTGGGTAATATTTCAGAGTGATTAAAACTCCAAAACCTTATATAAGAGCAGCTAAAATTCAGTCACCATGTTTTATGGTTAAAACTGTCCTCAAAAACGGAACGACAGAAGTCATACCTTGAATCGAGGTGTCAATATTAGCATAAGAAGCAACCTGCCAAAAACTCACGGATGCAGACCTTAAGTTACTATATAGGAGAGCACAATATTCGAGTTTGGAGAGAAAAAATGTCATATATATAGCTAATTTTGTTTCTTGTGTATAGAAGTTAAGCAGCGTTAATCGCGACAGACAGATAGACGATATGATAGACAGCTAATCAATATGATGTGACCTACCTGTCGCGATTATTGGTCAATTTATTGTAACTCTCACCACGTGATGTGACCTTGAATGTTCTTTGTTGTCTGTCACTATTTGTGTGTACATGTAATTAATTTACTGTTCATTTTGTCCGTACCCTCAATACTGTTCGGTACGTTTTGTCCTTTTTTGAATGACAGTGGATTTGTACATTTTTCTTGGTGTAATCGTATGATTTATTTTATGTTTTAGAAACAGATAAAGTTTAACTCAAGTCATTCTGTTTTAACTATAGTAAAGCCAAGACTCTGTGTCGTCAGTATTGAGGAAGGACTAAATCTGTAGGACAAAAAATAATCCTACAAGCAGTACAAAGCCAGTAATTCGTTTACAGTCAGGTATTTTCTCATTTACATGATCGGAAATTGGTAATTCTGAGTAAGTTTTCCCGAGATCTGTGACTGTGTTCTGTTTTCAGAGGGTGTTACTCTACTTATATACGCACCTTCTCGGTTTCGACCGCCCAAGTTGGGCTATATCGCACTTTTCTGGGTTGAAGGTGAGTAGCCAATTTTCACTCCAATCTTCTAGATTGTTCAAGTCTTGTTGGATCTTGCTTTGGACGCTCATATCATCGTACCCACTACCATACGCTATCTTGAGACCATCTGCAAATAGGTATGGCTTGCCATACTCAATCACAGAGATTATGTGATTTATGAATAAGAGGAACAGAATAGGGCCAACAACGCTTCCCCGTATTACATCACCAGTTATTGGCCTTGATGACGATAGCTGGTGGTTGATTTTGACTAATCGCTATCTTTCTTCGAGAAAAGAGTTTATCCATTGGAGAAGCTTTCCACTTATTCCGTAGGATTGGAGTTTTGTTGGGAGTCTGATATGTGGGACTTTATCAAAGGCTTTGCTAACGTCGAGAAATAATGTTGGTACTGGATGTCCATTATTATTATCTATGCATTGTGTGATGTAGTGAAAATAATCTAGGTCGAAAATAATGCACGGCCTTCTACCTAAGAAACCGTATTGGGATGGGGATGTCAGGTCATTTGGCAGCGAGTACCGAACGATTTGAGTTTTTGCTATCTTTTCCATTGCATATGAAACTACAGATGTGATTTTGATGAGGCAGTAATTGTTGATATCAGCTATGGGCCCATATTTATGAATGGGTACGATATAAGACTTCTTCCAGCAGGTAGGGTATGTCCCATCGCTTAGTGAAATTGAGTATAACTTGAGTAGGAGTAAATTTATGTCATTACCACCGATTTTCAGTAGAATGGAAGATAGACCTTCTGGACAAGGAGTGCTACTAAGCTTAAGATTTGCGATAGCTCTATCGATCACTTGTGTGGTGAAAAGTATGTCACCTGAATGTTCGTCTGTATTACGCAGGAAATCCACGACCTCATCATTTTTCGAGGTGTATAGTCTGACAAAGTGCCTGCCACATTGCAAACTTGACTGACAATAGAATTCAGTATGCAAAAAACAAAGGACTAGATACACATCACACTAGTTACTAGTGTCCAATCAAAGAAAACTAAATATATTAAGGATGTCTTAAATTTATCCTTAACTGCAATTTAGTTAACAACTATTCTGAACTATTTTTTGAACCTTCTTCCATTTACTTCTAGTGTTCATTCTGTTTTTGAAAGCCAACGGTAATAGTGATGGGGCCTGTTCCTGTAACTATTGTAACTTACGCACTGTTTAATATTTTATGTTACTGTACAACAATAAAGTGTGGGAAAATTCAACACGCTGTATTTACTTTCTTCTCTTCCTTTGTGTAGCGACTCGAACTGCCACATAACGGCACAAAGTTCTACGTTGAAACTAGTCAGTCAGTCATTTCCCCTTTTTGGCAGCTAAAAGGACCGAGTATAATCTAAAGGCGGCAATATGGGAAAAAATCCCTATAATTTATCCAGGTAACCTATTCTGACAACTTTCATTTGAACACAGATTGAGTCATTGAGTTGTGACAGGATTGGGTTAATGACTTGTGTCAATGTAGTTGAAGAATGAACGATCAATTCATGGTTGTTTACTCAAAAACAACTCCACATTTTGGCGGGAGTCACCGATACTGTAGTCATCGTTCCATCGTACACTGTTCGTTAGAAGACGGAGAAATACTATCAGAAGTAATATTGCGATTAATTGTAATGACATTTATTCTTATACTTTGTGTATAATAACCTTATTGTTGGTTCCATATTCGTGCAAGAATAAAGGATTCTGGAGTTACCAATCTATTCTGTTTTTCAGCGTTGGTTATTGCACATTGTTGCTGAAGGTCTTCTTAGGACAGCGTTAAGTCCACTGTAGTTAAACCTGGACATTGACTACCTGAGTTGCACACATGAACTGTTCACTGTAAACAGGTGTTTCACCCCCACCGCCTGTCTCTCTGCCCCCTCGAGTAAGGTTGTAGTTATCAATGATTAGGCTGTCGTCAGAGATTCCAATTATGCATCAGGCTTCAGTGATCATAATCAATGAAGATCTGTATATAGAAACTGATATACTTAATCTCAAGTGCTTGTTTAGAACTGTTCTAGTATTTTGTGCGGATAATAATCACTGGCTAAGTGGCTTCGGTGCACGGACAGCATCTTGATATAATACTCCTTGACCATCCTCTGTATACATGCTTTTGGACTAACTAACCATTACCTTTGGATCATAGGAGGACATTAGGCAGGGTTTTAGTTGTTAGTAAGGAGTGACCTGTCTTCCGGATAGGATATGCAATGATAGACACATGTGTGATATTTAGGGCTATTAGTATCAGCGTTTGTTGACGACACCGTATCAGCTACCTTCTGTTAGACATGCCTTGTCTTGTCTTTAGACTGAATTGACCCGATATCATGCGTGTTATATGCATGACCCCACGTGTTTCCGTTGACTGACGAAGTGGCTGGTTGGGGCGATGTTACTGTAAAAGTTACGATCCATATGAGTTTTCAGTCATTTATAAATAAATAAATAAATTTATTCTCATAATACAGTACATGAGGGACGCCAGTTTACAGGCATCATCAAATTGTTACAGAAATAGAATCATATAATTCAATCACAATTTACAGGTGGTAGCAAGATATGCTTTACATGTTCGTTAGAGATTATACATACACTTATTATCATTATTGTATCCTTTAATTCTTACAGGAACATAGGGCTTCAGCCGTACGTCTCCATTACGTTCTGTTCCCTGCTAGAGTCTTCGCCTGGCTCCAAGTCTGCCCACACGTTTTCATCTCCTCTTCACATGACCTCCTCCAAGTCACCCTTGCACTGACGACCAACTCGCCGCTTCCCTTTCGGGTTTCACTAGAGCAATGGCTTGTCTAGTGATGTCACTTGATGGTTTCCTCAGAGTATGGCCAATCCATCTCCATTTCTTCCTGCCTATTTGTTTCACAATCAGTTCCTGGTTGGTTCGCTGCCAGAGATCTCTGTTGTTGATCTTTTCTGGCTGGCCAACTGATCTTGAGTATTCAGCGAAGACAAGTGTTAATGAAGGTCTGTATTTTGTTGGAGATGCTCTTTATGACGCGCCAAGTCTCTGATCCGTATAGTAGCACTGACTTCACATTGGAGTTGAAAATCCGGCTCTAATTTTTGATGCTGAGTGTTGTTGACCTCCACACATACACTTGATAAATGTTAATTCCAGTAGTATAAAACATCTTTTTCACTTATTTACAACAATTTCTGTGCACAGTTGGAAAAATCTGCTAGATTGTCAGTGAGTGCAACACATTAGGAAATACAGAAGCGTTGTATTCGCATTAGCAAAAAACCAGGTCTTTGGTGGATGGATTATAAGTGCCTGGGAATGAAGTCTTGGTATCTGGTTTGGGTAGCTACCAGACCGTAGCGATTTTTGTGCAAACATCGGTACATGCTTCCTACTTAATAAACAGGATATATAAATGGGTTCTACAGGCTTATTTGGCTTGCTAAATATAGTTCGTATAAGGTGTTTAGGGGATTTTCTATAACATTCAGCCGATGGAACATTCAAAGGAGGCTGGCTAACAATGGGTTTGCGTAGTGGATGAGCAGAATAACACAGATTGTCTCAATATGTTGTTTTTCTAGAAGTATATAATTGGCTTTCCACTTGAGACCGATTAGGCATACCTCTAGGGGCTCGGTCTACATTAAATGACTTTCTTCTAGTAAGACGGCCTAGAGATGCTTGCGTCTCTATCATATCAATGGGTTCGAAATTTAATTTAGTTACTTCGGTATCCCCTTTCTTATGTTTACCTGACTGATGGTGTCTAACAGGGTAGTCAGCAGATGCTTTATGGGGTTTCTGCTGCTTAGACACCTCTGGCGCTTTAGTTTTCTTAATGGAAATGGAAATTTTGTCATAACGACTAGGGAACTTGCTGACTTGAGTAGCTACATTGGACTGGTACCTCACAGTGAATGAATTGTCAGACTGAGGAGTGACTGACATATAAGAAGATGGGCGAAACACCAGTGGGATGGGTTTTGATTTTTTCTGGCTCTTGACTTTTGAGTCACTATAAGAACGATTTATTTCGACATTATGTTCTGTTGATTCATCTGTGTCTACCATTTCACTGTCAGCATTAGTGGCTTTATATAATGCTTGGCTAATATTTTTATGTGCCAACGAGAATTTCTGATGCACTTAGTCATCAGGCACATCACTAGATGGACTACTGCATGAAACATCACCTACATTTATCCTATTAGGGTTATCATCGTTCAGTGTTCCTGAGCAGCATCTTCTTTGGCATGGTGTTAAATCAGGTGCAACCATAAGGTTGATGAAGGGTGTTGAAGAGCATATCACCTTACCAGATTTCAGAAAATTCCTAGATTCTTCAGTAGACCTAAACTTGAAAGGCACCGGACATGAGTGGTTTGCAGATTTCTTATGAAGACGCAAAATCTGACATTCTTTGAATTACATATTACAAACCTTTAGACATGAAGTTTTAAGTTTGGCAACAGGCTCTCTGTCTGGAATGTTATAAGGCAAGACGTTGTGTGAAGACATAATCCTCGGCCAAATAGTTTATTATGCGCTCGGATTCGATAAGTTATTCTAGACAGATGTTTTGTGATTGGTCACACAGTTGCATAAGGAGTGTAATGCTGTCACACGTGCTCTGTAGGTCTGCTATTAACCTCTTAACTGTCAGTGAATCATTTTTGCTACTAGCCGCATTATATATCAGTTCCTCCATCATATCAGTTACCATAATTTTGAGTGTGTCTGCTGTCAAAATTGTAGTATCGTCTGCGAAGCTGAGGACTTCTGATGGTGGACAAGAATTAAATCTCAGTCTCTTAGCAGTACTTACACGTTTGACAGACTTGATCATCACAGAGATTGGAATTTTCACAATTTCCGGAAGAGAAGTCTTGAGTATATATAAAAGAATGTTGTATTATCAAAGTATCAAAAACAACGATAAGCAGCTATATATTGGAAAACAAAAAGTCAAACTTTCCTTTAAGTGTACTTCCTTGAGATAAATCCTTAGTTCCAGGTGGTTAGAAAGGGTATCAGAAGATTCCGGGTTGTAGATTCCAATTGTGAGTACTATATGTAGATCTAGGTGACAGAATACAATCATTGTTAAGTATAGATATGCAGATATTGTGAGGAACGCGGCTAATTTCCAAAAGAATATGGAAAGATGATTCACGCAAAAACAGAACACCTGTAGCGCAACAGTTCGAAGCTATATTGAGAAGGAGATTAACACCACGGCAGAACATGAGAATGAGCAAACCTTTTCTGAATATACACGTAGGGGTTATCATAACGAATCATTAAGAACTCAGGCAACACAAGTGCCGAAACCTAATACTTCCTGTATTATATGGTCACACCCTGTATGTCATCCCAAAAGACGATTCTGGCTCTGAGTGACCTGAATTCACTAGGTGCTCGAGAATCAGGCTAGTAGTTGCATAATATTCTTCGCTTGATAACAATGCCACATAGTATGGAGGGGCACGTTTAGAAAGTATGCGTTACGTGTAGTCACTGTAACTAGCTCCACAGTGGCAAGTGAATTTATAAATACACATCTTTATGGACTGAAGCGGTTGCTTGCCCTTCGCGCGATCATAGATCGTTGCCGACTCTAGAAATTGATCCGTAGTTCGGTCGAAAAGAGGTCTTTCTTTAGATATTGGGATAAGCAGTACTTCACAATCATAGGTGCGGCATCACATTTAAATTCCACATTCATAAACATACGTTTCGTAGGAACCATGTGGATACTTCCAGGCCTCTAGCTTGCTTCAGTGTTTTCGTCCAGGAATATCCATTCTCACTGGGGACTTGCCAGAGTTTCTGTGGTTAATTACGGATGGTATTCTAGTTAAACCAGTCAGTTATCCCGAGAGAATGAATTTGAGAAATTTACTGTTTGGATTCGGCCAGGAATCACTCGCATGACTGCTGCGTAGCCATCTACCCTGCTCGATGTGATCTCCGGTGGCACTTCCTGCTGGTATGTCAGACTGGCCTGCCTAACCTGATAGCGGGACTACTCTTAACACAACGAAGACTAACAGGAGTAGAATACAATACATACTGCTGCTCAAAGCAGTATTTGCTAGCAGTGATATGAAGAGAGTGTAGAAATACACATTCGCACCACAACTCGGCTGCCGGGTTCTTGTTCCCTGGAAATCAAAGGACTATCCTGTGTTTCACTCCATACAGATAAGCGAATTGGTCATTGCAGAAGAAACGGTTGAGGCGATAGGTAAAACGCTAGATACCCAAGCTGGATAACTCAAACCAGTTTATCGTTCATCGTGTAGTGGGAGTTATCTGCAAGACAAAATTGTAGACAACAATTTACGTCAGTGTTCACGTCACGAATCAGAGGCATGAGTAAAAACAATAAAAAAGCTCAACCTCGCGGAACTCACCAACCAATCACAGCAGACTTAACGTGGGCAAGCGCGATTCGCAGGAATATGGCTTAACTTTCTAAGAAACGGTCGCAGAGAGTACAGAATAACCTTCAGCGGGAAAACAACCAATCAGAAGGCACTGCTTTTCCGCTAACAATAACGCTAATTATAACGTACATGAAAGTCTAAATATCTGTTGATATCTCAGTGAACGATCTGCTGCGTGGCACTTGTCCTCTGTCGCTGTGCATGGTCGGCGAGAGTCCTAACCACTGTGCCACCGCGTTGTAAGACGTTTAGATAAGGATTACAAGGCTTCTACAGGAAGACCACTAAGTCTGTTGACAAGCATCAGTATAGGTCACAATAATGCCTCTGATCGTTTACCTCCGGCCTTCTGCCAGCGTTGCCACCTGGTCAGATGGGTATCCATTCTAATAAATAACCACATGTCGCTCAGTGTTCAACAACATGGACGGGCGATCATTTGTTTGACTTAAAGTCAGTAGCTTTAAACACTTCCAGTGCCAGTCTGGCGTGCTACTTTATATCAGTTACTTGTCGCGTCATTTCTTTGAATGAATCTTTCTAAGCCTTTTGAATATACTCAACTAAGGTGCTGAGATAAGTGTTCATTTATGGTAGCATTTGGATTACATAAACTACACGCAAAAAACCATACACAAAGCAACAAGAATCCGCGGTCTACTTCACTGACCGAATGGGTATCATTTTTAACTGGGATATTAATGGTGCACAAACCCAGAAAGTAGGCACCTAACTACCACAGGTAACACATGATGTTTGATATAGCTGAAGTTTATAGACCAACATCCTGTAGGAAGACTAGCGGACAGCACTGTAAACGCATGTTTTATTATGAATTTATTTACCTTCGTAATTTCATGTGCAACTAAATATCAAGGTAGTCATCACGCAAATATGCATTGTCCATAGTCTAATAAACTTCGGATGTAACTTCAAATTTCCAACTGGGTAACAAACGAATTTCTCTTCTTATTGGTTTACATAGAAGCCAATTCTTCTGCAGCTGAATCACTACAGAGGCAACCAATGAAAAGATATACAGACGCTAAATGACCTACTGATCTCATTAGTGGAAGCTAATGGAAAAGGATCAACAGTAATTATGGCTATCTGTCAAAAGTAACGCCACTAACAATATGATCGTTTTGCTTTCTCTTATCGAAACGAAATGATCTTCCTAATAGTAATAAGTAAAAAAAGAAGAATGACCACATTCAAAACATTGAATCGATAACCTTCACTGAAATCTTTGTAAACCTGTCCGGGTATTACAAAATATCTCTGTGTTAAGGTCAAGCGGAATTATTAAACTTACTAAATAATGGTAAGAATATATGCCTTCTAATCTATGTTTCCTAATTATGAAAAATATATATTCTTAAAAATTAGTCAAACGGAATTATATTTGTGCCGGTATTTTTACTAAAATTACATTAGATTATGTTTAAGAGCAAATTTAACATCTTAGTATTGCTTCTTATTATAAAACTCCGTTCCTGGTTCATCATTTCTGATAACCCTCAATAAATTATCATAAGCGAGGTATAAGGGATTGTAACCGTGACTATGACTGTTATGACCCGTTGTTTCCCTCTGTGCTCCTTAGGTTTATCTTAGTTTTTCAATCCATGTACAGACTATGCAAGATTGTTATTGTATAAGCATACAGCAACTAATTGAGTAATTGTGCAATTGCTAAAGATGTGTGCAAGTAGTTACTCAATCAAAATTCAGCTTCACATCTCAGACTGCATATCATTTGATGTATTAGAACTGTGGAATTATCGATTGATACCTTCGATTTGTATATTTTTATATTGGAATACTTTTTCCCGTTCACCTCGTAAAAATATGGAAATGAATACAGATCGTAGGACAATACTTTTTACTGATGTTTACTTTCAAGGCAATTAATTTTCAAGAATTTTGTAGTTAAACTTTAAGTTGGTATATGGCAGTAGCATTTATTTGCAGTGAATGACTTGATGTCAAGACCCTAACAGTATGGTGATTGTATTCCTGACAACTCAGTAGACTATGATACTCATCCACCTAGAAGTATTTTCAGCGCTGTTTGAGTATAAATTAAGTCAGTGGTATAAATTTCTCTCCTCTGTATAAGTTCTAAAACGCCATGTTAGTAATTATCTGCTACCCTTTCAGTTTCTATCTGGTTAAAGCTTTTAAGGTCACATCTGACTGGATTGATTAAGATTGCTAGAAACACATTGTGAAGCAGGAAGCCTTGTGTTTTTGAATAGGAATCGGGCACCTAGATCACAGCTTCACTTTAAAGCAGAATACCTTAGTTGTATACCATATACGGTAATTTCTGACCCAGTGAAGTCACAAATAGTTGTATTTTTACTGCTAATATTTAGACTGAACACTCATCCCAAAGCCCTTGATATATCACATTATAGGAGCAGTTTTAAAACAAAAACCCTCCGGAAAATATAGGAGATTGCAAAATTTAATGCAAAGAATAATCTCTGCTGTACGAATTCCTATCCTTATAAATCGGTCAATATGTATCTGTTAGGCAGCTTGTCTTCACACGGTCATTCCTGTATACAGCTCCCAGGCTTAATATGACAATTCGTAACACCTACCTATTTTATCTTTATAAATACCACCCATCTATGTGTATTCAAACTTTAAGAACAATCGCTGAGCCACTAGCTAAATACGAAAGGAGAAAACCGAAAGTAAACTCTAATTTACGGTAATCTTAAGGAACAGGAAAAATTACGAAGTTGTGGTGTCGGTGTATCCACTAAAAGTCATGCTCAGTTGAGGAGCAATTTCAGAGTATGAATTTGTTCTAAGTTGTATGTTATCAAAAAACCTGTCAAGTACATATATCACGTAACTGCTAAAATATCCCCGAGGACATCCAAGCATGTTGTTTTCTTCAGGTGTCAGTTTCTAAGCCGTAGACTTAAAGTGTGACCCGCAAGGCGTCTGAGCGACTGCAGTACCTGTCTCCCAATCGTTAGTATGTGATAGTCAGTAACTCCGTGGCTTTTAGTTTTCTCCACTAAATCGTCGGTTCGAAACCTATCTGTGACAACTGGACAGTCGGGTAGCATTTTGGGCCATCACATAACAGATGTGGCTGATAACTTGGTACACATTTTATTTATTCTCTAAAGTAAAGCTGAGTGGAACAGCACCACCTCATACCTTTTCACAATTCAGATCCCCCTATTTGCGTTTTGGGCATCCAAAGCCTTATAAATATACCCCTTAGAGGTGAATGCAGTTAACATTCCTAGTAATACTGCGTCTGTGACGAAGTTAAGTAAATGATTATGGTAGGTATTTCTGTTGTCTTCATTGTGACCGACTGCTTTTCATGAATCCTTACATCGTAGTGCTTTCAAATAAAACCTTCAATAACATGATGTGTTTGTTTGACAACAACTGGCAACCAAGAAAGCCATTTAATTGCTTCAGTTGGAGAGAAATGCTTGATTGATAAAATTATATATTACAACAATATTTGTTAAGAAACATTATCCTTTAAATCTTACTTTGACAGTATCAGTGATGTGACAGATTTTAGCCTGAGTTGATCTTTTATCTAACTGTAGTACATCTTAAACTGACCACTTTTTCATTGCTTCTAACCATTCTCAAAGTTAGCGAATAGTAAATGGTGCTAACATTTTTCGAAAAGCATCACCAAGCTTGTAATCATGACAACGAAAGAAGTGTTTTCGATAGCTTTATTGACTGAGTGACATTTCACTCCATAACTAAACATATTTTACCTGAGCTTAAAGTCAATTATTCAGCTTTTATCAGGTGCTAATAGTCTTCTAGGCTGTAATGGTCAGTCGATATTGTAAGACGCATAATTGAAAGACCAGATTTTTGAAAAGGATTGCAGAAGTGTCTGCTCTGAAACGCTAACAAGGCTTTTTAAAAGATATATTCTAGTTTAATTGTTCTATTGTACTAAACTCAGATACTTATGCTATCTGCTACACCTCTACCAGTAAACGTCTTTTCAAGTGCTTTTAATTCTTTACTACCACGGTTAAAGTGCATTCACAAGCCTCTGCTTATATTGCTAAATTATCTGACTGTCTAGTACAATTGAATATTCGACGTATATACAACAGTGAACAGTTGATTTAGCGTGAACCCACTGGTTAGTGAATTTTCCTGATCATGTCAACAGGCACGTATGTAAGGTCCATGGTTTTCTACTGACCGACTTTCAGCTTCTAATATTAAACTAATCCTTATTGGTTCAGATCCTTGCTGGACCAAGTTCAACCTTAAGCACTGGTAAATACCAATGCAGGGCGACCGCATTACTCACCTTGAAATGCTCAGTGAGAAAGTCAGCGTAAAGTGGCAAATAATATTGTAATTATGAATAAAATATGCCTAATGAAGTGTTGTGTTACTGAATGAAATATTTGACAAGTTTCAGGTTAGGTTTGGGGAAGATTAGGTTAAGGTTTAGGCTAAGGACAGGTTAGGGTTAGTTTAACCTGACATGGGCGACATTAGGGTTGGTTCGAGTTAGATTAGGGTTAGTTTAGGAATATTTTCACGTCAGAGTTAGGTTAAGGAAAGATTAGGGTTATTGTTAGGTTTAGAAGACTAGATAATTACATGTACTGAATGTGGCTAAATTACTCCGTTGACACCTAAATCCAAAACTGAGGCGTATTTTTGTCACACATTGGAGAAAGGCATACTGCGTAACACTTTCATGAATATATGTATTTTGAACGCTAACTTCACGTTTATCATGTGGTTGGTGCTTTTAATGTCGTTTGTTCGTTGGTACTTACGGGTGCTTAAAGTTTAACTTTGCCCTTTGCTGAGGATGTGAGGGTTAAAGCCTTTGGAGTAACGACGAGAAACTGTGTTATGCTGAGTAGTGCACTCTGTTTAAACTCAAGCGTGGTACATAAAAGAGTTGTTGTCAACAGTGGCCGTAGCCATTGGTGTCATCCATAGTTACTCAGTATTACTGTTTTATTTAATTTTATGATTGTACTAATAAGGATAGCAGCGGGACCTGATGGAATGACTCCAGAGGTATTTAAGGACGGTGGAGACAGTTTACTGTCTGCATTAACTGAGGTTCTAGGCAGCGTCTGGGAATCAGAGAAAGTCCCATCGGGTTGGTGTAAGTCACTGATCATTCCGATATACAAGAAGGGAGACAAGTCTTCTTGTGATAATCACAGAGGGATTAGCTTGACTAATATAGTATCTAAAATCCTAGACTCAATAATACTGCGTAGACTAAGTGGTGCTCGGGAGGCACAAACACGAGAAAACCAGGCAGGTTTTAGGCCAGGAAGAGGGTGTATTGATCATATCTTCACCCTCCGACAGATCCTAGAACATAGGCACTCCTACCGGCGTCCAACAATCATTATATTTCTTGACCTAAAGTCGTCATTCGATTCTGTCGACCGAGAGGTTCTCTGGCTATGGCTGGCTGTAAAGAGAATGCTGAGAAAATACATTGCACTGATTAAGGCACTCTACTCGTACTCATGCAGCCAGATGAGGGCTAACGGCGAGTTGTCATCTGAAGTGATGACGACTAGTGGCGTCCGTCAAGGATGCCCATTATCCCCATTTCTATTCAACTTCATAATAGACTTACTAATGGACTTAACCCTAACACACTTCAGCGACTAAGGGATTCACTTGCTACCAGGGAATAATCTCGTTGACTTAGAATATGCAGACGATATAGTCCTTCTAGGCGAGGACGCTGACAAAATGCAGAGTCTTCTGAACACCTTGAGCAGCAATCTTCGTATGTTTGGCATGCGATTCGCCCCCTGTAAAATGTAAGATGATGTTGCAGGATTGGACTACACCGACCCCTAGATTAGAAATAGGAAGTGAAGTGGTAGAGCACGTTGACCGCTTCACTTACTTGGGAAGTGCCATCAGCCCCAACGGGTTGATCTCTGACGAAATCTCAGCACGAATACAGAGGGCTAGGTTCGCATACGCCAGTTTACGCTGTCTCTGGCGTAGACGTGATATCCGACTATCGACCAAAGGGCGGGTGTACTTTTCATCAGTCCGCTCTGTCCTCCTCTATGGCTGTGAGACCTGGCCATTGAAAGTGAAAGATATGAAAAGATTAACTGTCTTTGATCATAGATGCCTGCGTTCTATCTCCCGCGTGAAGTGGTATAATAGGGTGAGCAATATTGAGGTTAGGCATCGAGTGCTAGGTAAGGAGGGGAAATCAGTCGACGAGACTGTGAAATTACACCGATTGAGATGGTTAGGACATGTGTTACGTATGCCTAATCTAGCCATCGCCTTCCTCGACAATGGGCAATGTTAGCTGATATAGGGTCAGGCTGGAAAAGAGCCAGTGGTGGTCAAACCAAAACATGGAATCATCAGTCAGTGAAATCCACAACAGTTAGCCTAAGCCACGTAGGAAGGTGTAGAATTCCTGGTTTGGGTCCTCGGGACGGTAAAAACCAATGGTTGGAAACAATTGGTGACATGGCTCAAAATCGTTCTCAATGGCTGGCGCAGATGCATCCACTCCTTGTGACTTATGATTTCCAATTAAACTGTTTTGTTCTCCGTTATTACTATTCCTTTGTCTCACACCTCTGTTTACTGTCAGTATTATGCATTTCTTCTACTTTTGTCCCTTGCGTTGTGTGCTACATGGAGTGTGGCGACTTGAACTGCCGCACATATGTGCAAAGTTCTATGTCGAAAACAGACAGACAGACTAATAAGGATGACTTTGCAAGAGTTGGTTTGTAGGGATTTGACTTGATTCAAGTTTGCTCACGTGTTGATGTCATTTAGAAATCCACTGACCGATAACTGCTACCTTGCCGTGGTGGTCGGGCTTGAATGCCGCAGTGACCCAACAAGCTAAACTGGCTGGGACTCATGTCCCTGCAGGTCCTACCATGTCAGGAAGGTTGTTCGGATAGCGGTTAGACTAAAAGCAGTTACCATGGGGTACATGGGCTCCAGAATTCAATCGGATCAAATGGCGTATGAACCCATATGGGTCACCGGCAACCATGGGAACGCAGCTCCTAACGCTGCTCCGCTGCCTTGCGGATTAGACTGCAAGTCAAAGGCTCGGGGGGTGGTCCCTTAGGAAAACCACTTGCTTCGGTCTGGGCGCCCAGGCAGTATCTCAGCCCTCACACAATATTGTGTGGCGCATCTTTCTTGGTGCCATATTGTACCAAGTTTTCCTGCGTTTAAATAAATAAATAATAAAGAAATCCACTGAAAACCAGAGTGCTAGGCAGCTGTCTTATCCTCCGTGGTTTTTAGTAGTCCTCTAACTGAAATAAGTTTGTGATCCATCTAGAAAGATGACTTTGTTTGGCTTCAAATTCTCGGAAATCGACTTGCTAATGCAAACAGCTACTTGATTTATGGTATGCAGACGACAGAATTTTTTCAGAGATCCTGTTTTCTGAACACTGTAACCAAAATTCTTAGTAGGTTTAGTTTGCGATTTACTCTTGTCAAATGTGAGATAAGGCCATAGAATTGGTTCGGACCAATTCTTAGCATTGAGAAGCTAAATAAGTCCCGGTGAACGTTACGGAAAGCATTCTCACCATGGTTACAAATGACACCTTTGACACTAGGTTTTTTGGTGCGGACGGAATATCTGACTATAAAGTGGTGCTTGCATTACACAACAGTGCTCTGTGTTCTACCTTGCAACCATTATACTTGATCGGTAAAATTAGATTTAGAAATATTATCGATTTTTTGATCATATGTAATGACTAAGTTGTTTGAAACGCTATACTGCCTTTGTTGAGGAGTACTGTCGGCTCAAAAGAGAGTTAGGAATTGATTAAGCCGAAACATGGCGATCATTGGTTAATTCTGTGAATGTTTGTCTTAGCTACTCAGGAGTGTGTAGGTTGCTTAACTGGTTCGACTACCTTAATAAAACGGCTTATAATCGTGTGTTAGAAAGCAAGCGTATTCACTCTTCATTACTGCAATTTCAAATATTTCCACCAAATTTTTATAACCACTTCTACACTAATATTCCCTCTGTTTCATTTAGTTTTTTTTTGTTTCGAAGTATAGTAACTTAGACTGATGCACTTCTGTGCTAAGTTTTGAAGTTCCAGCGTGAAGTGTTACTTACCGAAAAATCATTTGAGATTCCTTAAACTTAAACTACCCAAACCTAGATTAATTTCAAATCTGCGAACTAGTTCCGAAACTTTTGAGAGATAGCTGAAAGATTCTAAATTGTTCTCTCTGTGTCTGTCTTATGGGCTATTGCAGAAACAATAATCCACAGTGGCACCTGTTCTTGGTTTTGCTTATATTTATGAGAGAGAATAGGCAATTATTTAACCGACTATTGATTAATCCAAGTCTTATACTCTGAACTAAACATAATCCATAAATAAAACTAACATACTTCTGTTAGACTGGTTAGACTTATACTATTGCAATCATTCAATTTCCAGGAAAAGAACATTCAGATATCTTTTCTAAAGTATTTGGTTGTTATTCAGTTCATCATTTTAGAGTTCTTATTTACGTATCGTTTTATATCACTTATTTAAAAAAAATTTGTTTTGGTTTTTACATTTTTAGAAGACCATCTGTTGCATTTACTATTATTGTTTGTTCTATCAGTGAAAGGTAAGTCGATAAATTTGTACCTGTGTGTGTATACATGTTTTCTGTATATGATTTACTGTGTTATTTAATTATTGTATTTATATTTGTAAGTGATGATGCCAAGCCGCTCCCTCTTGCCTTATCATTTCCTCTGTTATCTTTTCTTATATTCTATTCTCTGTTATATTTCTACCCCTGCCTTTTATTATTGAATTCATTCTTTAAACACTCTTTTCTAGTGCTGATTTTGTTGTATTTAAAGATTGGAGACTGAAGATCTTTTTTTTGAGTTACTCAGTTAGATTCATCATTATCAATATCGAGTTAATAAATGCCGTGATATGTTGGGAATATATCTGAAATTCTGTTGGCATATTTTGGGAATTCTCAACTAGTTTCAAGTTCGCGTTAACTCATTGTTCTCATTAATACATTTTGGTTAGTGACGCTTTGCATAAGAACCATTTTTTAAAAGTATTTATAAATGGATGTAGGACACTTTAGAAAGTAAGATTTTTTAACCACTAATTGTCTTACTTTTTCGGTTCTAATTATGTATAGTTGTCAGTAAGATAAGCTATACTAATCACTGATTGAGGCATATTTCTAGAACTGATTGGTTCATGGGTCGTAACTGCATTAAGCGCAACAGTTTTCAAGTGGTTAGATAGTAAAAGTGAACATAAAGTGGCACTTGGTTATTATGAGGTTGTGCAAGATATTATTACGTCTCCTTTAGCCATTCCTTGCCTTCCGAGTGGAGCATAGAGCTGCAAGCCTTTGAAGCTTCAGCAGCGATGGAGTCGCCAGCCTCACACTCAAACTTCCATCTTTTCTGGACCTAATGTCGGCTAGTAAACTAAACGAGGTTTAGGGATCGGAGTTGAACCCCGTACCAGACTGGCGAACATTCCACCATTCATTAAACTCCCGATGCACAAAATCTGAATACATTTTATTCGTTTGGTCACGACTGGTAGTGAGATTCAAAGTGTACATTTTGCTCTGTTTTTGATTCTTAAGTTGGATGGCCCCTTAATCCCAGTGGATTGTGTCCCCACTGAGACCTTGAACGTACCATCTACTGTTTTAAAAGTGAAATCGCCGATCACTAGGCTGCTTAGCCACATAGCCTTTTCAAAGGTTACGAATATGTCAGCTAAATGTCTAGTCTGTGTGAAATGAATTCAGTATTTGAAATTTGTAGATCAAAGTTCCATATTAGAAATTTCTAGCTTATACTGTCTATTTAACAAAAGTTTACTTGTGATAAAACAAGAACTGTCTTGAAACGACATTCGATATGATATCTGATATACAACACGTGCACTACTATATACCACCTGTACTCACTTTCAGAAAGATTTTAAATGCTACTTGAAAGTACTGAAGTATTTCCACTACTGAAAACTATTTTTCAGGATATTTGTACGGAGTTGAGATTCTTTAAATCTTCTTAATACTCTGCTGGCATTACTAATCATACCCTCTTAACAAGGTGATGACATAGTGTGAAATTCATTTGTATATTCAAGCCTTATTTTAAGTAATTTACAGGATACTATGCAATCGTATTGTATCTGTGTCTGAAACTTATTAATTAAATGGGCATGATTAGTAAGTAATGTTTTGTAGGTCGTTTCAAAGTTGTATTGCTGTTGGTATTCCATTGAAGTACACTAAATTATGAACGAGATAGATGTGGGACACTATCCTCCAAATGTATTTGAATAACTTAGTAAAATACTGCATACTGTAGTACATTTTCCTCATTGGATTGCTTGTTGGCGTATGCATTGAGCTTCCAGCCAATGAGTTACGGGCTGGAGTCGCGCTGCATCTATTTAAGCCTGGACAACTGGGTAGTACAGTACCGACAACCGTCATACGATAAATGTGGTTCATAGCTTAGCAAATAGAAAAATCTGTTCTGAATGGTTGAGTTTACACATCTGAAAGCCTGTCTCTCATATACTTTTATCACATACAAATCTTAGTCTCCATAGCACGTGACGTCATTTAGAAAAAAGTCGCGTAACTTTGTACCTAATGTGTGTGCGTAGGTTACACATTTGTCAATACCTTTCAATGTGAATATTACATGCAGGTATACTACTTCCTCTGATATCTTCACTATTACCTTTTGCTGTTTATCTCTATCGTCCCGTTACGAGGGGAACATAGAGCTTCCAGTTTTGAAGTTTCAATAGCGGAGCTCATTTTCTTCTCGCGGTGAAATTGTTAGCCCCACGCTCAGCTTTTCCTATTTCCCGAGTTCCCCTGCGGCTAGTAGACTGGGTGAGGTGTAGAAGTGAGTGAACCCGAAGTACCTGTTTAGTTGGCGAACATTCTGTCAGTGAACCATCGATGTTGTCTATTTCTTAAAAAAAATATAATACCAGATATTTCTGATGATTTCAGTTTCACTTGTCAAAAGTAGGCAAGGAACAGTTCTACTGAGCGGGTTTACAATAAAACACTTAACAACAAAAGAAAATACTAAGCAGCTTATTACTTGTATTTAAGAATTTTGAGAGTATATTACACTACTCATCATCTGTTATCAATCAATTGTTCATCATGGGATAAGACTGATTTTGTAAGGTGTTTTGGCACTTGATTAAAAAATTCTAGATTCTTTTTCAACTTTTTAGTATGATATGCACTGTTGTTCATTAAAAATGTCGATGTACGTCGGTACTTCAGTGGTTAGGTCGCTCGCCAATCATGCACATAGTCCGTGATTCGTCTACTTTGCTAGCTGGCAGTAAAATCGAAAAATTGGGTGGTTAGACGTGAGGCTAGTGACTTCACCTCGTAGAAACAACACCACAGCTACTGAAACTTCAAGATTTTAAGCCTGCAGCTCTGTCTTCCACTTGGAACGTTGATAAGAGTCCTCATACAGAAATAAGTTAGGCATTCATTACATAAGCAGCTGTTTCTTTTCTTGCACTTTTTCCTCTCTCTTTTCATTCTCTTCTCTGGGAGCTATTCGGCTGGCTAACTTTTAATGTATGTTTAGCAGTAATAATCATTGTTTTCAAAGTATATCCTCTTCACCTATGTGTTGAAAAATACATTTAATCGGTTGAATCTGATGTATTATTCGTATGTTATCTTGGCATATGAGCTATATTTATTGTTTATGAATCATTTAGGGATAGTTTGGTAATAATAGGTGCTTGCACTAAAGGTATATATCCAATTAATTTATCTTCATGCGTAAATTTGATCTCCGTCTTATCTACTGACGATTAGATAGTTGAATAATAATACATCTGTCATCGTAAAATGGGTTTAGCGCGCCTACTCTAGTATAGATACGTCTTTTTGGTTGATAACTTGTCTCAGTATTACAATCATTTGTGCTGAATTTCTGTTTTCGACAAATTAATATCTGAACAGAAAGTTTATTGCGGGTACTTTTTGTTCAAGTGCCTAGTTAGCTAGTAGACCGTTAAGCGCAAAGTGTTTTATGTAGAAGGTTATTAACCATACGTATTGTGCGACAGCTGATGATACCACCTACTTGTTCGAAACTGAAGTAGGCGGAGTAGGATTATAACTTTGGACCCGGTGTTTGAAAACTGAGAGCTTAAACCAAATGAGCCACGTCTCTAGCTACCTAATACAATCTTGTGCGGATCCTATGTTATCCCACATGCTCATGTAAGGTTACTCTAACAAATTGTCTTTTAACAGTATACTGCAAAATCTAGAATTTTAAAACACTTAATCTTTCCGTTAATTCTCTGTTTGAAAATGTAGATCTTATTGTCTACCTATATTTACATATCTTTCCATTTTTCATGATAACTAATTCTTCCTAACTGTTGGTTTTCAACTATAAATTGTACATACTTGTGTAGATTTACTCTTTCCTCATTGTAATACATACCGTTGTTCAAAATAAAATAAGTTTCTGTTGGCATTAGAGACTTTTATTATCTATCGTATTGTCAAGCTTACTGTTCAATAATTGCTGGTATAACATTTCTTACTTTAAAAATAATCTGGATATTTACGTTCGATCACTTCCTAGGTTTCCAAACGCTTTCACACTGATCTATACTTCTATAGACCATCATCTGACCACATGGAGTTGGGTTGTTGGGTGTATGGATTACTTCACTTACCTGGGAAGTTACACCAACCTTGATGGGTTGATAGCAGGCAAAATATAGGTGTGCACAAATAATGGCTTATATATCTTATGCCGAATTGTGCCATTTATGACGCTTATGTCTGTCTCACTGAATGTTAAATATGTTCCACAGAAATACGCTCTCTTCTACTCTGTGACTATAAAATATGACTACTGAAGGTCTAAAGTTTACGAAGGGTGTTAGTATTTGACTACCGTTGTCTTTGTAGCAGGGGCGCTGTTTAGTAGAACAGATGTCGACTTCTAGGCAAGACGGAAAATTCACTCAGTAGGGTTATAAGTTACAAGTTTGATGAGAAGCTAACAGTAGTTACAAAAACCACTGGGAAACCAGGATGTGCTGGACATCTGTTTAGTCTTAATTTTGAACTCTTCAGCAATACATACCCACTGGGGGCAAGTTGTGATCGAACATGGGACCGATCAAATCCCTGATAATCAACTCTTAAAAATTAATCTGATACTGACTAGCAACTGGATGTATGCACGAAGTTACAGGCGTTCTGATGAGTATTGGTGACCAGTGGAGTCTGCCAAATTGGCTAGGATAACAGTAACTCGCCGATGACATTGGCTGATGGTTGTGCTACATATATCGCGAATTGGCGGAGGTCGGAATTCATGGGCCATTAGATTGGGTCTTGGTAGCTGACTGGTCTACGAGCTGGCCTTGTAACCAAAAGGTCATGGGTTCGTACTCCGGTGGCTGCGTTACTGCTAAGGAGTCCTAAACTGGGACGAAATAGCTGTCTAGTACTCCATGGTTTTCCAATGGTTCTCTAACTGATGTCAACTGGAGGTCAAAAATGTAACCAATCAAATCCCTGCAAACCAGCACTTGAGAGTTGAGGAAGATCGAGACATTCGCTACACATACCCACCTACTACCTATCTATCTGAACTAGCTATGTTAGTAGAATTAAGTTCAGTTTTAACAGAAATAAATGTTACAACAACTCAGTAATTCACTGACTCTTGGTCTGGGCTGCTTAAATTAACTGAAAAGAAGGAGGAGGATAAGAACGCTTGAGGTTTTTTGTGGGGGTGGGGGGGGGCGACAGGTTTTCATCCTAAGAAGAAGCATTTGAACGTTAAAATCATGTACACGTTCGTAGGAAAAAAAACTGTATACTCAAAAGAAATACTCATATATTTTATTTAACCAAGAATGTTAACTTTTTTTGTTATAAATATATATAGTAGGTAACAGATATGGTAACGCATAGATTAAGTTTTATTACAGGTCTGTCAACAAACGATTGGTTATCGTGTGATTTTGAAGCCAATAATTCCTGTGAATGGATTGACGATGCAAATAATTGGCTTGCTAATTGGCGTCCAACTTCTCAGGTTATTAAAGAAGGTCGAATGAAAGGAAAACATCGATCAGTACTGTGTACTCAAATAAACTCTCGTACACGATCACGTTTACGTAATCAACTGGGTCATTCATCTGTTTCATTGAAAAAAAATAATTTGGTTGTTCGAATCATTAGTCCACCAGTTACCACCTTAGACAATTATAAGTGTTTAAAGCTTAATTATCTGTTTGAAAATGCGCCTCAATCTTCTTCAAGTGGTTTCACATTAAATTTACTACGTCGTTCTGAGGGGTAAGGCTTTTTAGCATATTCCTCTAAGAGAGTAGATGGGTAACTACAGGCTTATTTGATTCATATGTTATCTATCACACTTGATTACACCAGTATTCTGTAATATTTCAAAATCACGGAAACCTAAAAGATATTTTATTTTAACTTGATAGCTTACAATGGTAATCATCAATCCGTTGAACCTATTCATCATTGTTCATTTGAACATAATTTATGTGGATGGACAAATGATCAGAGTAGTTGGGAAGGACACTGGGAGTTAACTGCGCTCAAAATTCCATCGACTAATGCATCCTGTTTTCGTATCAATCAAAAATCGCCTATAAGCTTGAAAAACACTTGGTCTGTTAAACGCAAAACTTCTCTCCTAGATAAACCAACTTCTGCATTAAATCCTAACAGGCTTATCAGTGCAAAATTATGGAGTCCTCTTATTCAACCTGACGACCAACTTCATTGTCTTGTACTTACCTATAAAATTGACATAATACCATCTGTGGTGGTGACATCTAAGATCGGGTTGTCTTCCAATCAAATGAAACAACAACAACAACGACCTTCTCTCTCTCTGTTACGACGTCAACAAGGGTAGGCTGATAACCGGAGAATATTTACTAAGTGTTTTTCTCGGAAAATGGGTCTATATGTCTTGTAATCAACAGTGTTGACCAGAGTACACCATTAATTCATCACTCCATTTGTTTCGAGTCTTTTTCTTATTAATGTATTTGAAAATTATCTAAGTTCTCTTTGTAAATCGTCGGTGTATATGTGTGTGCTGCATTATATATCCGGCTTTCTTTTCTAGCTATTGATCCGGTATATTTCTGTCCATTTACGAAAAATTTATGCGATTGGACTAATGATCCTAACAGTTGGAAAAATCAATGGTCTATTATTGAAGAACCAAGAACCGAGAATTTTCAAACAGACGGAGAATTTGAATCTAAGCGCACTGAATCTTACTGTTGTCTAACATCAACTGTATCTCCAGGATCAGATAGTTCAAAGAGTGAAGTCAGTTATTCTCCGTGGATTGTTCAACCTCGTCTCTTATCTAACCTACAAGACAGGATTGATAATAAGCCTATACACTCAAGACTGTGGAGCGCATCAATTCCAGCTGAACTAGGATTAAAGTGTATGAAATTTGTATACTTTATACAACTGCATTCACGAAGTACTTCTCAAAGTTCAAATGTTCACCTCCTTGATTCAAATGAGAAAGTTTCATTGAGTGTTTTGCAAAGAAGAGAAGGGTGAATAATTTTTAAAATTTAGTCAATGATATATCTACCTTACATACCTACATTATTATTATTATTTTTTGTACACATTAAAATCTTTCACTACATTAGGACCATGTTACCTTTCTTATATCTTCTCTGCTTCATAGCTGATATTCCTGTCAAACCGATATATGTATGCACATTCAATGGAAATCTTTGTGGATGGATGAATGATATGAATATTTGGAAATATCAATGGAAATTAGTAACAAATTCGAAACTGTCTACTGACGGTAAACAACAACAGCCTACAAGTAGTAGTATACTATGTATGAATGCAAAGCAAGCGATACAAGAAAATTGGATTAACAGTTTCTCATCATCTAGTCTAATTACAAGTCAGTCCAATTCTGAGTTGAATAAACCAGCTCAAGCGAGGCTATGGAGTCCTCCAATACAAGCTGTACACAAACTACGCTGTCTCCAGTTTGTGTATCAAATTGATGTAGGACTGAAACACGGGGATTCAACTAGACGTCTAAAGGAAAACCCGACACTGGCTCTATTACGTCGTCAAGAAGGGTGATTATATCCATCTTTGAATTTCTCAATGCTTTTTTTCTCTCTTTCTTTATAACCTCATTTTTCACTCTCAATGATAAAAAGAATGACCACACTATCGATCATTGGAGATAATATCTCACTTTATATATGCCCCTGAAAACGACTCAATCATCGGTGTTAGTTTTGCGTCATACCATTTCAGCAAAATGAAAATTTTTATAATCACACGTCATCTGCGTCAAATAAACTGCATTAGCTTCTTCTTCTTCTTCGCCAGCGAATTAATACAAGCGTATTTATTTATTGCTTTCTGAATTCAGCCAATACGAATGCGGATATTCTTCTCTGTCGTGGTGGATTTGAACACAATGAATACTGTAGTTGGGTTGTTGATCCAAACGATTGGGGAAGATTTCGATGGAAAATGGACAATTTACCGCTGATAAATAATAATAATAACAATGATAAGGATGAAAATCAAATCGGATCAAGACGCGCCATGTGTTTGCATAGATCACCAACGATTAGAAGCTCTGAAACACTGACCTCACGTTTATGGAGTCCATCTGTTGGCATTATAGATGAATCTTCAGTGGAGTACGATGCAGAAAATTCAATGAATCCAACAGCTGAATATCAACCCCGCTGTGTTTCCTTTTCATTTCGTTTCTTTTATCCTCCTGTTGAACATTTTCATGTAGTGGATACGGCAGTTGTTCAGACCCCGAGTCTTTCTGTATTGAAACGTCAGAGGGGGTGAGATTAAACTTCGTAACATTTTCGTTTCACTTCTTTTCGGAATAAAATGGGTTTCTAGTGTGTGTTTAATGATGCTCACGAACAAAACTCTTGATTACTAATCAACCAATTCACCTAATCGTATTTTCAGCTGATCAACTACCGATTCAAGCCTACGGTTATGCTGCAGATTCTGATATGGATTTAAATTGTGAATTCCATGAATCAACATGCAATTGGTCAAACGATCCAAACAATTGGCCGATAAATTGGCGAATAAGTGCAATGAATCACAAGGAAGCGTTATCAAAAAGTGATGTAGCGCTGACTGAGGAGAAAACTTCGATTTGTCTAACCATCGGAATGCTGTCTGCTCCGCGTCAAGAGTTCAATTATGACATCACCGCTCGTTTGTTCAGTCCAATCGTCTCAGTTATGAAACAGCCGAGTTGTTTACAACTTACATATAATGTCCAGTTGAATTCAATATCACCGAGAGAATTCCTGTCGACTGGTAGAGGTGTAGATGGATACACTGGTGATAAAAGACCTGTATTATCGCTTTTGCGTCGACAAATGGGGTGAACTAATGGGTTGAAAAACTGATTGGTGTTCACAATGGTTTGATGAGTTTGTTACACCTTTTGACTAACTTCTTGGAATTTGCGACTTCCGATGAAATAGTTAGATTGGTGTGCTTTGTATCAAGGTGGATTCGGAGATGCGAGGTGGTCTCTTCATTCATCAGGTGACAAGAATGTCAGTGTTTCGTGCCGAAGGTGTTTATATCTAACCCACTTTGTGAAGAAGTTCTTTATTTCCGAGCTCAGTGTAGCAAAAACTATTCCCGACTATGGCAATCGTTTCTATGTGCATATTTGCTGTTGTTTAGTAAAGCATCTCCAAGAAAAGTCACTCGTTGTTTCATGAGCTATGTAATTAATTTTCTCTGAAAATCGAATTGGCTCTGCTTCGTTTACATCCTTCGTTATATGCATTTTTTGTAAGGCTTAAATACGCCGTATAAATTTCGAGTTGTACTCATAAATATCCTGTAATAGCATCGATCAAATAGCTGCCTGTTTATTCTCAAGGCAAATCATTAAAGCTTTGTCAAATTTACTTATTACTTTTTATATATTCAGCAAATTCAAATGTGGATATACTTCAATGTCATGGAGGATCTACTGATCATGGTGACAACTGCAGTTGGCTTGTTGATCAGAACGACTGGGGAAGATTTCGATGGAAAATGATCAATTTACCATTGATGAATAATAATGAAAAGGATGATAGTCAAATCGGATCAAGGCGCGCTATGTGTTTGCATAGATCACCAACGATTAGAAGCTCTGAAACACTGACCTCACGTTTATGGAGTCCATCTGTTGGTGTTGTGGATGAATCTTCAGTGGAGTACGATGCGGAAAATTCAATGAATCCAACAGCTGAATATCAGCCCCGCTGTGTTTCCTTTTCATTTCGTTTCTTTTATCCTCCTGTCGAACACTTTGATGTAGTGGATACGTCAGTCGTTCAGACCCCGAGTCTTTCTGTATTGAAGCGTCAGAGGGGGTGAGATTAAACTTCTTAAGATTTACGTTTAAATCTCATAATAATTTCGGGTAGCTTTGGAAACCGTTTTGTATTTTTTTCCCCGCGTTCAATATTCTATCAATCTGTTCACTTTTATATGCATCACTTTAAGGTGAACGGTCAAAAATGTCGTCGTTGAATTGCAACTTCTCTCAACCTTGTCAATGGTCAATGGATCAGAATGATTGGGGTCAGTCAAGATGGGAAAAAGAGGCTTTATCTTCAAAAGAAACACACTCTCATCGTCTTGCAGAAAATGTTTTATGCTTTCGTACGCCTAAACAAAACGATTTTATTGAAGATATGTATGTAGCACGTCTTTGGAGTCCACCAATCAGTTCTGTATCCTACAAATCTCACCATCAATACATTTCACCTCCTAAATGTCTATCATTTGCCTATCATATCTTCAGTGGTTCTCGTAAAGTACCAGTGAAGGAAGTTCCAAGTCTTGCTCTACTCAGGCGTCAACGAGGGTATGATTTTATGGATTATTGTAAACGTTGTTGAGTGGTTACTTTTGGAAGTGATGAAAGTTTTGGTGGCTTATTTGGAGTTTCTGAACTTCTCAGCTGTCTATTGGCTGTATTGGTTTTTTATTCTGAAGTTGTACATTTCCTGTCCTTTTACCTTTTTTCATTTCTATAAAACTTCTTTCTTCCTATCCACTCCTATTAATAATCATTATTCTTATGACCATCTAGGCGTTTAACTCCATGGGAATCCTCTGTTGAACTTAAAACAATTACCAACTGACTAAGGCTTTAGTTTCATTCAAACACTGTCGAGTTAATTAATTGATTCTATTCTAACTAAAATACAGACTTGGTACATTAAGATCACCAAGGGATGTGCCAGACAAAATCTTGTAGTTTGTACCAGGACTGGATGCTCAGACTGGATAGTTGTCATAAGGCTTCACCCTCAGAGCCTATGACTTGAAGTCTGTTCCACAAAGCAGTGGAGCAGCGTCAAGAGCTCCGTTCCTGTGGTTAGCAGTAACAAGAACAGGTCCTTATGCCACTCGATCTTTTCAGATTCAGGAGCCTTATACTCCATAAGTTTGAAATTAGGGTTGTGCAGCTCCCCTAGGTAGACCTGCATGTCCGTCAGTGCGATTGTAAGTGCCAGACGTTTGCATTCACCCTTTTACTTTTGTAGGGAATACCCACGCCGCGTTCTTTGTTCTAACTGCTTTGAGTAGAGGAGATTAAGAATCTAAGGTTTAAATAACTGAAAGTTTCCTTTCCCTTACATTTAAGCTAAATGTCATGATTTTAATTGCAAAGCTTTTTATGATTCTTCGGTTTGTACATTATCTCAGAAGCTTTCATTATCTAAAGTCAAACTATACTATGGAATATGAGCAAACTGTGTCGATGTGACACATTATCTTGAGTCGTCGACTTTCAGTCCATTGGTCGTAGACTCAAGCCCCACTTCACTTACTTCAGCTTGGACAACTGAGTAGTATATTTGTTCCTCACACAATAAATGTGACACATGAGGAATCTGTTTTGGGTAACTCAGTTCTAACCAACTAACCATTGTGCGTTGGTGGTCGAGTGGTAGAATGCCATACAACCATGTATCTGGTTCGAGGTTCGATTCCCGGCTAGCGCACTTCTAAACCTTACCTAGTTTACCAGCTGATAGTAAGCCTGCCTAAAGAGGAAAGGTTAAGCGTGGGACTAAGAAATTCACCCCATGAAAGAGGTAACACCACTGTCTTTAAAATTTCAAAGCTCAAGTTCGAAGTCCTGTGTTACATTACTCGGAATGCAAAGAAATGAAAAAACAAACTAACTATGGGATATTTATTTATTTATTCGAACTGAGTGAAACACAGAATCTAACTGTACTAATAATGGAGTAGACAGTTGTGAGTCATTTACAGACCGTCTATTGGAATTAACACGGGCCAGGTTCGAACCCCAGTGGTTGCGTACTGCCGATGGTTCCCAAACTAGGATGAAACATCTGTCCAGTACTCCCTGGTTTTCAGTGGTTCTCTAACTGATATCAATCCGTGGTCAAACTCGTAAAAACAAACCAATAGATGCACCGTACAAAAGTAATAAAACGACAATATCCAGAAAAAGAAAGGGAATAATTGAAGAGCGGGACCATGAAAAGAGACAAACCTACTTATCAATTGCATTCAAGCAACACTCATCACTCTACGTTACTTTCAAAAAGAGAGGAAAGGAGGGGATTGCAACATATTCACCGTTGATTACGATTCTCATTCATGTCTAGTAGAATTTTCCGACCACTGATTCAGTTTGTTTCTTGGATCCCCATCCAGGCAATCGTGATGCATCAACAACTTCATGGATATATGATCTGACAAATTATGAAAAAAAAGAGAATTTTGTATTATTTCATCATTCTTGTCATCTCTTATCGAATCTTTCATTAACATTTTACCAATTAACTGAAACTCTTTTCTACTCATATTACTATTATTATTATTCTATGAGTTCTTTGCTTTTGCTAGATGAATTCTAGAATGTCATTGACACCTTCTATCTTCTTATTTAATTAAGGTCGTTCACCTATGGATCAATCATTATCTTGTGATTTCGATAATTCACTAATGCCTTTATGCAATTGGCAACATGATTTAAATGATTGGCGTGGACGATGGAAACTTTGGAAATCACCACATAACAATAATAATAACAATAATAATAATCCTTATGATATTCGTAGCATAAATGACAGACATTTATGCCTACAACTTGATAAAGAAGATTCCAGTGATGATGAATCGACAGAATCTATAAGTTTAACTGTTCGTCTATGGAGTCAGTTAATACGTATAAAGAAATTATCTGAAGAAGTCAAGCCTAAGTGTTTAAGTCTATCGTATCAGTTAGATACTGGTTCATCATTAGTACAGAAGTCAGTTGATCATAAAGTTAATTTCATCACTGGAAAAGATCAATCAAAGCTTCAGTTATCTGTATTAATGCGCCGTGAAGGGTGAGACTATTTAGCTTATATGGATACGGTTTTGTTCACCCTTATTCATTCATTGGTTCTGGTCTATCCTTCTTTTACCCCTACGTACTCTTAATAACTGTATGTTCTACTCAATTCTTAGTTTCTTCTAAGCTATTCTTCAATATAAATCGACAGAAGTATCTGCGTAGAGTTCATTTCATCACTACAGTAGCAGCTTGGTTATCAATACGTCCAGTGTCCCTTCATATAATTATGTGTATTCCTGTTTTTTCGTATAACCAATTGACATCGTCATAAGTTTTTACGTATCAATCTTTCTTCAGCTGCAAATTTCGGTCAATCAATGGTTACTCATAGTCGCTTTCTTCCATCAACACTGGATTGCAACTTTACAGATTCATCTATGTGTAAATGGTCTAATGACCAAAATAATTGGCCTGTCAATTGGGAATTAGACATGGAGAAAGATTTGTCGCCAGCTGTTCATCAAGAAAATCCAGGATCTGTTTGTTTATATTCGACTGAATTGCCACAACAAATGGATATAAGCTCTAGACTTTTTAGTCCTTTAATGAGTGCTGCTTCAAATGTCTTTTGTTTAAAATTAGTCTATAAAATCACAATGTCTAGGCATCCGTTATCGACCTCAGTTGATCAGATATCAGATACCTTACCCAAATTGGCATTATTACGTCGTCAAATGGGGTAAGACTAGTTGATTAATTGGAGTCTTGGAAAAGTATAAAAAAAATAATATCAACAGGGCTATTCATCTTATTATTCTTATTTACTCTACAACTGTTTTAAAAGAAAGCTTTCATCAGTCACAATCTATTTTCTGTAATTGTTAACTACGTCGTCATACAAAATCTACTCCCAACTAACTGATTACTAATAAGCATATATCCACTTCACCGTGTTTTCAGCTATTCAGCCACAAAGTGAATCATTGGATGGTGCTGCTGACAAAAGTATGAATTTGAATTGTGAATTTGATGAATCTACATGTAACTGGTCTAATGATCACAATAATTGGCCAGCTAATTGGAAACTGATTAATATTGAATTGGAAGAGTCTTCAAAAAATGGTGATGTTGTTGTAGCTGAGAAGAAAACTTCGGTTTGTCTAACCATCGGAAAGCTGTCTGCTCCGCATCATCAATACAACTACGACATAACAGCTCGTCTTTTCAGTCCAATCGTCTCAGTCGTAAAACAGCCGAGTTGTTTACAGTTTACATATAATATTCAATTGAATTCAGTATCGTCAAGGGATGTATACGGTAGTGGGAAGGGACCTGTATTGTCGCTGTTACGTCGACAAATGGGGTGAGCTAATGGGTTGAAAAAACTGATTGGTGTTCACAATGTGGTTTGATGAGTTTGTTACACCTTTTGACTAACTTCTTGGTGTTTACGACTGGCAGCTGAACATTTTGGGGGTGGATGGTTATGTGTTGTCTTCTTTTGGTTTGTATATCAAGGTGAATTTGGGGCGGTGAAGTGACTTTTAACACAAGAATTTCTATGTTTGATTTTAACTAACACACATGGATGGTGAAGGGGTTTATATCTAACCTAATTTTTGGTTGAAGTCCATCTTTATTCAGCTTATTTATTGATTACATTCGGCGTTTGATTCTAATGCTTATTTTATTCTTGCACTTTCGTCAAAGCGGCTTGGTCATCCTTCGCAATTATTCGCTTAGATTAACTTTAAATTCATATGCTTAAACACACGACAATGGCCATTCTACGCACTGGTTTTCTTCTTCTACCTTATACATTTTCATTACAGGATTTTCTGCGTTTGAATTAGAAGATCAAGAAAATAGTGATCTCGACGAGCGACAGAATCATTACCTAGACTGTGATTTCGACGACTTGAAATCTGAATTTTGCAATTGGCTTGGGGATCCTAGAAATGACAAGGCTCTCTGGAAAAATAGTCGTCTGTCTACTGATTCAAATAATCGAGTTATTTGTCTACAACCGAAAGCTTCGCATACTGGTTTTCGAAAAATTTCAAATATTCACCAACAGAATAGCCTTACAGCACGTTTATGGAGTGAGACAGTAGAATATGTCAGCGTGCCCGATGGTGATGCCAGCATTGGCTATTCTCCTAGTAGTAGTCCTCAAAAGAATTTCCGTTGTCTTCAGTTTCAGTACAAGCTTCAACTGCATGATACGGAGATGTCTGCGACTGCTGACCATCAAATGGACAATACAGTTATCAGTCTAAGTCTTCTAAAACATTCGACAGGGTGAGAAATTCCTAGATGGCTGTTGGTGCAATATTTTCTTCCCTCTTCTTTACTTCTTTTTTTAAAATTTCTTTCTTTCCTTTCTTTGTGCTACTTCTATCAACTATCTTCTGGTGGATTTATGCATTCTGCGGCTATAGGAAATATTTAAACTGGTTCAGATTAATCTAGAGAGACTTAAATGCAACTTTTTTTCAAGCGACACATTGTCCATGTTTACCTCTTACATTTCATATTTCTCTTCTTAGATATTCCAGTTGGTCTGTGCAATCTGATTACTGGATTAGATCCTTTGAACTGCACTTATGAACAACGTAATCTATGTGAATGGAATCACGATCCTCGTGATGTTATGGCTTCATGGAAAGTTCATTACTTTGCCGACTACAATACACATGCAATGTGTATGCAATCAAACAAATTGTTTCTCCCATCCAAGATGCCTAGTAGTAGTAGTAGTAGTAGCAGATCATTGTCATCACCAAAAGAATTTTCAGCTCGCCTCTGGAGTGGTCATGTCTTTTATGAACCGGATAATATAATCAAGTGTTTAAGTTTTCAATTCATGATTGCTACAAAGTATTTTGACAAGACACGGCTAGTATTGATGAAACATTCTTCTGGGTAAGAAGGCTTTTGGTTGAGGAAAAGAAGACTTCTTCATTTTTAATCATACGAATGTGGAATGTCTCTTGGATCTCTTTTGTTTCATTCGATGAGATATCCCTTGTTTGGTTTTATGAAGATGTGATATTGGGATTCATGGGAATACTTTCGCGTTTTGGATAGGAATCTCTACGGGATACTAAACATTTACATCGGAAAACGGATATTCACAGGGTATTCATTTCTCAGTGCTGGAAGGATGAATGGTGAAGATCTGAATTTTATCATCAGTTCGGATAAACCTGCTCAGTATTAACTACAACTGCTGTTGCTCAACTCCTGTGTATACCATTTCCATTTCACTTCTCTACCTATTTTCCTTCTTCAGTTTATTTGTTTTTTCTTTGGGAACGGCTTGGCTTTCATTAGGAGGTTAATAAATTCACATAATTTAGTTCATCACTTAAAACAATTTTGTAATCTGTTTAATTTTGTAGAAGTTACATCTCGTCCTCCGGATTTACGATATTTAAATAATCCAGTGAATTGTAGTTTTGAAGATGGAAATTATTGTGGTTGGAATGATGATCCACGAGATGTTTTAGCCTGGTGGCAAGTGATACATCTCGCTGAATTTCATACTCAAGCTGCTTGTCTACATCCGAGTACTAATACACTTTTGCCAGGGTCTGGAAATAAGTTATCAGCTACTGTAGAAGGTTCAGCTCGTTTATGGAGTGGTCAAGTGAATTCAAATCCAGCCACTAGGATTCAATGCCTTGCATTTAAGTATATAGTTATGTCTACTAAACGTCTTCCTCGTGCACGTTTAACACTGATGAAACACTCCACAGGGTAAGCTAGTCTTTATAATACTTATTGTTGTTTGTCTATCAACGTGAGGCAAACAACGTGTTTGTTAACAAGGCGTCAGAAATTTCATCTTAAGGCCGAATCATCCGAATCACCTGTTGTTTGTTGTTACTGCATGTTAATTGGCTGAACAGCTTTGCCTAAACGTATCTCCAAATCTTATTTGACACTGAAAAACCAATCAGTGTGATCTGAATCCGTGATGATACACGTGAATATGAATTCTATTGGTGCATTTCAATGTAACAGACATGTGATTGGATGAATCCCTTCACATTGTGATTGGTGCTTTCTAGACTAATAAAATTGGTTTAAAATAAACGATGCATAATCCACCTACATAAATTCCTTGTACTCACGTTTATTTCTTCCTGAAATCTGTTTTCTTATCCACTGCTTCCTCTTTCTTCTGTTTCTTACTCTTTGATGTGTGGCTTGGCTTCATCTTTGTATACAATTAAAAGTTCAAGTGATTTCTAAAAGTTCAGTGCAATGTTGTTTGAAATGTATATCCTTACTAATGAAGAAAATAATTTAAATCAAATTTGTTTTCAGTCGCATTATTGATTCGTCCAAATTTCCAATATTTACGCAATCCTTTGAATTGTACTTATGAAGATGGGACATTATGCGGATGGAATATGGATCCAAGAGATGTTTCAGCTTTATGGCAAGTGGTCAGTATACCACAAGAGAAAACGAAAGCTATGTGCCTGTACCCAAATCCTGATTTAGCATTTTATCAATCTGCTCCTGATGATGATGATAAAAATTCTGTAACAGAGGTTTCAGCACGCTTATGGAGTGGTCATGTTCGTGTTAGTAAACAAGGAGAAGAAAATCGAGTACAATGTCTTCAATTTTCATATTTTATCCCTATGAAGTCGGCTGCGAAAACTCGTTTAACAATCATGCGACATTCGGATGGGTAAGATCTGCTTTGACCGTCTTCATTATGTACTCTTGTTTGGAAATCGTGCTGTCAGCGAAGTGTATGTGTAACGTTTGGTCACTATAGATGCGAAGAAAATCTGTTGTTGTTGTTGTTGAAAACGCCGGTTCCAAGATTTCTTCCCTATATCAAGAAAATGTCCTTATATTCATCTTTTAGTGGAAATATTTTTCCCTTAAACGGTGTTTCGGAAATGTTGTTTCAAGCAAAGAGTGACGGACCAATATAAACAGAAAATGCAAACGAAATGTGTGGGAAAATAAAAGAAATTAAACGACTTTAGGCAACATATGCAACATAAATGGCAATATTCTGATCTTATCATTGGCGAATTCATTCTTGTAACAAGAATAATCAAGGATAAATATTCTACGTCTTTTATTCTACGTCACTATGTACTTTGACTTATATCTGATGTCTTATCTTCTATGGATGACCTTAAAACCTATTTAATGAGTGAATTTCGGATAAAAGTAAATGCATTAATGGATAATTTACACTACAATCGTCATAAGGATTAAAAAAATCTAGATTCATTGAATTATAGTTGGAAGTGAAATACATATTTCAAGACATAGTTTTAGCTCTCTTGATTGTGGTCATAAGTAAAATTAAAGCGCTTCTTATCTTCTTTCCGTGATTTAACGGGCTTAATCATTTCTGGTTGAGATATGGCTCTCTAGCTTAAGTTTTCGTCTTCTAACCAATGGGGCCAAAGGCGGAATCTCACCTCACCTATTTCAGTCTTGTCAGTTGGGCAGTATCATCAGCCCTCATACGATTATCGTGTGACTCAGAGCTCGGTATCGGGTAACTGACTGGCTAACTAACTAACTAATAGAATAATTAATCATATATGCATAATGAGGTTAATTAACTTAGGTCTAAACCAACGACTTTTCTTTGTCTTATGTAAGCTGTATGCATTGTTGACTGAAAAAAATGACGTATGAATAGAACTTTTTGGAAAAATTAATTTTCCTAAACATATAATGTATTTAAAAAGCTTACTGTGCTGAAAATTCAGCGTTCTATTCACGATCCACAGTTTTGATTCAGTTTTCATCTACTAAAATTAAAGCAGATCTAAATTAGCCTCGTAAGACTTATAGCTTTGTGTACATACCTGTTTCACTATATTTAATATGAATCTAGCACACAGAAGCCAGCTCCTCGGTTCCCGATCTAGGAGCTGGCCTTTGTGAGGGGGTGGTTCAGTGATGGAACACTGGCCAATCAGGCAATAGGCCCGGGGTTCGATATCCGACCGACTCATTTCTTTATGTTGCTTAGCCGGTAATATGCCTGGCAAAGAGGGAAGGTTAAGTGTAAGGCTTGTAATGCTACCCCTTAAGAAAACACACCACTGCTACTGAAAATTCAAAGCTCTAGCTTGAAGGCCTATGTTCCACTAGGAACAAAAAGGACTAAGATAAAATTTTAAAAACAGTATATGGTACTGGTCCATCGGTAGTTCAGTGGTAGAATATTCGCCAACCACGCGCATGTTCTGCCCTCGATTCCTTGCCCTCTCACTCATAAAAATCATCTAGTTCACTAGCTGACAGTAAATGTGGCGATGAGCAAAGGTCGGGTGTGAGGCTAGCAATCCCACTCTGTAAAATTGACAACACCACGGCTACTGAAACCTTGCATCTCAATCTTCTAGTCTTATGAGTAATATAGTAGTACCCTGTGGTATCAGCGTTTATGTACATACCTTATCTTTATTTTCCTTTCCTTCACTTCTTTTCTTTCTCTATGAGCGGCATGGATTTCATGTGATCTGTCTCCATTCTACGTAATTTCCACTTTTTATCTTCTCTAATTACTTGAAGGAAAAACATCTATTCGGAATTTATCAACGACTACTTCACCTGTTGATTGTAACTTTGAAGAATCTGGAATGTGTCGTTGGATGCCTGATCCAAGGAATAGTGAAGCTAACTGGAGAGTGGAACAATTTAAAATGAAGGATAACAAGGCTAATAAAGTGCTTTGTATGTCATTGACTCCACTTCAATTGGATGCTGAACAATTTGAAAACCTAAACCCGTCTATTATCGATTCTAGTGATACGTTTACTGCACGACTTTGGAGTAGTAAATTACGTCGATTGAAATCACAACTAGTCAGTTATCAGTGTTTAACAATGTCGTATTTCATCAAAAGTCATATTGGGAAAACAAAACAGCCGAAACCCACACTCAGTCTTCTTCGTCATTCTTCAGGGTAAGATTTGAAGAAAAGCCTCACCAGTCGACATGGGTATTTTTCGTGATCTTCTCTACTGTTTTGAGCCTGATTGGTCAGTAATGTTTTCTTAAAGGAGATGCCTAATTGCAAGAATAGCAGACAGCAATAAATGCACCGATATTGCCGTTTTCCTCCGGGTTGATAATTGAATCGATGCATAATACAGTCAAGTTGGTTTGAAAAAAACATGAAGTGTGCAGCATCGGCTAGCAGACAATTCTGGTGTACCGCCTGTGTGTTTCACCTTGTCTTCGTAATAAAGTGTGCGGAAGAAAGAAAGAAAGATGGGGGGAAGGGAATTCAAAATCACCTCCGATTGCTTATTTCACCGTTGATTGTTTGTTTTCACTTGAAATTGTTTTATTATTTTTTAGAATGGTATTTGGTAAATTTTTGTAGAGTTTATAATGTTTTGTTAACCTTTTATTTTGGATTTTTGATACAGAAGGTGAGCTGTATCAGGAATCACTTCATCATATATATATATATATATATATAATGTATTATTATTATTAAATAGCATTGTTAGTAGGGTTTATTCGCCTTACAACCTTTTTCTTGAATGTTTTCCTTCCACTTTCAAATATTCCAATATTCAGCATATTACTCTTCATCTGTCTTGTTTGTCTGTCGTTGTCAGTGTATTGTGTTTATGCACTTTGATTAGTTTTAGTTAAGGATGAATATCTTATGAGGACAATCTAGGGTATAGGGATTATATATATATATATATATATATATATATACGCATATTTCTTTATTCCTCTTTTCGTTCTCCCCTCTTAATTAGGCTTTTGTCTTTCGTCTTTAGCCTATTCCATACTTTGTTGGCATTGTTTGTCGTGTACGATGCTCTCTTCACACTTCTTTAGCGTGTGTGTGTGTGTGTGTGCGTCTGTGGCTCTGCTTGTTTGTATGCTTCTGAAGATTGTGTGAAATTGTGCTACCGTTGTTACTGTATAAAAAGAATCAGCATTGTTGTGCTTGGCTAATGACAATTGCTCTCTGTGGCATGCTGAAAAAAGATGTGTGAATTGGTTCCCGATCGTTGTACTTGATGTTTGTCCTGTTGTTGTTGTTTGATTTCCTGAGGTGTGCTGACATTTGGTCCCGTTGTGTTTAAAAATTAGCAGGCTATGTGGTGCTGTGGCATGCACTGGTTCAGACAGTGGGCTTCAAACTAGTTGGTCATGGATTGGAATCTCGCCCCACCTACATACCTAGATTCGTGCAGCCAGTTAGCATTATAAACTCTTACACAATAAGTGTAGCTCACTACCAACTATTGCAGTGCAAGAGTAGGAGGCTTTAGCAATAGGCTTTAAAGGATCAAGTCATATTTGCTTTGTCCGTCACCTAATACACTTTGATTGATTGCATTAAGTACACAAGGTATGGATATTTAGTTACATGTACGTGAGACCATTATCAAAAGAAAAGAATAACGGACATGTATCATAAATTTGAGGAGAAGAAAAATGCTTTATTCAGTAATCACCTCTGGTATAATATCGATGTAATGAAAAACATTATGGTTATTTTAGAGTGATTCATAGGATCAAACATTTCAATCTTTTGACAGTATTATTATTATTCCCTTGGATTCCGACGGCAACATAGGACTTCAACAACACATCTCCACTTTATTCTATTTGATGCTGTCGTCTTCAGCTTCGTCCGTGATTGACCATAGTCTCTCATCTCCTCCTCACCACACGATCTCTATGTCACCCTCGCTTCGACGACCCGCTTCCCATTGGAATTCCACTTGAGCTATGGCCTGCACTGCGCGCGTTGTCATTCGATGGCCTCCTCAATGTACACCCGATCCATCTCCAATTTCTTCTACATATATGTTGCCGGAATTTCTGAAACTTATGTTATTCAGAATAGCATTAGTACAATTCTAATGCTGTATTTGGATGCATCAATTAAACACAATTCGTCTCTATCATTCACGTCAATTATTGTGTTAAGGCTTTCTTAGATGGTTAAAATATTTATTGCTTTTTTGAGTTATCGGTTTTAAACATCGAATATTGGCAATACAATCATTTTCAAGTCTCCAGTTTTATGAAGTCTTGTGACAAGCTTCATAATTGGCGGACCATAAGTTTAATTGATATAAGAATAGAACTTCGGTATCACAGGTGATGGAATTATAATCTACCACAGCGCCCCAGTTCTATTCATTTATCAATTTCTTCTTTGTTAATTCTTGCAATTGTTTTAAAATTCTCAAAGAAAAATGTCACTAACCGTTGATAGTGGTTTGAACTGATTTGACTCTCTCAGCTTAGTCAAATTGGGTACTCGTATGATGAGATTGACCCCGAACGAGTGAAACAGCCGTCTGGTGTTTAGATCACTGGAATCTAGCTACCGACGACTCCTGGTTGATGTGTGTGGTATAAAACTACTCATCCCAACCAGTCAGTAATAAATTATAGTTTTATGTATTCATTTTCTGTTTCTTGATTACCATTCACGGTATCAGTCAGATCACATACATTGTGATCTTAGTAATTTCGGTTCCCATGGGAAACTGTAGTGAAATCTAACCTCGAATTGTGTAAATTGCAAATTGGATGTAATGATAGTATTACTGATTGCACGTCTTTTCCAGGAGCATTTTCTATTTCAATCAAGACTTAACAGCCTTCTTGTCATACCTCCATCTGCACCTAACCAGAGTCAACATTCCCATTGGGAATTCATTGTATGTTAAGTATACAATATCATAAGTCATTCATCGAATTATCTGCTTACCAGTTACTATAGGGATTATTACAAATAAAAACATCGACAAGTCAGAGTAGACGTCATCAGAGGCTTGCATCACTTCAGTATGTTGCACTTCTTATGGTTTATTTGAATAGAAGTAGAGAAAAATAAAATAAAGTAAAAATCGAAAATGGTGATAACTAGATGTTACGTGCCCCATCCGCTTCAATTGATTAAAATTTGTTTTTTGTCATGCGGAATTCTTTCGCTTATCGGTAATAACACTAAATAATCCGAACAGTGCTATAAAGGCATCTTTCACTAAGATGTTACAATCACCTTGCATCTGTTATTTTCAATCACTATAAGACTAAATATCGCTGAGCTGACTCACTGTCCACTTGATAACTAGTCCGCTATCATACAGATATTAGAAATAAAATAATTAAAAAAATGTCTTACAAGTGTCCCAACTCCACGACGACATTTCTCTACCCAGAAGTCTTGTCAGAATGATGTAACTTTATAAGTTGACGAAACAGTCAATAAACCAAATGTGTTGATAATATTGGTGATAATTCATTTCTCATACATCTCATTAACAATTTTGACTATATGCTTAGTACTTGTGTGCTTCTGAGATGTTGGTAAATAATTCATAGATAAGAATATGTTTTATAGGTTAATTTGCTTAACGTTGGACCGAAGTGCTTGGTCTCTGTTGATATATTAGTCCCCAGTAGGGCCTTTTCGATGATGTCTGCGGATTAATGTGATGTTATCTTGAGTGGTGGTGACTAGCAGTTGAATCCATGATTTATTTGAAACAATGGGTGGTAGGATTCGAATCGCAGTGAAATCACCATCCATCGCTTACTGGGAATGCAGGCACATCCAGTTGTCGATTACCAAATAGGACGAAATGCATCTCCTTAGTGTATTCCACTGCCAGTCATGATCAATGAAAACAATAAACAGGCAAGGATTTTGTCAATACTTGATTAAAAATGTTGTCAACACATTAATTCTTCTGAATTCGTTTCAACCTTTCAACTAACGCTTTCAATAACCTTTATACCTGTTGATTTTACTGTCCACCATCTAAAACTGTTTTGTCAATATTGATATTACATGATATATCCTTTAATATGTTGAGTTTTAAGATTGGAATAGTTGGTGTGTGAATGATGAAACATATGTAAATCAATGTTTCATTTGCTTTCATGTCTAATTCCCTTTTCCCTTATACCAAACATGCATATATATATTTATTTATATATCACTCCCCTTTTCTTTATATACTCTGTGAATATTCTCTTTTGTATTTAGTGCTTGCTCTCAACAAGCTGAGCAAGTTGGTACAAGTGTTGTAATGCAATCACAGAATTGGTAAGCAGAAACACTGAACTTGATTATAATACCTAATCGTGTGTGTTTAGTAAAAGTGAGTTGCTATGGAATAGTTATCCTGAAAACATCAAAACATCATGGAGAAGTGTAAATGTGGATATCTCTGAACCATCGTTGGTTTACTCTTCAAAAGATTATAAGGTGTGCAGTGTGTGTCTGGTGTACTTCTTTTTGTGCTTTTTTTCTTTTCTTGCTATCATTGTAATTGATTAATGTTGACATTTTTATTCATTCACGTGTTTATATGTGTATACGTACATACATACATCATACCTGTTTCTGAGGTTTCACTTCATCAACATATCCGCTTTTAGTCGTACATATATACGTGCCATTATTTTGTTGTTTTATTCCTTTGCGTTCCTAGTGGTACATAGGGCTCCAAGCTACAGCTTTGAAGTTTCTGTAGCCTCATGCCCGACCTTCCCTTTTTACCAGTTTTATTACTGGCTTACCGAGGTAAAGGAGTGAGTCATCCGGTGACTGAATCCCGAACCACATGAGGCATGGTTGGCGAAAATTCTACCGCTGTGCCACCGAAGCACATATATGCCATTATCGTGGTGTTTATTTTGTTTTCTTTACTTTTCAACTTAAACTGCATAAATATTTATCCTCTTGTCTTTTATTTGTTGTCAAATGGAAGGATCACTGAAATTTGACAACAGAAGGGTGGCTGGGGGGAGGGCTTCTGTACAATAAAAAGTGAAGTAGTAATCCTCAGTGTGTGTATTATGGTGATTGTGCTTGCTGATGATGATGATGTGGGCTACATTGTTTTCTTTTTGTTTTGAATTTGTCAGTTAAATAAATGACTTTTCCTATTTCGGTTATTACTTACTACTACTACTTACTGGCTTTTTCATTATTTCTCTATGCTCTGTTTGACGATTGATCTGTCTCTGTTTCTCTCCATGTTCCCCTCTCTATCTGTGTATCTACATAATGTTTTTTTTTAAATATTGTTTTAAAACCTTCTTTTAGATCATGTATTAAACAAAGTGTGGATGGAAGAAGAGAGTCATTAATGTGGTAAGCTAGCTAGCTCTGGCCAGCCAGCCAGTGAAAATCGCTTACGCTATATATGAAAATTATATGAAAGGCATTCATACACCACCAAAAACAGTATATACGTATATGTATATACGGGTTAATATTTAGTTGGTTTTTTTTCATACTTTTTCACTAGGATAACACTAAGCTAACATGTATTATTTGTGTTTACTGGCTATTTTGTGGGGGGCAGTTTTTCAGTTGTCTACACTTAGTCCATTTTATTTTTATTTTGGTGCTTACGGTTAAATACATATATGTGTATGTATTTTTAGAGGCTATAGTGTCATATATGTATATATTTATGTTAACTAAACGCCAACTTCTTTCAGTTTGCTTCCATTCTAATCTCCGACTGATGGTGTTGCTTTGTGTATGATACAACTCTAAGTGAATTATGCGAATAGATGGTCAGGTGGTTAACCTACGCACACACACACACACACACAAACACACTGTTACTAACATTCTAGTAATAAAATAGCTACTCTCAAATAGCCTGTTCTAAGTTTCTGCCATTTATGAATGTTTTGTTGATTTTTTGGGATACATTAGCTACCATCGCCAATCCAAACCTGCCCCTGTTATTGCTTTATATTTCAAGTTAAATATTCGTTATTTTTTAAGGGGTAGGTCGGTGGTAAATGATGTCGGATAATATTTTAGTAAATTACATAATTTCGCTAGATAGTAATTTTTATTTTCATGTTTCATTTCGTCGTGTTATTATTATTATTACTGTCATTACTAATATCATCATCATCCTAACTGTTGGTGCCGGTGGTGCGTGTAGAGATTCTATTTTCGTTAGTTGTTAACATACTTTTTTAAAACTTTGGTTTTGATGAATTGACTTCAGTTAGAGTACCATTGAAACCACCAGCTAGCAACTAGACAATGCAAACTCTTCCTTGGTATGCAACCACGGACCTACCTCCAGGGATCGAACCCAGGGTCTTCGCATTGTAATAGACAACACTACTGCCAACCAACCAATGTCATCGAAGGGATTTTGTCCTGACATCCGATTTGATGAGTACCACTAGTCAGGATTTTAATTCTGAAGGTCATCAGTGCGTCCTGATAAACAGAGTCCCAAACCAGGATGTGTAACGGCTATCCAGTACTCTTCGGTGGTTTCAATGGCCCTTTAACTGAAGGCAGTTCATAATCAAACTGGAGACTTTTTTCCAGCTTTATTTCTTTTAATTCAGTCTATATCCCTCGCACACTTAGTTTTATGCAGAGCGTTTTTATTTTATAGTGGTGTGTGTGTGAGATCCCCAGAAACACATATTCTTTTAATGTCCTCCCCATTATTATTTTCATTAAACTGAATAACAAAATCATATGCTATCTTTTTATTTAAACACCTAAAAATAGGTGAGAAATAGTCAAAATGCTTTTTATCCTTTTTAAAAAGTCAATATATCATTTTTTTAGAATTGCCAGATAGTTTTATTTAGGTGTATGGTGTTATCCGACTTTCATATGTTCGGTGTTGTTCATTTATACCTTTTTGACCTTTAAACGTACTCATCACGGTGATAAACATGTAATTAGTTGAAATTCAAAGTTAAACTGATAACTGGTGCATAGATTTTCATTGATCTTTGTTGGTTATTTTATTTGTGTGTGTGTGTGTGTGATATCCTTAAATTATCTAGGTGGTGTTTAGTGGTGCAGTATACCGTGTTTTCTACACATACCTCATTAAGACAAATGTTTTGTAAATGGAGTAATGGACACTTTTCATGTGCATCATTTTTCTATTTGAAGTTAAATGTGTCCTTTTTTGTGGCGGTTGTAATCTGTGAACTGGAAAGGTTTAATTGTGAATATTTCGTTATCTTTCTAGGCATCATCTTCAGCGCATACTTCAATACTGGAGTGGATTTATATGATAATTAGACAGCATAAACTGGATGCCTATATGAATTACATCTACCTCTGTCTGATTCTATCATGTTGTACATGGATAGTTTTCTTGAAGTTCAAGAAACTTACCTCTTTGTCTATCCATAAGTAGACACAGGAATGCATAAATACTGTTGAATCAGGTTTTATAGACATCTTGAAATAGTTATTTGGAGAATGTAATGATTCACTTTCTCTGTAATATTGTTTTGGTTGACGGTGACTAATATTCGACCCCAGGATTCCTATTTTGCCTTATTCGTGGCTTGTCAGTTGGATATACCTCCATTCTCAGTGAATAGGTCATAAGTGATGTTCCCATTGGGACTCGAACTCTGCACTCATCATTTCAATTGCCAAAGCATTATCTATATTAGAACCACTAAAGTCACCTCTTCTGCAATGGGTACCAATTATTGTTCTGTTTAATCTCTACTGAGGCTTTATTAAAAATAGAAATATAATTATTTTTATTTAAGCATTGGTTTGTAGGGATTTGATTGATTGGTTGCAGGATTTCATCATGAGCTGACCTCGGTTAGACGACCAGTGGAAAGCCTGCTTCGTCAGCCTATTTTGGGACTCTTCGGTAGTACGTCCCCACACTGCGAGGTTCGAACCCAGGACCTTCTGGTTATAAGGCGAGCTAGCTCGTAGACCATTAAGCCACTGGTACCCTATCTAATGGACAGCCCATGAATTCTAACTTCTGCCAGTTTATGACATAGCGCGACTGACACTAGCCACTGTCGTCCATGGCGAGTATTTGTCCTCACGCCCAACCCGCTTTATTTGTTTTGTTTATTATTTTTTTTGTCATTGATTCATTTCTAATAATAATTTTTCTTCTAGCGAGAATGAAAAATTATGGACATCTGAATATATTGAAAAGTCGAGACAATTCTCTTCTCATAATCCTTCTCTATCAACATGGAAAACAATTTCCCTATCATTGATCAATTCAAATTATGATCAGTCTACTTCACGTGATTATAAGGTCAATACACAGAAATTAATATTGCTAATTGTTATTTGTTTTAAAAAATCTATTTTACTTTTATTATGATTTTCTTTTGTTATGCAAGACGACTGTGTTGTTTGTAGTTCATCACTGGATAAAAATGCAGACTAGTGTAGGTTTGTGTAAATACTATGGATTCTTCCCTTTCTGTCTCTTCTGCTTAACTCATTACTTTAATTACTTAACCTTTAACATTTTATAATCGTAGTCTTAAACACCATTTTATGCGGTTGTCCCTATTCTAAATAATTGTCTAGTATTACCAGTGTCAGTCCTATTACTATACCGAATATGAACTCACAATCTTGTAAATATGCTTATACACTGGTCTCATATAATCTCAACTAATTATCACTAAACTAGACCTTTTATTTAATCCGTTATCAAGTACGTGAAGTAATCTGAAAGATCAGATTTCACTAATTTAGATTGCTCACTAGGTGGGTAATAGCCGTCGTCATGTATCTAAACCTTAGTGTTGATGCAGTCTGAATTATTCTATCAGTCCAGTTTGCAATGTGATCACCAACCTAGATGGTTCGCACTCTGAATCGAGGTTAGATGATTGAAGGCAATCGACAGGAAGCCCTGGATGTGGGTTTCGTGCTTCTTGGCACTTGTCTGCAAAGCATATCTTCAATCTTGAGGAAAGTCATGTCCCCTCTGAGATTCGAACTCGTGTCAGCCTGTGCTACAGTCAAAGACGTTACTACTGAGCTATTCAAGTTCCGGATTGTCTTCAACCATCTTAATTTTGCTAATTTAGGAATTTCTATCAATTATAAATGAATATAGATTTTGTTTTTGTGTGTGTGTGAGAGAGACGGGGAGATAGTGATGACCAGTAGTTCATTAGTTACATTGAGCAATGATTAAAGGCGGGATGATAGGATAATATCGACGGGATTCGAATCAGTGACCTACGAATTACTAGACAGACGGTCCACCAGCCTGAGTAATACGACTCAACTGATAACTAAGTTATTATTTCACTACAATCACCATGGTTAATGTTTACAACTAGATGCCGGAACACCTACTTTTGAACATCAATCAACCAATAATGAAGGAGGCTGATAAAATATTAATAATGTGAATTTTTCGTCTAACTTCTGTCGTATTGTCACCTTTTGTTCTTTCCCAACTATTTTCTTTTCTTTTGCAAATGAGAATCAGAATAAGTAGAAGGTATGTGGTATAATTGCTAGTCTATTTAACTAAATCACACTTTACTTAAACGTAGCCAGTAAAAGTCATTTAAATGCATTTATATTGTACAGCAATATGATTGTAGATACTTTCACCACTGAAATTATTCTGGTTAATATTTCTTCTAATGGTTTTCACCTGGTTGCATTCCTGATAGTCTCCTGAATACATATCTTCCGTATTTTTTAGCTGTTTCTAACTTTCTGAATGAACTTTGTCACAAGTTTACATCCGATATTGAATCAGTAGAAAGGTTTTCTTTATTTTTATGCGCTTACGTTCCCAGTGGATCATGCCTAGAGCCTTGAAGTTTCAGTGGCAGTGGTATTTATTTTTATGGGATGGGGTTGCTAGCCTCATGCCCAACCTTCCTTCTTCACCAGTCTTATTACTGACTTAGTGACGCTTAGGAGTGCGTCAGCCGGGGATCGAATCCCGGACAGCATGAGGCGTGGTTGGCGAGCATTCTACCGCTTTGCCACCGACGCACAATAGAAAAGTGATCAGCATTAAATAATTGTCCCGTCCTATTGTAGAATTCGACATCATTAGTGGCTACTTGAAGCATTGTGTTCATCATGATAAGTAGATTGTATCTGTGATCTATGTTTCCCAGCTGCTATGTGAAGGTCAATGCCTCTTGGAGTCATGAGAAGGGCGGGTGAGTACACAGAAAAACGGTGTTATGTACTCCTTGATTGTTGATATCTCTTGATGTTTGATTCACGGCGAATTTCACAATGAAATCAATCCAGAGTCTTCTTACAAACCTGATTATAATTGTAATGAAGTTTCTATTGAATTGAGACACAAATATTCTTCTGTTTAAAGCTATGGCAGTGTTGCATAAACTTTTTGCTATCCTCATATAATTAAATTTTTATCGGCTGTTATGATGCAGAACTTGATATTTTTGTTGATTATGCGAACTCAACGCTATGAAAAAAACTGTTGACATTTCCTCCACACCTATTTCTCTTTTTTCTCATTTTTGTGTTCCACAAATATACATCGATTGGTTGGGGCTTTTTTCTTGTAATATCACTTCATAGAATAATGTAGTAGATCTATGATCGAAAATATCCCCTCATTAGGTGAAAGGTCGATGATACTATGCAAAAGCTTCTAACCTACTTCACGTAAACAGCATACTTTCACATTGTATCAGTTTGATATTCGATGGTTGGCGGCAATCGGCAGGAAGCCTTAGACCTAGATGTCGTGCTAGTCGGCAATCACCAGTCAGCAAGGCGTACCTGCAACCTTGAAGAAATTCATTTGCTTTCTGAGATTTGAACCTGCGTCACCCAGTGCCGCCTACAGTCAGAGACGTTACCACCACTGAGCTATTCGGGCTCTTGATTTACCTATTGTAAGACTGTATTGGATACTTTTGCCGACTGCCTCCAACCATCTAATTATCAACAATTCAAAGTGCACCGTGATGGTGAGCCACTTAGAATGGTGGCCACATTGCAAACTTGGCTGATAGAATTCAGTCTGCACTAAACAAAGGTCTAGACACATTACACTAGTTACTTTATAGTGTCCAATCAAAACTATGTCAGTTTGTTCGATATAACATAGAGTGATGCAGTATTAATGACTGACGTGTTTCGTGCACAATTTCTTGTTCATAATCACATCAGTGTATTCGTACAGATTATTAGAGTTATATAAAGCTATAATGATATGATTATGAACAAGGAATTTTATTCGAAGCATTGGTTATTCATATTGTATCACTGTCAAGTAAACTTATCTATAACAAGCGTCCGTGGTTCAGTTGTTGGATGTTCGGCAACCATGCACATGCCCGGTATTCAACTCTCGACCGACGTACTCATAAACCTGGTCTAACTGGTAGTATTGCTAGTCATAATATTATAGTGTATGCAAAATTTTATATAATTGTCGGGTTCCATAACATTGGGATCACTTTAATATCCTCTCAGGAAATATTGCTTTTTGTTAGATGAAATAGTGTTGTAGAGAAAACTCTCTTCTCGTTGTCTTTTAATAATTTCTGTTGAGTCCTTCATTGAAGGTTTTCATGTTATTTTTTACCAATGAGCGTTAAGTATGAGTGATTAATTTCTAGGAGGAGACAAAATATTGGTCTCTACCTTCATATCAGACATCTCGGTTCTGTGTGAGTTTGTGTATGTATACCTGGTGAATGTGATCATTATGTGATACATTTTTGCTGAATGGAGGGTTGTGTGCAGCCTTATTACTTTCTAAGCTTTTCTGCCTTCTTCTATATTCTTTTCTCTTTCCACTTCAAACTCATAGTATGTATTTCCTTTTTTATTGAAGTAATTATTGTACTGACTTATTCATTCTCTGTTACGTTAAGTGCTTGCACAAAACACAGTATCTCATCTCAGCAACGTCAAACTTCAGTCATCTGTCAAAATACAGAGTTATGGTCGTCAACACCTGCCAATGGATTACTTCATCATCAATGGTCTACAGTTAGAGTTGACTTACAAGAGACTACATTGTCATCTGAATCAAGTTATAAGGTGTGTATGTAATTGATTTTAATGAGGACTTTTTTTAAAGAAAACCCTTTTTGTTTATGCTACTGAATACAATGAATACCGTTCTAATACACGATCTTCTCTAATAAGCTCGAACCTGTGTTCTCTCGTTTACTAGACCCAAACTGGCAAAAAAAGAAAATAAAGGAACTTTTTAAACTAAAATACTGAATATAAGAACATTTAAATGGAACCTCACCGTCTATGTGTTGCTTAATTATCCGTGTGACAAAGTCTTTTGGTATGTTTGGGAATGTAGGCGTTTTCTTTGTGTGTGTGTGTGTTTGATTGTTGACTTTGCATATGTGTTTTATATCTGGCTCTTACTGACTTCATTTACTGTCTTCCCTTATTCACTTCATCAAGTTAGAGCATCGCTTTATCATTATTTACAAAATTATGCATAACTGATTTTACTGAATTACTTTTTATAGTGCTTGCATAAAGCATAGTGCTACATCACACCATCGACAAACTTCAGTCACCTGTCAAAATACAGAGTTATGGTCGTCAGGATATCCAAATGATGGAGTATCTGATCAGTGGTCTATGGCTAAAATTGATTTACAGGACACTTTATCTCCAGCTGATTCCAGCTACAAGGTCTGTGCGTGTGTATGTGTGTGTGTGCGTTTGTGATTATGTTCTTGTATTCCATTTTGAAGATTTTATAAATCATTTGGATAAGAGTTATCCTGTATTGGCGTTTACTAAACTCCTTTCTACGAACTTTATATTAGGTATTGAGAAGATAAATACTCACGTATTCTCGTCTGTTGCATTTATCACTAATTCTAAAGCTTTTGTTTAATCTTTATAAGCTATTGATTTTAGATTAAGTTCCCACTCATAGTTCTCAATTAGTAATCACCTAATATAACATGATTATTATTATTCCCTTGACTTCCGAGGGGAACATAGGGCTTCAGCAGTACATGTTCATTTTACCCAGTTCTCTGCAGTCTTTCTTTTTACCTGGCTCCATGGTTGCCCATAAGATTTCCTTTCCTCCTTTATGTTACCCTTGAATCTATGCCCAACTCATCACTTCCCATTTGTGTTCCACTCGAGCAACGTCCTGGCGCGTAGCGTCACTCGTCGGTCTCCTGAGTGAATGTTCAAGCCGTCTCCGTTTTCTTCTTTAATATATTTTATTTTTTAAATATTTTTATTCCTTTACGTTCCCAGTGGAACATAAGGCTTCATGCTAGAGGCTTGGAGTTTTGGTAGCAATGGTGTTTATCTTACCGGATGGGGTTGCTAGCTTCATGCCCAACCTTCCCTCTATACCAGTCTTATTACTGGCTTAGCAAGGTTTAGGAGTGCGTCAGCCGGCTGATATAGGTGCAGATTGGAAAAGAGTAAGTGGTGGCCAAACAAAAACATGGCATCAATCCATGAAATCCCTGACAGTTAAACTGAGTCAGGTAGGGAGATGCAGACTTCCGGGTTGGGGCCCTCAGGACTCTAAGAATCAATGGCTGGAGACAATAGGTGACATGGCCCAAAATCGTTGTCAATGGCGCAGATGTATTCAGTCTCTCTAACCTTCATATTCCTTTCTACCATTACTCATTCTGTTTTACTCTTATACTTATCTAAATTCTATTGATTCTCTTCTCTCATTTTCCTGTCTACCTTTGTGTGCTATTTGGAACGTGGCAACTCGAACTGCTGCAGTTCGGTGCCAAGTTCTATGTTGAATCCAGCAGCACTAGCGTCAGCCGGGGATCGAATCCCGGACCACATGAGGCGTGATCGGCGAGCATTCTACTGTTGTGCCACCGACGCACTGTTTAATATATACATCTTTATTATTACAAGCAAGTGAAAGCAGTACCTTTCAAACAATTTGAAGAGTATTCACTTTATACGTTTAGTGAATGGTGCAGATTGCTTGTATATGACTGAAAATTTTGTTTTGCAGTGATTGGATGGCATACTCTGTGTGTATTTGTGCGTGTGCGTGTGTGTCAATCTCCTTCTTTCCATCTCTCAATTCCTTTTTCTTAATTATTATCATTTTTTGAAAGGAAATAATAATAATAAGTATTCTGTATACTATTTAGTCGAATAATGGTTTTCATTATTATTCTCTATATAATTTCTTAAACCTTCAAAGCTCTTGTATTAAACAAACTTCCGGTGGACGAGGTGAATCAACTGTATCATGCAAAAATCATGATTTATGGTCTTCAAGTGATGATGATAATAACGCCAATAACAACATCAAAGCCTTATCTCCTTCGAATCTATGGTCTGTGGTTAGGATTGATTTACAGAAGCAGTATGATTCTACTCCTCTATCGGATTCAAGTTATAAGGGTGTGTGTGTTTGTGTCGATTTAGTGTGTATGATTTGTACTTTACGTATAGTAGAATTATCAAAAACTAAAACTAGGAATTGATTTCTACATTATTGTTCTCCTGGGTTCCTAGTGGAATATAGGGCTTCAACAGCACATCTCCATTTTGTTGTGTTCTCTACAGCCTTTTCTCTGGCCCGTAACTTTTCACTGACTTGTCACACTATCTCCTCTATTTCACTGTCAGACCCATATCCAACCTGTTGTTTCGTGTATTAGGATTCTACTCGACCAATGACATGGCGCTTGATGCTATTCTCTAGTCTCCTGAGTGTATGTCCAATCCATCTCAATTTTCTTCTTCATAATTATTGCCTAATATAGTCATCTGTATGATTACAGTATTATTCATTTTGTATGTTTTGATGAATGACGAGTAATCATAACCTGTATGGTTTGCTCATGTGTTACTGGAAATATGGTTTTGCACTGATTGAACGGTATACTGTGTGTGTGTGTGCGTGTTCGTGTGTATGTTAATCTCCTTTCTTTCTATCTGTCTATTCATTTTTCTTGGGCCTTATCATTTTGTCTTTTGAAGGGAAATAATTACTATTAATAGTAGTCTATATTCTGCTTAGTCAAATAGTAGTTTTCATTATTGTTCTTTACACTTTTTTAAACCTTCAAAGTTCCTGTGTTAAACAAACCTCAAGTGGACGAGGTGAATCAGCGGTATTATGCAAAAATCATGATTTATGGTCTTCAAGTGATAGTAATGTCAAGGGTGTATCTCCTTTGAATCTATGGTCTGTGGTTAGAATTGATTTACAGCAACAATATGATTCGACTTCTCTATTGGATTCAAGTTATAAGGTGTGTTCGCACGAGTGTTTGTGTGTGTGTCTGTGTGTGAATTTAGTGTGCATCATCTGTACTTTAATGTGTAGTCAAAACTAGAAATTAATGTTATATCATTTATTATTATTGTTTTTATTGCCTTGGGCTCCTCTAGTGGACACCGCTACTTCTTCACTCTCTTCTCTCTGCAGCCTTCTTTTCTTAGCTGGCTTCACGTTTGCCGATAAGCTTTCATTTTCTCATCACACGATCTCCCTCATGTCCCACTAGTATGCATGCCCAACCAGTCGTATCCCACTCTGAGCCCACTTGACAGCCTAACACGTGATGCCTCTCAGTGTATGTCCAATTCATCTTCATTTCTTTCTGTTTGTTTGTCGGACAACGGATTCTCGGTCAGTTGGCTGGTAGAGTTCCTTTGTTACTTATCCTGTAAAACCGACTATCTTATCTTCAGCATAGAGTCAAGGAAGGCTACTGTTGATGAAATTCTCTAGTAGAGTGTTGGAAATGCTTTCCGTGACATACTTATCAAGTCTCTGAACCATGTAAAATCGCTGATGTGACATTAGAAGTTACATCATGTACAAATTGTTTATTAGAAATGTTTATTTTTTAATAAATAAGTGTATTTGATGTAGTGCACACTGTGACCATAAATGATTGCTCAACATCAGATTTCTGATTTTTTCTGATTCTTCAAAAAATGTCAATGGAAATCATTCATTCACTCATTTTGATAACAAAAAAATGTTGTTATCCACGCCTGTTTTATGTCCTATTACTATTATTATTATTATTTTCAAGTATTGGTTTTGTAGGGATTTTTTTTATTGCATGGAGGATTTCATCATGAGCTGATATCAGTTAAAGAACTACTGCAAAACCTGGGAGTACTGGACAGCTGTTTCGTCCTAGTTTTGAACTCTTCAACAGTACTCACCCACCGGGGTTCAAACCCAGAACTTTCTGGTTACTAGGCGAGCTCGTAGACCATTGAGCCACTGCGACCCGATCCTCAATGGTCCTTGAATTTTAAATTATGCTAATTCACGACATAGCCCGACTATTTCGCAATGTCTTCTTCGATGAGTTACTGCCTCACACCTTCAACCTGCTGTACCCTACTGGTCACGGCTTCCCACTAGAACTCCAGGTTAACTGCCTGAATAGGGCCAGTTGCTAGTGAGCATCAGATTAATTTTCAAGTATTGGTTTTGTAGGGATTGTGTTTGATTGCATGGAGGATTTCATTATCACCAGTGGTTCTCTATCTGATGTCAGCTCATGATGAAATCCTCCATGCAATTATTATTATTATTATACAAAATGATCTCCTGGGTGTTAAAGTAATTTGTGCTCAATTTACACTAAGGTTTTGTTATTCGGAAACAGAGTTCATAAATCTTAAAGTCATCTGCCGTAATCTGATCGAGATTTACTTATCTTTGCAGAAGGTTGTATTTCTAGTCATGATATGTATAGATTAGTTCTTTGTATTTGTTAAACTGTGTTTTGTGGTGTATCCTTACCTACCACCACAACTACCCAAGTTGTCTTGTTTCCATGGGGTATTTATGAGTACATGAGTATTGCCAGTGAATATGTCTCAGTCAGTTGTTTGTATGCGTGTATTTGCTATGATTGTCAAATAGCCTTTTGCATTTTTTTTGTCTTCTTCTCTTATTTTCACTTATTTTTCTTTGACCTACTTTCTCAATCGTTGAAATGATTTTTAGAAAGAAAAATAAATAAATAAATAATATTTAATATGATCTCAATGCATAATATATTGATTTACTACTTTTACTTAACAAGATCATGCACCAAGCATAGTATTCAAGAATTTGGTGAATCATCAGTTACATGCAAGAATATTGATCTATGGTCATCGAAATATGCATCGAATGATCACTTCGTGTCAAATAATGACAGAATATGGTCTGTTGCTAGAATTGATCTGCCCAATTCTTCTTCAGTACTGTCTGATTTGAGTTATAAAGTGTGTATTCTCATTTGTATTTTGCTCTTTGTTCTATTTATATTGATGTATATTTAATGCTGTTGATAATATTGTGGGGGTTTAGATGTATGTCAGTGAAGTATTTTTCATAAATGCATGATCCTATATACTACTAATTGGCTGATATGAGTAGTTTTATATTAATAGATCGAAGTGATTTAAATACTGGATAATCGTTTCTCTTATTTAAGGTTGGGCTCATCACTAGTGTACATGGTTATTGACTTAGCTCAGTTCAAATCCCCTGGTTCTGGTTAACTATTTAGCCGTCGGTGGCTCACCACTCACCCAAATGGTCGGGGATTCGATACCCACGCCATAAAATAAAATAACTCTGAAACTGCATAGTTCAAGCTTGAAGCTCTGTGTTCCACTTGGTATGCAAATGGGATAAAATAAATAATTATACTGAATTCAGACGAACTGGTTGTACTCACTAGAGTTGTGCATTGAAGTTAGTTTTCACTGTGTTACTTTTCCTGTTACACGCCTTCAGCTTCCACCTTAAATATGTGATTAACTTTATTCATTTAGCGTGTGGTCTAGCTTGGTTATCGATTGATGAAACTGCCAACATATACTTCTCTCTGCTTTTTTATGAGAAAACTGATAATAATTCTATTGTTTTCATGGGGTGTTTAGTAGTAAGTTCGGTGCTGTTATTCACTCCACAGCTTCCAAACTATTACACTGTTTCACTGATATGTATAAGAAGTGTATAATTCGCTGGCTTGGTCACTTGACTTTCAACTTTTTTTGGTGTTATTCTTGTTTTAAATACTCTTGGTAGGCATTATTTAAACCCTAATGCATTTTACAAAAGTTTATTTTATGTATTTTATTTACCCTGCAGTTGTAATTGACAACGATGATTTCATAAGCGAACAGAAGTAAATGTCTAAAAATAGGAGTTTTTATTCCTAAATGTTGAGTTCGATTACTTGTGGATCATATCTACGTGTGTGTGTGCGTTCTTAAATTTATTATAACATATCAAAGGCGAAACAGATGATCATCGAAAGCATCGGTGGCGGTAGTGCTGTATCACAAGGTGACAAAGTTAGGACTCGCGGGTCATTGAATTTCAGCTCAAGTGTCTGAATGGTCAACTATCTTGGTTTTTGTAACCTTAATGTCCTGAGTTCTTGATGGAGTGATGAGTACTCACGACTGAAGAGTTCTGAAATGGGACGAAACTGCTATCCAGTGCTCCTTGGTTTTCAATAACCTCTCTAACTGATGGCGGCGGTTCGTGATGAGAGTCGAACACTTAAAGTCATTTTTTATAACTGAATTGTTCATCTTGGGATACAGTTAACGCTTTAATAATTTGAGTATTGAAATGAACTTTTAAAAATCTTATTCTTTTCAATAACTTCCTCATCAGGTTCGACAGTTTTTACACATAATATTTTAAAAGTTGTTGTTATTTGCCAACTCTGATGTTTTTTCTTCAACAATATCCAGCTGTTAAGATGATATAATAAGTTGACATGTTGATTCCTAGTACGGCCGCTCCAACCATTCCTGAGGACTTAACTCGAAATAATTTAAAGGATGGTGACTAGCAGTGGAATCCACCAGGATGCATATTTCGTCCTATTTTGGGAGTTACTTGCATTCTCCAACTAGTGGTGGTGTTCCCTATGAGAGTGGAACTCAGTCAGTGATCATCGTTTCACAACATACCAATGCATTATCCACCAGACCACTTGAACAGCGATAGTCGACATCTGTACACAGGCCGAACCCTTCGGTCGAATCAATCGACGGGGGAATCAAAGTTGGATGGCAAACAAATATATCATTGATGTCCATCGCACAATAGGTGGCTCTCATGGCCCAAGTGGTCTAGTAGATACCGCTTTGTGTTTGGTTCACTTAGCTAGAATTAACTGCTTTTATAACTGCTTTATGATGAGGAAATCAAGCTTATTATTGGAAAGGGACTTGATAAAAAAGTATGGATATCCTGAAGAAGTTATGGAAACGAATATATGTATACCCTTGTCTCAACTGTTTTATCTTTTTTAAAATAATAATAATAATAAAAGCTTTATACTGAACATTGTTCATATAATGTACAGAATTTTCAACGGAGTTTATTGCATCAACCTTCCTTTTCGTCCACAATTTTCATATAATGGATTTGATTAATAGTAGACCGTGTTATTTAGTTCTATCTGACGTGAATTGCAAACAATCCATTTTAATAATACCTCTTCACTGTCTTCTTGGAGAAATACACGACGATATTTTGTTGAAATGCCATTTATAAAAAGTTTAGGAGTACATTTTGTGAACCAAGGACACCACTCAGGAACGGTCGTTTCATGTACTAGGATATGCTGACCCCCACGGTTATGCTTCTCATGTCTAGTATAAACTGGCTAATCAGGAGATTGTATATACTATTAGAGGTTATATTTTATTCGATTTAGGCAAACTGAATGGGAGAAATTATATGCAATATATTGGTGTATGTTTGTTTCGGTAGCCCAAGTTTTAGGCATGCCACCTTTTTCTAAATGTTCAAGTTATAATGTTCGCTATACTAAATATTTTACTATGATTTCCAACACCTCGATCCTCACAATTATGTTAGCTTTAACTCCTTTTATTACCCTTACCTTAGTATCTGAGTTCTTGTGTTTGTATGTAAGCAGGCAATTATTGTGTAACCTTTATTTCGTAATGTTTACTAGTTTGTTAGTTGTTTTCTAAGGTTATGGTTCGTTTTCATATATTAGTCACATATATGTAAGCATATCCAACTTATGTTCACTCAAAATAACCCCTTTTTGAATTTCATGATTTGTCACTGCAATACCATTACCATCGAACATATGTTGACTGCTTTGCATATGCTAGTAGATTTTTAAGGAATGTCGTTTGTTTTTTAAAACTATTATTTTGTAGACAGTTGTACATGCATACGAAGGTATCTTTTAGCATTCCATTAACAATAACCTACTATAAAGTTAATCTTATAAACAATGTTAAGTTAGAGAACCATTGTAAAATGAGAGGGCGGGGGTAGTACTAGACAGCTGTTTAGCCCTATACACCCGTCACCCCACCGAAATCGATAGAACCCAGTACTTTCCGATTACAAGGTGAGCTCGTCGACCATTCAGTCACTGGGACATATTCCAATGATCTATCAATTCTAATTTCTACCAATTTGTTATACGTAGTACTGTAGTGAGAGCTGTCTTCAAGCCGACATTGTAGACAACAATTTGCGTCAATATTTACGTCCCGAATCAGGGTCATGAGAAAAAACAATTACAAAGCCTAACCTTGAGGAACTCACCAACCAATCACAGCAGACCTAACGTGTGGAAATACGATTCGCAGATATATGACTTAACTTTCTAAGAAACGGCCACAAAGATATAACAGAATAACCTTCAGCAGGAACGCAACCAATCAGAAGAGGTTGCTTCCCATTAAGAATAACGCTACCAATAATAATGCACATAAAAATTTATAAATACCTCTTAATTTTATCAATAAACGATCTGTTGCCAGGCCCTTGTCTTCTGTCGTTATAGTACAACTGTCAACTGGTGTCATTGGCGAGTATTTGTCCTCATACTCAACTTGGTGAACCTTACTGTTCACGACTTCCGGCTATAACTTCAAGCAAATTCACCCTGTAATCAGTCACTAGTCAGTATTAGATTAATTTTCAAGTGTTGCTTCTCTAATTGAAGTCAATTTCTGATCAGAATTGAAATCAATCGAAACTTTACAAACTAAAGCTTGAAAAAAACTGTTTTTATTGGTTCGGTGAATTGCGAGGCTGTAGTAACTCATTGGTATTAAAGCCAATCAGCCATGATGAACCACTGGACAGTATTAACCCCCTCAGGAATTCGATATGTTGCATTTCATTTTACCTATGATAAAGTCATTTTGTTTTTAATTTAAGTTCTAATTATCCTTATCATAAACAACAAATAGAAAGATGAATCAGGAAGCCAGAAGCAATTTTATCTATGAATCTTTTATCGCTAAGTTCACCTTGGGAATTATGCATATAAAATATTATACAGCTTAAAGTTTCGAGTAATTTTAGTATTATCATTTTATACCGTAGTAATGTAATGTGTATAATTCACTTTATGTGGTATAATTTCTAAATCGTAATAATAATAACAATAATGACAATTATTGATCTATTTCAGGTGAACATTAATTATTTATTAAAAACAGTGTCAGCATTTTCTTATTGTAGTGTATGGGGGCCCGTTTTTTCCGTTGTTTTTATTATGGCTACTAGTGGGTGGTGTATAACAGTGACTTATTCGCACATATATATCTCGCTCTCACAAACACAACCGAGGTAAAGCAGTAAAAACAGTTTGAAGTTAACACATAATATATATATATATATATATATGCATACGTATGCCATTGGTTACACCAAACTGTCACAAATTTTGATTTACGCATATTAGACATTATGTGAATTTTCTTTTCATGGAGGATTTCATCATGAGCTGACATCAGTTAGAGAACCACTGAAAAACCTGGGAGTACTGGACAGCTGTTTCGTCAGCCTAGTTTAAGACTCTTCAGCAGTACGCACCCACACGGTGAGGTTCGAACGCAGGACCTTCTGGTCACAAGGCGAGCTCGTAGACCATTGAGCCACTGGGACCCGATCCAAGGACCGTTGGTCCATGCAGTCAAACAAAAAATCCTTTCAAAACCAATACTTGAATTTTCTTTTTTCCCCTGCATATAACATCATACTGTCTGTCAGTGATGTAACTAATAGGATACTGCGTATTTAACTGAGTTTAGCCTTCTGGAGAGTGTTGATGTAGCTCAAAATCTTTCTCAGTGCTGTAGATATGCATTCACTCTTTGTCTTCTCTTATATCTGTTAAATCCTCATGTTTATATATATATATATATATATTCATTCCTTTACGTTCCCAGTGGAACATAGAGCTTCAAGCTAGAGCTTTGAAGTTTCGCTAGCAGTGGTGTTTATTTTTTACGGGATGGAGTTGATAGCCTTATGCCCAAGCTTTCCGCCTTTACCTGTCTTATCACCGGCTTCGCGAGGTAAAGGGGTGCACCGGCCAGGGATCGAACCCCGGATCACATACATGGTTGGCGAGCATTCTATCGCTAAGCTATATTATTATTCTTTTTCCCCGTACACTTCTACTGATTATAGGTTTTTTTCACTACCTTTGTGTACTATATGAGGTGTGGCAACTTGAACTGGTGAATTTTTCTGCCTAGTTATATGTTGAAATCCAGTCAGTTAGTCAGAGTTCACTGTTTAGTTCATACATTCGTCAAGGAATTGACTTCCATTTTTCTTGAGGTATGTAGGTTGACGTTTATTTGTTAAAAAATAATGAAAGAAACACTGTAGTGAAAACAAATGTGGAACTAATGCGTTTTTCTGTTGCCTACTATATGTTTTATTTTTTCATTGAGTTTTTGTATCAATAGTATACATATACCTAACGATATTAACCAATTCTAGCAGTAGAAGGCAAACATTATCTCGAGTATGTTCTTGTGTGAAAATGTATGCAGGTGAATGTTCTTGAGCTATACTTACTTTCTCCTTTGATTCTTCACCTATTTATTCCCATCTTCTCCAGTATACATTCACACGATCTACTTCATGAGTGACTACGCACAACTGTTATCACTTCTATTTTTACAACTATTATTATTGTTTTTTTGTTATATAACACTACTGTATTCTGGCTTATTCATAGAGCATGTGATCGTGTAACATATCGTGGTGATCCAGCTGTTGTTTGGTAGGTATATCTTGATATTATTATTATTGTCACCATGCATATTTTGTCTTTATCTGGTGTTATCTTCAGTGAAATAGTTTATCATATTCTTAGACTTTGAATAGAATACCCTATGAAAATCACAGCTAATGTATTGTAAGTTTTTTAGTGAATTTCGTATGGGTTGGATTACTTAAGGTTATTCGATTGATAGTAGCTAGCTGTCTATCATAGAGTGTGTCCTTATTCCTCTATCGGGGACACATCAACTGTGCAACCTCAGCCTAATGTGTCTAATGCTTTGGCATTTGAAGCGATGGGTGCTGGGTTCGAATCTTCGTTGTAGAACCATCAATTATATACGGCTGATGAGTCACAGACAAGACCCAGTGCACATCCTGGATTCGATTGCTAGTCAAGTCACTATCAAGCAGTTACCTTCATGTTAACCTTCAGACGTACTCAAAATATACGTACAAGAAGCTGACGTGTCAACATAGACTGGACTGATTGTTATGTATGAGATATTAGGACCTGGTAGACTACGAGCGAATCTAACTTAATGCGCTGGCTAATCTGTCCTAATCGCACGTCAACAACAACAACAATACTGCCGGCCACGCAAAACAAAGAAAGAAGACTGGACGTTGATACAAGAGTTTTTACTGTCTCTACAACAGTCGAAATATTAAACAAAAACTCCGTATTTATACAGTTAGGAAAATCAATGTCACATTTTAAAATATTAACAAACCATGAGAATTCAGTAATTAATTGCAGGTGCAGAAAGTCAATAATCATGTAGATGCGGGAAAATCAATAATCATGCACGTGTGGGAAATAAATAATCATGCAGGCGCCATCAATATTGATGAGTCACCTGTGTATATATCACTGATGAAAACCAATTGACGTGGGGTGAGGTGCGAAATAACTCAAACAAACAATATAGAATACTTATTTACCTAAATTTCTTAAAATAACAGTACAACTATCGGGTTTTCCATCTTGCCGACACGCACACACATATCGCATCATTATAATGACTGAGAAGTGGATACTGGATATACAATTAATCTCATCAGAAAAAATTCTTACTTTTCAAGGTGCATACTTCTCTCACATTAGAGATATTGATGAGTTATTTATTCACTTGAAATACTATTATTTTTTCATTTTATATACTTGGGAATTACTAGGCTGTCTGGGAAAATAGACTTACATAACCCGTAAAAATTGTCTTTATTTGATGAAATATACTTTATGAAATAAGGTAATGCAGTAATAGAAGAATCCGTGTGAGAGTATTGGTTTCAGAAGTCATATTTCCTGGCTCATCTGTCAAGATGGTACTCTTTCACGCTATTCCGGTGGTGTTGAATAGCATTGTGCTCTTGAAAATACACAGGTATCAGCTGATAGGGCAAGAAAATCAATCATATGGTTCATGAATAACTGACACAGGAAGCCAGTGGTTGTTGCGTTTCTCCAAATTACCCTTATATTATCTTGGATATACAGATAGACACAGTTGTTTACGCAACAGTACACAGTTTACTCCAATAGTACATTCACTTCAGTATTATTGCGTAATTGATATTATTATTACTACTATTACATATATTTTATCCAAATTTTCTAGTGCCAATAAACCTATTTGGTCATCTGTAGAATATGAAAATCGTTTGGAATCTGATAAATCCATGTGGAAACAGGCTTTTATCCATTTGGTTCAATCGATAAATGAATCAGAATCAATAAACTCTGATTATAAGGTCAGCAGTTAAGTACTCATACACACGCTAAGTTACAATGAGCTTGTGTATATACATCTACATTTTTTAAATGCTTGTTCAATTCTAAAATTATGTGTAGTTAAGAACGCTATAAGCTTTAGCTACTGAATGCACCGTGTGCTCTCAAATCATTACTTGATCCTCTCATGAATGTGAAGTGCAGTAAAATCGTCAGAACACCGACTAGTCAACCTACTAATAGTCATTACCACAAAAATATGCTCTGGCTTTGTATTAACGATTTAACTTAGCTTTTATAAAGAAGGTTATTCACTGCTTGCCTACTTTCTTGGTGATATTTCTATGTGTATGAGTGTGCGTGTATGGGTTCTGTATGATCTTTCAGTGGTGTATGTTGTTTCCCCGCCTCCTCCCCCCTTTGCTCTATTCAACTACTCTTTTATAGTCTTACAGTTTTCTATTCAGTTTCATTTCTTAACTTTGCTATGATTATCAGAAATTTCTCTACTCTATGATGTATGAAATATTCTACTTAATTTAGAGCGTGTATGAATCAAAAACAACAAGGCACTGGTTATGAGGGAGTTTTCTGGTAGGTTTCTTCTTTTGCCAATCATATTACTGTTCTTCTTCTCTCGTTGTATAAGTGTAAATCAACCAATATGGAATTCTACAATGCTTGCATATCATTCAGTCAGGCATAAACAACAACATAATGAATGGTCTACAGTGATGATATCATTAAGCTCTGAGAATGGAAATTTTGAGAATGATTATAAGGTGATTTTACTGAAGTATAAAAAAAAGAAATATTTTGAAATTATTTTCTAATTTTAAGTTATTTATAAATCTGTATGAATTCAATTACTTCACATGAAAGTTTTAAACCGAACCTGTCAGCAGTTAGTTAGGTTGTCAGTTACCCGGATTAGATTTCGGATGTACCGGGTTATAAACCGCGTATATTGTGTAAGAGTTAATGATACTAGGTGGACAGTGATTCTAACCCTGTGGTCAGTGGGTTATACATGTCTACTAGTAACGAACTATCATCAACCCTTGTTCAAGATTGTTTAATAGTAATGAGGCACGAACATGTTACTTTTCAGTTACTAGGTTGGTTTCTGATTTCAAGCTTCTCCAGATCGGCAGCATACCACGAACATTATTTATCTTCAATTTGTCACTGTGTATTTTTTGTTTTTATGTACCTGATATTATTAAATATTTAAGAATGGTTTCGGTTACAAAATAGTACTTGATTGTATACTCACTTGACGTTCGTTGAAAAGTACTGCATAGCCAGGTTTTTTCGTTTATTTTACATGGATTCACTTCTAATGAATTAGTATTCACGGACTGACGTGTTAACAGTTAGGCAGTTAAACGAAGATTCGTAACGTTCACAAATTTTTAGTTGTACATGTCTTGTTTAACTGTGAGTTATTCTGTTAATAACATGCAGCTACTGGGATAACACACTTCAGTATAAAATGTATTTCGGTTGCGCCAAAACGGCATACTTAAAGAATAGCGACTCAAATAAGTGAACGTGCCAATGGTCTTGGAACCACCTATCGATTACCAAAGGTTAATTCTGCCCCCCCCCCCTAGACTACCTTCACTGTAATCTTCCCCTAATCTATCTCTTACTTAACCATAAACCTTATCGTTTTCTAAACCCATTCTAATCTAACCGTAAACATCTTTAATATTCCTGTAACTTGATCCCAATGTACTTCTAACCTATTCCCACATTGACCCTAACCTAACTAGATATTCCATGTGATATTCTCACACTTTTTTCATCATTTTTCTACGCATATAGTGTCTTCTGGTTTCACCAACTTACTGTGCATGTGGGGTTCAAGTTCATCAATGCTTTCGTTCCCCTAGGTCTCTATTATTTAAGTTGGCCAGACATTTATCACATGAATTCTAACTACATCCACTACTTACTACATCAGTATTTATTGTTATATACTCCTTTGTGTTCCGAGTGGAATGTAGGAATTCGACAGCGCATCTCCACCTTGTTCCGTTCCCCGCAGTTATCTTTAGCTGACCCCAACATAAGATGTAGTACTCTACTTTTATTTGATATTTCTTATATCGTCCTAATGAATTCTTTGTCCAAGAATCAGCTAACTGACTTAGTTGTTATTTCTTTTTTCATCGGGTCATTAGAAAAAGTCTATAATCAGCTGATCGGACATGATATCAGCAAACTGAAATCTACCAATCACAGCTATCACTCTGGTAATGAATTGTATACTATATTCACACTTTCTGATTGGTTGATTTCAGTTTGCTGATATCACAACCAATCAGAATCTCATGGGAATCCAGTAATGGATAACAGTGAAATTCAAGTTAGAGTGACTTTTTTCTCTAGAGGTTTCTGTTTCATTTCGGTTTGGGTTGCAAATGATCCAATCAGTTAATAATGGCTGATTAGTAAATTAAATAGGTTGTATGAATATGATCCTTATAATTATATCCACTTTTTGTATATTATCATGACTGCCTGTTTGTATTTTGGTTGGTTGGTTGGTTTGTTTGTGCAGCATTTTTATTTCATCTTCTTCTCTTTTGTTCTCTTTTCATCTTCTTCCTTCATCTATTTTAATCTTCTCTGACTGACTCTTTTAATAGGAAACATTTCCTAAATGAATATTTATGAACACTTCTTACGTGTTTCTGATTATTATTCTAATTGTTTTATTATCATAGTTCTTGTGAAGAGATTCGTCGTGAACAGACTGGAGCTATGGGAATATTTTGGTAATATTTGTTTTCCTAAATAAATTTGTTTTAAACAACAACAAAAAATATTTCACCCCTGTAGTTCTAATGATCAACTTTGGCAGTCAACAGGTGTTTTTGCTCATTCCAACTGGATCAATGTTAAAATTGATCTGTTTCCGAAGTCGCCGTCATCATCTGCATTATCGAAATCATCAATGCTGCATTCAGATTTTAAGGTGTTTACTTGTATATTATGATGTTGTTATGCAATAGTGTGTGTCCCCTTATTTTGATATCTACAAGTTGATATTTTATTTTCATTAAAAAAAATTTTTACTCCTTTGCTTTCCGAGTGGAACATAGGGCTTCAAGCTTCAGCTTTGAAGTTTCAGTGGCACTGGTTTTATTTTCATGGGATGGGATGGGGTTGCTAGCCTCACGCCCAACCTTTTGTCTTTTTGGGGATTACTACCGGTTTAATGAGGTTTAAGAGTCTGTATAGCTGGGGGTCGAACCGTGGACCAGATGCATGGTCAATGTTTTATGTACGCTATTGTATGGGTTGAATATCACAGCTAGATATAATGTTGAGTTTTGTGAACATATTTCATATGAATGTCTTCATGAGTAGTTTCTCTTTTGTTTAATGATGTAAAAACTGCTTCTTTTTACGGTCGTACTATTATTCAATATGAGTATATTTCTTGAAAAAAGATCCCATTCGATTCATTTTATTTATTTAAACAGACAAGATATATTCATGCATTAATAATTAATTGGAGGAGGAATATTGGACAGCTCTTTCCCCAGCCTAGTTTGGGACTCTTCATCACTACGCACCCACAAAGCGGTATTCGAACCCAGGATCTTCTGGTCAAAAGGCGAGTCAGCTCATAGACCATTAAGCCACTGGGACCCGATCCAATGGCCAGTCGATGAATCCTAACCTCTGCCAATTCATGACATAGCGCGACCACTTCTCAATGTCTTCTTCAAGACCATTGGATCGGGTCCCAGTGGCTTAACGTTCCACGAGCTCGCTTTGTAATCAGAAGATCTTGGGTTCGAACCCCGCCATGTGGATGCGTACTGATGAAGAGTCTCAAGCTAGGTTGATGAAACAGCTGTCCAGCACTCCTTGAAGGTTTTCCAATGGTTCTTTAATTGGTGTCAGCTCATAATGAAATCCTCCGACGGATCAAAAAAATCCCTACAAAACCAATACTTGGGTACTAATAATTTCTATAATCCCCATATAGAATATATATGTTCTTAATAAGTAATTTAACAGTTATCACTTGGAAATATGTATTTAAGATTGAATGTAGAATTACAATCTCAATGATTTGTTATTTGTAAAGCTATTTGTCAGGTATAATACGCTACCACGATGTATGCTTGACCACTGTTTAGTCACTTATGGCCCCGACTGACATGTCAATTATTTAGAAATATTATTTGGATACATCTCGTATTTTGTTTTATTCGTCTGAACTTGATTTTTTTTTAAAATATTAAGTGACAACCTGACATTTCCCCCTACATTTTTATTTTGAATTGAACGACTATATAATATGGTTATTTGTTTCTTTAGCGTAGAGTATAGTGCACCCATGTATTGAGTCATGATCTAATTATTATTTTCTAATATGGCTAATTTTATTTAATTTATTATTTTTTTGAAATACATTCTTGTTTTTCACCATTAATCTCACTAGACTGTCTGTCAACCAGGCGTAGACATTGTTTATTCCCTTACTGCACTTGTCAATATTTGTAAGACAGGCGCGTCAGTGAATTCTTATAATACCATCTTTAGTAGTATCCTGATTATTGTTTATTGTTATTACAATTTTTTTCACAAACATAGTTACTGAACTTAAGCATCTACCTCGAATGTGTTTTGTTGTTTCTTGCTATGGAAAGTGGCTAAATGCGATATATGCTAGGCCCACAATTACATTTGGTTTTCGTTTGTGCATTCCATTTCATGTAATTACAAATAATCTCTTTAAAAAAAACCATGGTTGTCTCTCTTTTCTATCCTTAGACTCTCTATTCCATGACTTTAGAGTGAATAGCGCCTTACTAATAACTGTTGTACAGTGTTTTTCACCATTATATGCTTGGTATTCATTGTGTTAATCACCATATATGTGTACGTCAGTGGTTCAACGGTAGAATAATCGCTAACCACGTACACTTGGTGCGGGGCTTGACTCGTAGTCGTCACACTTTTAAACATCACCTAGCCCGTTATAAGTGGCGAAAAGAAGGAAGGTTACATGTGAGGCTAGCAACCGCCCACCGTATAAATGACAATATAACAGCTACTGACACCTTAAGACGTCAGATTTGAAGCTTTTGGTTCCAATTGGAAGTTAAGGAGTGAAAATAAAAATCAAACGCACATCATCTTTCTTTTTTTCACGTGTCAGCAATACATGATGTACTAGTAAATCAGAAGGAATAAGAAAACCGTGGCAAGTACTTTGTCCAGTTTAGTTCTCGAAGTCTAATAGTTAGTTGGAGAAAGGTAGAATCCTCAGTAGACAGCTCTGCGTTGTCACTGCAGCCAAGTTGAAAATGCAAATAGATGACTATGAGTGTCATAAAAGTATGATTGCGTTACATTGTTAACTAACAGTAACGGATGAATTGAGACCACTTAATTTGATCTCTTCAGCTGAATGTGTTTACCCAGAAAAATTCAATAATGCTACAGACCATATCATACTTGGGGTATTTAACGTGTACTTTCTAAAAATTCTCCGGTAGTTTTCTTACAACCGACCTCAAGTTTCTTGTGCCTAATTAAAAGTGTTTTATTTCATCAAAGAAACTTTTTTTATTCATTTTCAGTTGCATTAGGATGAGCATAAATTTGTGATAACTGGTGGTGCTTTGTCGGTCACCTCATATTATCTTTGAAACCAGTCGTTTTGTTGACCTCTGCTTGCTTGTGATTATTGTTTATTAAGGACACTGATGAACTATAATATAATACAGTTTAACTTGATTTTCTGGATTTTTTGTAATAAGTATGTGTGATGGTGAACAGAACATTATGATAGATTTTTCTGCTAAAGAGGTCAACTTTCCTTTTTTATAATGATATGCCTTTAATACGACCTTTGTACATTTCAACCAATCACAAAGTTCCTCTAGTTTACCATTGATTGGCTAATTGTAAACATATGATTCACTAGGAGTAATTTGATTGGTTGACCAGTCAGTCAATCAACTGCTCTACTAAGTAAAAATGATGATCAACGTTAAATTGACGTTTATTTTACAGTTAAAATTGGAATAATAACCTGAGTATGAAATTATAACAAATCTTAAGGAATTTTATTCACTGTTTTACAGTAGTTTACTTTTGCTTAGATGCATTTAAGGTCACAATGTATGTTCTTTTCTTCATTAATTTTAAAAGAACATTAATTTTATACATTACTTTTTCATTGTTGTCTCTTCTTGTCTTCTCTTTAGTAGTTATAGATAGTTAAATTTAGTTACAGATGACGAAGTATACCTCTATGATTTCACACTTTTTTTATTTACCATACTTTTGAGTTTGAATTTCAGTTGTTCAATCTCATTTTCGGTGGCGGTCAGTGTATTGATAATTTTCTGTATTTCTTCTCCTAAACAAAGTTCACCATCAAGGTGTTCTGCTGGTTTCATCTTTCTTGATGTGACTGGAGAGCGTGCACAAAGATATTTAGGAGTTATTCCATTTTTAGAGCACCATCGAATGTTAAAAATGTGATGATTTATAAATCCTGATCGTTTTCGTGTATTTGTTGATTCGCCTTCAAACATGGAGACCAAAATTATCACTAGTGTAAGTGTAGAATTCGGGCATGGAGGTATAATGTAAACTGTTGTGATTATGTCAGTAATAAATCGTGCCTGCAACATTACCCAATTATTAATGCTGTACCACTATACGTTCTTATCAGATAAATTTATCTAATATAGACTTACAACAATATTATGACAGAAAGAAATATTTTATATAAATATTTACCACTGGAGAAGTAGTATTAAAAGAAGATGTTTTCTAGTTAGATTCGTTATAAAGCATAACTCCATTATGGATAATATTTTATTTTGATAAAATCACACTGTGTTTGTCATACAGTAATATTTACTGATGACCACACTTCGAGCACAAGTTATTACTGCTCATAATCATATCAAGGCACTCACTCACACAACTTTTTGCTTCATTTATATACATGAGTGGAATTGATTAGACATTTGAACAAAATCAATATGTATATTATAAGTTTCAACTGATGGTTCAAATACTTCGAAATAAAGAATTGTACTTTTATCCTCTCCTATTTTCAAATAATATAACTGAGATTACATCAATGTAAGAAAAGAGATATCAATAGTTATGTAGTAAGAAAGGAATTTCTAGGATGTCTGTTTGTGTGTCTGCTGAGTGCATATTGTGTTATATTTCACCTTCCTGTGATTTAACCTACTTCAAAGTTCTACTCTATTTCTATATCTTTTCTTCAACGTGTTCCTTTTTGCAGGGCTTTGATTGATCTCAAGTTTTGATGAGGAACTGACTTCAGTTAGAGAACTATTAAAATCTAGGGAATACTAGATAGTTGTTTTGCCGTAGTTTTAAACCCTTCGACAGTACACATCGATGATTCCATTCCCTGGGATAGGGCGCATGACCTACAGTTTACAAGGTGAGCTCATAGACCATTGAGCCCATCAATTTTAACTGTTGCCGACCGCCAACCAGTGTCCAGTACTGCTTGATAATTACAGTAGTTCGCTAACTTGAAGTCAGTTCGTGATGGAACTTGAAAACATTTAACTGTTAAGATACATCATATATACAGCATGCCGTTCATTTGTTTATATCCCTCTTAGAGATTGTCAACGAACTAGGGAACAGTTGACAGGTGGTGTGGGGACTTATTGGTAGGTTAACTCACTAATATATAGATATATATGCATGTATATCCAGTTCGAGTACACCAATATAGGAGTATACTTATTCCTCAACGAATTCACCCAATGATTATCATCATCATCATCATCATCATCATCAGTGGAATCAAGCTGTTATTTCTTTGGATTTCGGCAAACAGTCAATTGTAGATTATAAGGTATGCAATCAGACACCTATTTTTCCCCTTTTTTGAAAAGTTGATTTACACATAATGTTTCTTATGACATGTTAATATCCATTTCTTTTACTATTACTATTATTATTGCTTATGAAATTGTCCGCCAGTCAGAGAATTTTTAGGTGTTACTACGGCATTTCGTATGAATCTCTCTGTCACGGCTTATTGTCCTCGTTTTTTGATTTTTTTTCCCCGGCAGTTGTTTTCTTTTCATTTTCTGAAATTTTTTTATGATTTTGAAGTATAATTTATTTTTCAAGAGTTGGTATGTAAGGATTAGATTTGTTTTTACGCGCACCCACTGGCGAACTGCCGATGACTCCCAAGTTAGGACCACAGAAATAGCTGTCCAATAGTCCTTGGTTTTCTATGGTTCTCTAACTGATGTCAGTCCGTGTCCAAACTCGTATAATGTATTACTGATCTATAAAATATGTAAATTTTTCACATTTTTTAAAATCACTGTTTTTTTTGAATTTTTGAATATATACACTTATTCATTGTTATGTATCACTTAAATATGCTTCTGTAAGATGATAGTTTAAGAATTTTTTCTGTTCTAAAGAAAACCTTTGTGGAATAATGCAATGTTTATGTTACTAAGTATGTGTGATTATTATTTTACTTCCTTTTTATTCTTTGTGTTGTGAATGATGGAATATGGGGGCTCAGGCTTTAAAATTACAGTAGGCATGGTGTCATTTCTCTTTTACAGGGTAAGGTTAGTAGCCTCAGACTCAAATTTCCTTCCTATTCTAGCCGACTGACGTTTGGGGGGTGATTTAGGGTTCACCAACCGGGAATCAAACCTGGACCTTCTCTAACCAGACTAGCATTCTACTATTGAACCACTGATTTCTTTATTCCTTTACCTCCCCAGCGGAACATAGGGCTTCAAGCTAGAGGCTTTAAGTTTCTGTAGCAGTGGTGATTAGTTTTACAGGATGAGGTCGGTAACCTCATGTCCAAACTTCCCTCTTTACAAGTCTTATTACTGACTTAGTGAGGTTTAGGAGTGCGTCGGTGGCCGGGTATCGAACCCCAGTTCACTTGCGTGGTTGGCGAGCACTCTACCGCTGTGCCACCGACGCACTTTGAACCACTGATGGACACATATAATTGTATCATGATATGATGTGATGGGTTAGGGGAGTTGGATTGACCAATGTTGTAATAAATATCCTAACTTATCCATTAATGTATTTCAGAAAGGGCACAAACTACGAAACAGTTGTAAGAAAATTCTTCTAACTCTTTTGTTTACTTACGATTTTAAGTTATTCTTTTTACTTAATGAAACGATTTGATTACTTTGAATCATATAACGAAACTTGTGACATAACGGCCTTGATATTTAAACTTAAATTCATAAAAAATCTCCCCTTCCTAGACATATAGAAAGGGAAAACATGTGATCGGATGAAGCAAATTGGTGAATAGTGTTGTGCACAAACATTTGAACACATGCATGGAATTGGCAAAATTCATCTTGTCAAACTCTGAGCCCCCTCTTTATTCACACCACTTTTATCCTCTCGCATCTTATCGGATGGGACTCGAAGCAATTTTAGATGACTTTGTGTTTGCAGCACCTAAATACAAAAACGCTCAAGGGTAGTTTATTTGACAAGCAACCCTGTAATGAAGCTTTAAGCATAAAACTACTAACACTTCTATTTCTATTGTGACTACTATTCTTGTTAATGTTTCTGCTAAATAATTTTTCCTTTACTATGCAATGTAGGGGGAAAATTAGATGCCTTATTGTACTATATGCTGAGAATTATACTGTGTATAAAAAAGTATTGTTTGGAAGGAAGCTATTATTGTTTTTCAAGAATTTATTTTGATATTTGATATCAAACCTGAAACAATTCGGATCCCTATAAACTACCTCTTGAAAGCTGATTTGATGCTCACCAATAACTGGTCACAGGTTGAAGTTACCTGGATTTATGGTGAGAGTTCGTGATAAGAGGGGTCCATCAGCTTGGGTTGGAGGAGAAATACTCGCCGATGAAAATAGCTGGCGGTAGTGTTATCATTGCAAGTTGACAAAAGTTAGAATTCATGGGTTAGTACTGAATTCTGTTCTTAATAGCTGATTGGTCAATATGCTTGACCTCGTAACCCAAAAATCCTGGGCTCGATCCCTTGTGGTTTCCTTGGTGTGTACTGCTGAAGAGTGTCAAACTTCAGTACTTCCTACTTGTTTTTAATGGTTGTCTAACTGATATCGATTTGTGATTATTTTCGTTTTTATTATTATTATTATGCGACTCTGACGAATTTATTTGGTAAATCTATGCAGTCGTAATTATATATAATTAATCTGGTGACTATGCTATATAGTTCTGCATTTAAAATATATAATATCTGCTAGAATGAATGTAAAGTTATTGAGATTAGCGAGAGTTAAGCAAAATATAATGGTAGTTAAATAAACATGTCCAATGACTGTTACGTAATAAGACGAAAAGCTTAAGGGCTGTTTTCATGTTAGCACAAAAGTGGTGATATTACGTAATAATTAAGTCGTATGTGAAAGAATCAGAAAGAAATTTTAATATCTGTTTAAAAATTCTTTATAAGAAGACTCAGTTCCTACGTAACATCACTTCTTTTGTTTTCATATGCATTTTAATACCGATAATAACAATTCGTTCATTAAGCATCCTATCTTGTCATGTGACTTATTGTATTAATTGGTTACCTTTAGTAAACCTTCATCATATTATGATTAGAACTCAGTTACCTGTAGTAGATCCTCTATGCACTAGGAGGCTATGAGCCCCACAATTATCATGTAAGGACTGGAAATTGCTACTTATTTGCTCAGACTGAGGTAAATGAAGCTGCAACTGGAACTCGAGTGCTTAAATCGAAAAGCTACATCTCCATAGTTCAGTTAATACTTACACTAATCACACTAATAAGTTCACATTTATTCTGTTGGTTGTTACCAATCGTGTGAATTTAAAATCATACATAATATTCACATGAAATAAGTTTGTATTTAAACTTTAGCCTTCGGTGCTGTATGCACCGGTGTTTCATTGGTAGAATGCTTGTCAGCTGTGCATGTAGACTGGGGTTCGATTTTTGTCTGACACACTCCTAAACCTCGGATAGTTTACTAACTGGTAGTACGTGAGAGATTTATAACCGCACCCTGTTAAAAAGCAACACCACTCCTACTAAAATTTCGAAGGTAAAAGTTTAAAGCTGTATGTTACACTCGGAACGCAAGGAATAAAAAGATTGTAGCTATCTCTTAGTTTTGTTTTTATTCCTTCACGTTCCCAGTGCTGGAACATAGGGCTTCGAGCTAGAGGCTTTAAGTTTCTGAAGCAGTGGTGATTAGGTTTACAGGATGGGGTTACTAGTCTCATGCCCCCAACCTTCCCTCTTTATCAGTCTTATTACTGGCTTAGCGAAGTTTGGGAGTGTGTCGGTTGGGGATCGAACCCCGGACCATGTGCCTCGTCGGCGAGCGTCCTAACCACTGTGCCACTGACGCACTTATCTTTTAGTACTGGTGATTAATGTTTTCATCTAAAAATACTTGTGCCATTTTTTAAAGTTTTGCTTCCTTGTGTTGTTTGGTTGTTAGTTATCTTGTGTTTGTCTGTTCTTAATACAGTCTTCGTTGTATAAAGTTGAATGTTTGTCATCTTGATATCATCTTATATTTATTCTCCTTTCATCTCCTCTCTTTCTTTCTATCTTTCTTTAATAAAATTAATTTAAAAGCTACTGCTATTTCTATTCATCTAACTGTTTCGTAAACAATAGTTTCTCTCTTGCTATTATTTCAGCTCTTGTGAATTAGCTAAGCATCATCGTACTGGTGGTCTTGCAACTCTCTGGTAGGTATTTAATATTTATTCTCTCTCTCTTATATCTAAACTATTCCATCTACAATCATCTATCAACATCTGGTGAATATCTTCTTTGTTATTATTGTAATCTTAGTGCAAATGATCCTTTATGGTATTCATCAAATTCACCGTCAAATCATCATCTTCCAGTGGTGGGTGAATTATCTTCACTAGGATGGCGAATTGCCCATATTTCATTAGATTCAAATGATTCAGAAAAGAAAGACTATAAGGTATTAATTAATTCTCTATTTATTAGAATGACTTTTATAATATATATATTTTTTCTCTATACTTTCTCCTCTCTTCGAAGTAAAATTGTTTTCATTTTAAGTAGGTAAAAAATGGTCTGCACCTCATTATCACTGTTACTGACTTGACCAACACTCAATTTCTAGTCATTATTTATGCTACGTCATCCAATATATTTTTTGATCAATTTTAGTCCTAATTTAAATGGCATTATTCCCTACTCCCACCACTACTTAGTCTCTACCTGTAATTACCTCTGTTGCTATCTTGACCTAAGTTGAAGCATTTTAGTCAATTATATTACGTCATCTAACTTACTAATTCAATCTTACTTTAGTTGATGTCTAACTAACCTTGTTCCTATATTAGATCATTCTTGTATTACCTAATTAATTATCTAAACTTGACAAACCTCATGCACACACACACAAACACACACACACGAGTAATTGTATATAAATGCGATTGTACAGCTATGTGAATGAATTCGCCGAAAAGAGTCAGTTCGCTGAATGTAATATCTCTTCTTTTTGATAAAGTATTTAAATTTGTTGTCATTTTTTGTTCAGGGAAATAGTATTGTGTCTATTCAGTTCTTTGCTCATTGTTAAAATTGATAAACTTCGTGGTTTTTGACATGTCCAATGCGTAATTGGCTGATAATAGTTTTGCCCTTGTGACCTCTGAAGTGCATTACGCCTCTTCCATAATCTCAGTATATCTTGCAAATTTCATTTAGTATCATATGCATTTCTCTTCCCCTCCTCTCTCTCTCTCTCCTTGTCTATGTGACGTAATCTGACAACATTGTTAAGTATATTTGATTTTTAAGGAAATTCTCTTTGGACTTTCTCCTTTCATTGATTGGACTGAAATGCTTAGCCTCTGTTGACTTACCGGATGCTTGTGCTCCTTGTCTGAAGGTTTAATCTGAAGTAATTCGATGGACAGTGATGAAATGCGCTTCCTGGATCCCATTGCTAGTTACTTCAAGTATTTGATTTTTGTTTTAGTCTTGAGTATACTGAAGTTGTTATATGTGTTCAGTCTAACAGAGTAGTTCATGTTTACACTAACGTTTCAATAGTCTCCCCCTTTGTTTTGTGCGATGACTTAACAATTACCACCTCGTTTGTCACATTGTCGGATTCATGTTCTAACTTATTTTATCAGTAGTTGCTTATGTATTTGTTTCTCTTTCTTGATTACTGAACTAAATTTTTTTGTTATTAAAAAGGAGAACAAATATGTGTGTAATCTGTTCACACCTATCACATTTAAAAACTGCCTAAGCCGCCTTTAGTTAAAACGACACATAAACACTTTAGTATGTTTTTCGCTTTTATTGATTTCAGTGTTTTGCCGTCATAAATACTTATTGGTATTGTGTTTGTGTTTGGTAGATGATTGGAGGCTATCGACGGGAAGCCTTTGACCTACGTTTTCCGCCTGTTGGCACTTACTAGTCAGCATGACATACCGGTAATCTTGAAGGAACTCTTTGTAGCTTCTGAGATTCAAACCTAAGCCACACAGTGTTAGAGTTAGGGGCGTTACCACTGACTTATTCTGACTTGCTATTGAGTAGTTCCATCAAGAATGCAGATACGCTTTGATGACTGATGAGCGCTAACAAACTCGAAACCTGAGTCAGACGTGTCAACGAATCACCTATCATGGTGGCTACATTGCCAAGCTTGATTGATAAAATAATTCAGTCTGCATCAAACGACATTAGTTACAACCTGGAGACCAGTCAAAGTGTGTTATTGTGTATGCCTGTCTATTTAATTTTATTCCTTCCTTTCTCTTTTCATTCCTTTCCTTTTCCTTCCTCATATTATCCTAATACATTAGTGCCTTGAGTAATTAAAGGTGATATACGTCAGTGCTATTCAGTAGTGCGTCTTCACTCCTGTTTCATTTTGAACAAATTGACTGCCTCCACACTATCGCATTGTGTGTGTGTGTGTGTGTGATACATCTCCCGTGTTCTTGAAAAGCCTTTTAATTCACTTAGCAAGAGTTGATGTCAACTTCTGAAGTTTCCCTCTGCAGTCTACATACAATTTGAACAGCACTGATGTTATACCATAACAATTTTTATCGGTATTAGTTTTTTTTCACTTCCCAACATATTTGATGTTATACAGGGCATGTGAACAAACCAAGCACTTTGAAACTGGTACTCATGTAACTTCATGGTAGGTAATCTTTTCAAACTATATGGAAATTATACTTAAATTATACAGTGCAAGTGTTCCTTCATGGGAATCAATAACACCTCAACCAACATCAAAATGGATTGAAACAAGAATTGATATTTCTCAGAAATCTAATCTTAGATCAGATTTTAAGGTATGCGAGTATTCTTGTTTTTTTGTTTCCCCTTATTTTCTTGAAAATCATTTGAAATCTCTACACCATTGACTCTTTATTAGCTATCAGTAAACGAGTGTAACTATTTTTGGTAACAGTATTTCTAAACTTGTTAGGTTTACATGTATTTGGATTAATCTCATTTTGACAGGCTGACATAAGCCAGAGAATTCCTGAATATCCAGAAGCCTTCGTCCTCTTGGGACTCTTCAGTTGTGTGCACACGGATGACTTGACCTAAAAGTGAACCCTGGATTAGTGTGTTATTGAATTTCAAACCACTAGTGGGTGAGGACTACTGACGAATCCCGAACTAGGATGAAACAGATGTTAATTGTTTCCTTGATTTTTAATCAATATCTAAGTGATGTTGGTTTGTGACAACATGTGTATTGAAATATTTCTTTACTTCATCTGTATGTAGGTGTAAACCTTAACTTTTTCCTCAGTTGTTATTTACCCATATAGTATTGATTTCCGTTATATTTGGTTTTTGTTACATCTTTTTTTTACTTTGAATTTTGTATAGGTTCAAAATTGTCTTAGAAATGACCTGTATATTCATAATATTCCTTCCTGACAAATAGGATAGATAGTGTATGTCTGAATTTGTTCAATAATTCAATTTTCCCCTTTTAAGAAAAATAACCATAAAATTTAGGATAAAACAATTTACAAAATGAAAGTGTAATTCAGTCACATTAGCATATGCTAATTTCATTATCACGACCAACCACCCACCCACTTCCAACTACGAGGGTATTTGTTCTTCCAGTCCTTATTATTATTATTAGGTTTTTCATTTGTGTTTTTTGCTTTCTTTTTCCTCCTTCATTCTAATTCTTTTACGAAAATAAAAAAATGCTTGTTCTTTTTTGGAATAAAATTTTCTGCATCATAATTTATTAAATGGTGCCTATTTTAAAATAAAAAATGGCTTCCTTGTAGCACTACATTATCGATTGTTGAAAGCTGGTAATAAGCCGCACAAATAAACGTTTTTAGTTGTGTTTTTTTATTGCTTTGCGTTTTGAATGGAACATAAGACTTCAGTAGCGGTGGTGTTGCTAGCTGCACACCCAAAGTTCCCTTATTTCTAGGCTTTATCAACGGCTAGGTGAGATTTAAGTGTACGTTGGATGTCGGGAATCGAACCCTAGACCAAGAGCGTGGTTGGAAAGCATTGTGTCATCTAGTCATCAACATATATTTATTATTATTATTATTATTGTTTCCTTTAATTCCTAGAAGAACATAGGGCTTCAGCCGTGTGTCTCCACTGCGTTCGGTTCTCTGCTAGAGTCTTCACCTGGCTCCAAGTCTGCCCCCACCTTTTCATCTCCTCTTTACATGACCTCCTCCATGTCACCCTTGCACTGACGACCAACTCGCTGCTTCCCTTTCGGGTTCCACTCGAGCAATGGCTTGTCTAGTGATGTCACTTGACGGTTTCCTCAGAGTATGGCCAATCCACCTCCATTTCTTCCTGCATATTTGTTTCACAATCGGTTCCTGCTGAGTTGGTTTGCTCATTGCCAGAGATCTCTGTTGCTGATCTTTTCTGGCCATCTGATCTTGAGTATTGAGCGAAGACAACTGTTAATGAAGGTCTGTAGTTTGTTTGAAATGCTCTTTATGACGCGCAGTGCAAGTCCCTGATTTCACATTGGAGTTGAAAATCCGGATGTTATTTTTCATGCTGAGTGTTGTTGACCTCCACACAGACTTGAGAGTAGTGAAAGCTTGCCTTGTTTTTCCGATTCTTGCTTTGATATCCTCGTCAGTTCCGTTGGCCTGTAGTTGAAACGATGCTACTCAGGTAGGTAAAAGAGGTTGTTTCTTTCAGGTTCCTCCCATTTATGCTGATCGTTGTCTGTTTTTGTTGTTCTTGTCCAGGAATCTTCAACACCTCTGTTTTCTCTATGTTCACCTTAAGTCTTTCCTATCTTTGATGCTTCTTCTGCCATATATATATATATATTAAAGTTCATGCATAGTATCATGAGTCATATGTAGTATTATATATTTAGGCTAATGTTATTATTGAGACTTGAAAGTAGATAATCAATTCGTATTTATGTATCCACCAATCTACATTCAAGTATATTTAGTTCATTCGTTTACTCTACAAGCCATTATGGTGGTGTATACTTCATTGGCTTATCAACTCGACTTTCAGTCTGTGTGTGTCCCAGGTCTAAATCCTACCTAGCCTAGACAAATGGGTAGTATCTTCAGTCGTTACTCAATGCGTATGTAGCTCATTGAGCCTGAATAGCTTAGTGGTAACCTCTCTAACTGCAAAACTGCACTGGGTGACACGGTTTGGAACCTCAGGAGAGATACGAGTCTCTTCTTAATCGTTCGCCGGTGGTTCAGCTGCAGAACTCTTGCCAACTATGCACATGATCCAGGTCCTGATCCTCGGTTGACAAACTCCTTAACCTTGCCGGTAAGGAGGGAAGCTTGGAAGTAAGGTTAGCAACCTCACTCCTTTAAAAACCAAAACCACTGCTACTGAAAATTCAGAGCTCTTGCTTGAAGCCGTATGTTCCACCCAGAACCTAAAAGAACAAAATAGAAAATAATAATAATAAGTATGTGTGGCTCAAAGCCTGAAAAATGAAGAATATGTTCCGGCATCTGAGTTTATACAGCCAAATATTCCCACTTTGACTTTTTGAATAATACGATATTCTGAAAACATTCAAAACTTGTAAAGCTAACACAGTTCTTTCTTTTCTTTTCTGCTAAATTATAATTTTTTTCCTTCCTTTCACAATTATAATTACCAATAGTGACGTAGTTTTCATCTGTCAGGATGACTCATTTCCCTCTTTTTTTGGTTTAAGTGTATAAAAAGGTTTTGATTAAATGATTCTCTTTTATAAGTAATATATATGTCTGTAGTCTTACTCTTTTTTTCTTTCTTTCATGCCTCAAAAGTTTGTTCCATTTTTATATATAGTCTTAAGGGTAACAATATTATTGCTAGGTAGAAATAACTTTTTCACTCTTTGCCTTCAATCTTTGAAGTTTCATTAGTGGTGTTAGTGGTAATTTTCTTTCAAGGAGGTGGAATGGAAATGTTAGTGCCTATATAACTCAACCTTCCCTTCTTTTTTCCTTGGTTTTTGCTGAACCCAGTATTAGGCCAGGAGGAGATTAGGGGTGTACGTTTGCTTAGAATCGAATATCGACATCCTGGGTGTGACAGGACAGCATGCCACCCTTTGGACTACCGACACATAGTTGGAGTTACAGTATAACGGTATAAGACGAGAGATTTGGTAAAGGAATGTTTATATTTCTTGGAATTCGATATCTTCAAATCACTATTTGCAAAGATCCTCCGTGTTGTGCTACTTCTGGCCTTCCCTCATATTGTGTTTCTCTGTGTTCCTTTTTCACGTCTCATATGTTTCTCCGCAACGCTGAATCATTTGCTTTCTCAGAAATCACATCCATTTCCCTACTGTTTGATGTTTTTTCTTATGCAGATGGGCATCTTTTTATATATACTACTTATAGTTCTTATCAGTAGCACACGCCACAACAGTATCGCGTTTTACTCACTCCAACTATTGGTTTATTTTTATCGTTTTATCTGTGTATTGTTTTTGTTTTAACTTTCGTCTGTGATGGATTCCAGGTTCCGCTTAGTTTTAATAAAATTCTCTTGTTTTGGAGTGTTTGTCCACTTTTGTTCTTTAATTTTGACATTTTTTCTGTCTACTGTCTTCTGGATATGTTGTCTTTTTGGTTGTTGTTGTTGTTGATAGGATTTCCGATACATTAAAAATTGTCCCTGATAGGAATATACATACCTTGGGGTTAAGTGTCTTGTATCCAACATATATTGCTAAAGTATTCATAAATATATGGCAGTCGCTTAGTATGACCTAGAATTTGAACAGATTGATTCCAGTACATTTGTGGAATAGTCGAACATTATAACAGTTGGTATAAAAAGGCGCTCAAACATTCGATACTGATATCCTTCTACTGTTGTTTTTCTTGTTATGTGAATACCTTGTGTACATTTTATCTGTTAGTGCACCAATAATACAATAAAATATGACTATGGAGTGTGAAGTAACTAGTGAAATTTGCTAGGGCTGGTATACTGTATGTACGCCATGACCGAAGCAAGTAGTTGTCTTAAGCGGACCATCTTCTCATTGGAAGTATGATCCACAAGACAGTGAAGCAACATCAGAAGCCATGTCCTAAAGTTGATAGTGACCAAAGTAGATTCATGTGACATTTGATCATTTAGGATCTTTGGAACCCTCATACGCCATAAGTTTGAAATGAGTGTTTTCCAACTTCCTTAGGTGTGGACTTGAAAGTTCACCATTCCGAGTTTAAATGGTAGATTTTTTGCATTCTCTCTTTCAGTTTTGTGAGAATCACATGTCTCGTGGAGGCAGTAAATAGGACCCACCTGACAGAGATTATGAGCACGTGACCACATGAGAGCATTTCGAGAGGAAGACTGGAATCGAGCCATTCTCGGCCGTATCAGGTCGATTATAGGAGCCCACCACCGATTGGATAGAAATCCAAGTGGGTTAGTTTCTGTTTAAGATTGGTCACATCTACTTCTAAGGGATGCTTTACACATCTTTGGTACTCATTAGGAGATTGTAGATAAAATGGATAAAATGATGAATTGGATCATACTTATATCCTTTTTCTTAATCTGCCTCATTATGTATTACTAAGTTTCCTCTGTCGCCTTCTAGTCTGTCTATTTTATTAACCTTTTGCCATAGTCTACTCTAGCTCTGCTATTTTCGTTGTTACACTTTACAAACTGAGTGCATCGGAATTTCAAGTGATACATCACCTTATTTCTGTTTGTTTCTGTAATCCGTGTATACAGTGAACGTATGCTTAAATTAAGTATGCAAATGGTTTGTTTGCTATCTTTTCTTGTTTGATCCTTCTCTTTCTTCCTTCCCTTCCCTTCTTCTGTTTCTGATTCCATCTGATCCTTTAGAAGTGTGTTGTTCCTACCAGACTCCATCTTAAATTTTCCCTCCACTGGTCTTTTATTTTCTTGTTTCTTCCTTCTCAATTATTAGATCTTGTCGATCAGTGATAGATCATGAAAATGGTCTCCCATCTCTGATATGGTAGGTTATTTCATAGTATCATCTTACAAATATATCCAAATACGCTTTTTATAGTTCAAATGAACCATTATGGAAAATTAATGGATTAACTGAAAGTAATAACAAATGGCAAAATGTTTATATTCCACTGAGTGTTAATCAATCCAGTGATTTCAAGGTTTGTCTTTCTTATTCATTATTATTACTACTATTACACTTCATATTTGTAGTAGTGTTATCATTGTTCAAAATCCCTATTTTGAATACTTGATTATTGATTATTGAATTAATGTTCACTGATTTATCTTTTAACTTTGACTTTTAGTGGTTTTTTTGGGGGGGGAGATGGTTTATCTTTCTCTCTTTCATTTCTTTAAATGCTGTGTGGAACATAGGACTTCAAACTTGAGTTTTGAACTTTCAGTAGCGATGGTATTGCTAGCCTCACACTTAACTTTCCCTCTTGAAGTTTAGGAGTGCATCATCGGCCAGGATGCCAAACCAGATCATAAGTGTGTCTAATGAGCACTCTATTATTCAGCTGTCGATTTTCGAGTGTTAATTAATCTTCGTTAAGCTGGTTCATTTTTTTTTATTCTTTCACGTTCCCAGTGGAACACAGGGCTTCAAGCTAGAGGCTTGAAGTTTCTGTAGCAGTGTTTATTTTTACAGGATGGGGTTGCTAGCCTCATGCCCAACCTTTCCTCTTCACCAGCTATAGTTCTGGTTTAGCGAGGTAAAGGAGTGCGCCGGCCGGGGATCGAACTCCAGACCATGTGCATGGTCGGCGAGTGTCCCAACCGCTATGCCACCGATGCACTTAAGCTGGTTCATACTGAAAGTAAACAATAATATTAGCATTTTGGAGGTGTTATCTCATAGTTTGTTGCATAAATATGCATCCTGCTTATTGTGCACTTCTGCTCTGTCTATGAATACTTGTGTATAACTTTGAAATAACAATATTTCACTAGGTAATATTAAGTTTTTGAATTCTTTTTTATGTCCAAAAATGTTTCTCTAACTCAGTGTGCTTCATTTATACAAATATTTTCTCAGTATTTTTTTATTAAGTACATTTCAATCAGCGACTATAAACCACTCACTTTAATATGCAACATATACCTTACAGTTTCATTAACAGACTATGACCATCTGAGTGTGTGTTTGTGGGTGGGTGCGTCAGGTGTCTATTCGTCATCCTAAAATGATCATATTACATATTACCACAACCGATGCGTTAACATACTAAGATTTATTGTCCCGAATGCATCACTTTCACCTGACTAATGTAGATTATTTTTTTCATAATTTGACTGTTTTTCAATATGTTGTATTGATTGTATTGTATTGTTGTTGCGTCTTGTGAGCTTGAAATCAGCCATTTTCCACTTTAATCATTCCTTGACCTGCTTCTTCTGTCTTACCTCACTTTTTACTTTATTTATACCTTCATCCATTCGTGTAATATTATGAATTCCAGTCTTTTAGTGTTGGGTTTTGATTGGGTTCATGTTTAATCACGGATTGATATCAGTCGAAGGACCATTGGAAACCGAAGAGTACTGGGCAGTTGTGTTGTCCTAGTGTGTGTGTGTGTGTGTAACTCTTCATTAGTACGGATCTATGGCCTTCCTATTGCCAGGGATCGAACCCAGGACAGTCTGGTTACAAGGCGAGTTCGTAGACCATTAAGTCATTAAGAGTAACAAACTATGTCGGTACAGCTTTCCAGTACTCCCAGGTTTTCCAATGGTTGTCTAGCTGATGTCAGCTCATTTTGAAATCTTCCAACCAATCAAACAAAAATCCCTACAAAATAACCAATACTTGGATATACCACTTTGTTTTTACCTGTTATTGTAGAATGAAAGTCTGTCTAAATAACGTTTTTAAGTGATATGTTTGTCATATTTTCTTGTCTGATAGTCGTCATTCTTTCTTTCCTACTTTCTCTTCTTCTGCTTTTCAGTTTCCATCTGATCCTTTAGAAGCGTATTCTTTCTATCACACTACATTTTAAACTTTTCTTCACACTGTCTCTTATATTCCCGTTCTTTTCTTCCTGCTAAATTAATTAGATCTTGTCGATCAGTGATAGATCATGAAAGCGGTCTCCCATCTATGCTATGGTAGGTTGTTTCATAATATCATCCTACAATGTTTTACAAATATGTATGTATAGTTCAAATGAACCTCTATGGAAAATTAATGGATTAACTGAAAGTAATAACAAATGGCGGATTGTTCATATTCCACTGAGTGTTAATCAATCCAGTGATTTCAAGGTTTGTATTTCTTATTCATGATTATTGCTATATTCAAGTATTGGTTTATAGGGATTTGATTGATTGGTTACAGGATTTCATCATGAGCTGATATCGGCTAGAGTGCCATCGGAAAACCTGCAGGGAGTACTGTTTTGTCTTAGTTTGGAACCCTTCAGCAGTATGCCCTCACACTGCGGGGTTCGAATTCAGGACGAACTCGTAGACGATTAAGACCATGAAGTCTTGCAACTAGAAGATCCTGGGTTCGAACCCCATAGTGTGGGTGCATGCTGATGAAGAGTCCTGTACTAGGGCGAAACAGTTGTCCAGTACTCCCAGGTTTTCCAATGGTTCTGTAACCAGTGTCAGCTCATGATGAAATCCTGTAACCAATTATCATTATAATTCAATGTAATAGTAGTTGTATTATTATCCGTGGCTGAATTTTATTCTTTGGGTACACTTGATTATCGCCTTATAAAACTGATTGAAGGTTGACTAAGTTAACCTTTTTTTCAAACTATTCAACATCGCCATAACTCCCTCACTCCTTAAGGTCTGTTGGATTTCCAGTTTTCCATTTCTTAACGTTGCCTAGTAGAACATAGTGCTTCAAGTTTTGAAGCTTCAAGTAGCTGTGGTGTTGGTAGCCTCACACCTAATCTTCTCTTTTTTTGGTGGGGGAGGGGCAGTGTTACTATACTGACTAGTAAACTAGTCAAGGTTTATGAGTGCACCGGCTGGGAATCGAACCTGGACTGCGTGTGTGGCTGGTGAGAGCATTCTATCAATGAGCTACTGATTTCTAAGAGTTAATTAATCCTGTATAAGCTGATCTATACTGAAAATAAACGATACTAATAATTACAACAATATTCTAGGGGTGTTATGTCGCATGTATACTACCACTTATTTCAGACTATTTTTCCCTCCCTACTTGTTTTTATATGACTTTTAAATGAGACTATTTGGCTAGGTTTATCAAGTTGTTAATCCTCTAACTCAGTGTGATTCATTCTTGTAATTTTTCTTCTCAGTAGTCTTCTATTGGAAAATACATTTGAATCAATGATCATAAGTCAACCAGTTGGATATGCATATATCTAATAGTATCACTGTTGAACCATGTTTGTGTCTTACGTTTGTTAGTGTGGTTGAGTAGGTGAGTGTGTCTATTCATCATATTACCACAACAGAAGTGTTAACACACTAAAATCTTTAGTTTGATCATGGATTGATATCAGGTAGAAAACCATTGAAGACCAGGGTGTACTGCATGGCTGTTTCGTCCTGGGTTGGGACTCTTCGACAGCACTCACCCATCACTCAGCTCTAGGGGTCGAGTCCAGATCCTTCATTTAACAAGACGAGCTTGTTGTGACCATTCAGTTCCATACTGACTCACTGCAGGAGTCATGGCTAGTGGACTCCACCAGGTCAGGCATGAGGACAAACACTCGCCTATGATATTGGTTATAAGTGGCGCTAAAGACTGCTAATTGGCAGAAGTGAGAAACCATGGACCGGCCATTTGATACCACCTCAATGGCTGAATGGTCAATAAAATCGCCTGCTAAACCTGAAGGTTCGGGGCTCAACTCTGCACTGTGGTCATTGGCGCGTACTGCTCAAGAATCCCAAACTGGGCTGCAACACCTGTTCACTATTCCTTGGTTTTCAGTAGTTCCCTAACTCAAATCACTTCATGAGTAAACTTAAGACCAATTGAATCTCTATTAACTAATACTTAAACTCGAAAATTTTTTATCTCGAATTCATCCTTCACACTCGGTTCATATACATTAAAGAAAAATTTGACTACTTTTCTGTATGTTGTGTGAATGAGCTGAATTCATTGAAGTGTCGTTATGTGTTTTGTGTGCATGAATCCACCCTTTCTTTTCACTTTCACTAACCCCTGCCTTACTTTTCACTATCTTATCCTTATTTATACTTAATTCATACCTTTATTTATTTGTGAATTTCAGTTTATTGGTTTCACAACACATATCTCTGTATATTTTTATTAGATCGTGTCACTCCGATATTGGTATTAAAACAGGAATAGTTGGTGTTGTATGGTAGGTTGTCGACTTAAACATGATTGATTCTTCTTCGTCTTTTTCGAAAAATAATAGTGCCAATGATCATTTGTGGAACAGCAGTATTACTAATACTAATAGTAGAACACCAAGTATAAGAGAAATATCCCAATGGAAAACAGTGAAAGTGGAACTGTCAGGTCAATCTGATTATAAAGTATGTATTGTTGGGCAGTAATTGTGGTACTTTTTTTGTATTCTCCTCTTTTGTCTTCTGAATAACTCATATAAATTCATTTACAATAAGTTGGAACGTCGTACCCTGAGAATACCTTGTGATATAGTTATTGTGAGTGAGAAGTTGTGCTCCGAAAATCATTCAATCAATAATGTTGTGTCACTATGTATGTGTGCCTGCGTGTGTGCGTTAAATCCAATGAATGTGAAATTATATTGTCTACCATAGTGCCTGAATTGTACTCATAAATTAAAAGCACATCCCTCTCAACTTAATTATAGTCGTAAGCCTTCTCAAACAATCTGTTATAATGGACCTATGTAACTGAAATTACTCGCCCCGACAAAGGTTCTTACTAAAATATACTACGATGATAGCCGTCCGCCCCATTTCTAAAAAGTATGCCCACCCTTTTTCCATGATCAAAGCGTTTCTTGGTGATCCTTATCCGACAATATTATTATTATCTTCCTTACTTTTAAATCTACTTTATTACTTTGCTTAGTTTATTTGCCCCTTTCCGTTTGACATTCTTCATTTTTATGTATAAATTGAAATGACAAATCGATATGTGATTGATTAGATTGTTCGAAATAGATTGTACGGATTAATCATTATATTTTACGGATAACCTACTTCTTTTTTAAACAATGCCTAACTGAATGCCTTGAGACTAAGATATGGGTTATAAAGCATGTAAGCGTGATCTCTTATTCTAACTGAAAACTTGTATTTCATTTTTATATATTATTCATTACATTCTCTCAGTGAAGCATAGTGCTTCAATCTTTAAAGTTTCAGTAGCAAGGGTTTTGTTTTTATGACGTGGGGGAGTTGCAAGTCATATGCCCAACCTTCTCTTTTTTCAGGCTTATTGCTCGGGTAAATTAATTAGGCGAGGTTTAAGAATATGTTGACGGGGAATCGAAACTATACCTCTTATGTGGCTGACTGGCAAGCGTGCTACCACTGACCCATCTACGCCTATTGTATCATATAACCTGTCGTAAATTTCGCTTCATTAACGAATTGATGCCATAACGTTCATTATAGATGTTTGCGTATTTGAATATTTTGTGGAAATATGTTTTGTGCGTCGGTAGCACTCCGGTAGGGTGCTCGCCAGCCATGCAGGTGGTCCGGGGTTTGATCCCCGGCCGACGCACTACTTTACCTCGCTAAGGCAGTAATAAGTTTGGTAAAGAGGGAAGGTTGGGCATGAGGAGGAGGCTATCAACCCCATCCCGTAAAAATAAACATCACTGCTACTGAGACGTCAAGCCTCTAACTTGAAGCCCTATGTTTCACTGGGAATGTACAGGAATATAATAAGTAATAAATGGAAATATGTTTGGATACTTCAGTCCTAATCTGAAGTCTGATTTCTGTCTTACTGGAATTGAGAAATTACTGTGTTAGTACTACCTAGATATGCCTTTTTCTGTCACTGTAATTTTGCACTTAATTCTGTGAATGATAATCTCTCAGTTTGTGTATGTGTGTGTGTTTGTGTATATGTACGGTCTCATTGAGGGGATGTAATATTAAAAGTTGCAGTTGTATACCACCCATATTAACCAGTGATGCCTGCTACCTAGCCAGATCGAAGTGGTGTAAACACCGAACAACCATTTCTGTCGTGTTTGGGGCTGAGCTCATAACTGGGGTGAATCCAGCTTGACTCAACCCAGACAGCCAAATCAGTTCTCAAATCACCCTTATTTCTAGCTAGCTGCTTTCACTCAACTGGTGGTCAGTAGGGATTTGGCGCTCTGAGCTAAATCAAACCGGGGTACACTACTGATGAGCTCAGCACCAAACGGGCGAAACGGCCATCAGTGTTTAAGTCACCTCGATCTGGCTGGCTAGCAAGTATTACTGGTTCGTGTGATTCGTATACAACTACTCATCTCAATTAATCAGTAGTATATAGTTTCATGCAAAAATGCTTGCTTTCTTGAATACCTCTAATATTACCAAGCAGATCACATACTGTTATCTGGATAATTTGGTTTCAAAAGGAAACTATGCTAAAATTTCATCCATTGAACTGTGTAAACTGCGAATTGTGATTGTTTTATTTCTTTTTCGTTTGATTTGTTGACTTTTTTGTACACAATTAGGTCAATTAAACGCAGTAGATGTCAATCATTGTATCACATGACATATATTTCATTTATTTTTATTTCTGAAATGACTGTAATAAATAATTTTGTCCCACACGCTCATATGCAAACGTATGTACATATAAACATACATAGAATATCAGCAATAAATAATTATGTAATCGGGTTTCTGACACAGTTTTTTAACTTTTAAGTTTATTATTCACTAGATGATTACTACATGATTACAGAAATTAAACACATGCAACTTGATTGGAGGTTGTCGAGAAAAAGCCATGAGCCTAGATTTTACACTCACTAGCAAGGCTTATCTGCCACCGTGAAAGAAAGTGACGCTCCCTCCGACATTTGTACTCGCATAATCCAGTACAAAACCTTGATCCACAGCTCTTTACCCATAATTGCCAACCAGGTATTCAGAGTGTGCCACGATACCGAGTCACCTAGGAGTGATGACAACATTGCAAAGGTGGCTGCACCAATACCAAAGATTAGACACATGACACATGGTTGAACTCTAGTTACTAGTCAGTGTAATTTAAGGTATCGTTGAAATGTAGTGGTGGTCAGAAATGATCCATGACGAGGATATTCATGATGAGTAAGATGTGTATATGTGCGTGTGTACGTGTAGCGACGTGAACTTAAGCTACATCAGTTCAGTTTATCCAGAACAGAACAGATGATCAGAAAAATAAGCAATGAAAAAGCTTTAATGTATGAGGATAGACGATAATAAAACGAATATTGTCAGAAATATTTAATAATATTAATAGCATAAAAGGAATACGTTTTTTCACTTAAATAAATGACTCTACGTTGTTACTAAGATCTTAAAGGTCAGCCACGCATTACTACGTGAGTAAAAATCATAAGTCAAGAGCTTCTAGACTGATGTCTTCCTACGATCTAACTGCCTCTGTTGCTTCAGCTAATGTAACTGTTCTTATAAGTTAGTAATACAGCATGCGTATCATATATATTCAATATAAAGCTGATATATCCAGGTTAATTTTCTTTTATGTAACCTATTACATATATGTTACATTATTAAACACTACTAAATATTTAGTTTTCTACCATACTTATGTATGATGATCAATGGGTTGGAATTTCTGTACCTCATATCAATTTTGTGGTGTGCATTGATGATGGTTACATAGGCTGATTTCACACCCATCTATCTAACTAAAATACTGATAATTGTGTTATACTACATGAGTGCGCATCAGATCACTTAAAATTCCATAGATTGATCCAATTCTCAGCTTAACACATTAAGTTTCTTTTCCTTGTGAAGTCTGTTTCTTATATCTTCTTCTGAAGTGCTCAAATTGAGTGAATTGTGTATTTTAAATGTGGTTGCTTATTTAGTAGTTTGAAATGGATGTTTGTAGTGAGTGGATGCTTGAATATTCTCAACATTCTACTTGTTCTATACTTCTTCCTTTACTACCTACTTAGTTATTATCCTTTCTTGATATTGTCTTAATATCCAGTAAAAAAGAGATTTTTTTCGAAACTTTCACAGAGCATGCCGTAGTCAAACACAGGATGTACAAGCTCTTAGTGTCTGGTAAGGTATTATGTCATGCGATATCTGATAAATCTAAACACACACCTTACTTTCAGTTCATCAGATGTTCTATGGCGAAGTAATATTAGCAATATGGATAATTTAGGTAAAGAGAAATGGTATCAAGTATTTGTAAACTTGAATACACATCCAACAACCACGACGACAACAACAGGAAATCAGGGTATGCCAATAAGTTTGGCAGATTTTAAGGTTAGTAAGTAGTTTTCGGTTTTTATGCTTTGTACCTCTTCAGCACTGTTTAAGTTTGGGGCAGTTTTTTATAAAGGATCTGAATTTTCAAGCTCTCACGGGTTTCAACTTATTTAATTAGGTCGAGAATTCTGGAAATTTTACTCATTTTTTCTTACAAAGGCTTTTATGTTAGTGTTATGTTATTATTCCTTAGAAAGGTCCATTCTTCTTTAATAATATATATATTTGAGTTTGCAAGGCATCCTCATTCTTTCGTGTAACCGATGCTATTGCAAGATACACTACTATTGGGCACTGAGTCGAAATAAGTAATTCTTACGCAAATAAAATGTATATATATATTGATGAATTACACGTAGTCGCATTTGATGTTTGATTGTGCTTGTGGGTGACTGTGATTGACCTAGACAGAATAAAGATAAGACTTGAGAGTACTCCTTGAGAATATAAATCTACTTTAAACCTTTTATCAGTCGTTTTCTACACAGTAATGTCGCATAGTTTACTGGATAGTTTTGCCGATAAGGTTTTAATTTTTCAATGTTCATTTTGGAAGATCTCTCAAGCTTATTTACTCCATGCGATACCGTTTCAGGTTTAAGATACTCAATGAAGGATTATTTTTGTCATTTAAAGCTTCATACAGCCTTCTTCATCTACCAACTTGAACTGGGTGAAAACAGACAACCTGACAGTATTTCATGAGCCGTTTTCTTATTATTTCATTAATTTTCCCTTAACTGCTTGCAACATAGATAATATCAAAATGTATACATTACAGAGATACAGTAATTTAATGAAGGTCAACTGAGATAATGATACAACATACATCAGGAAAAGTGCAAAGGACTGGAGGCAAGCCGATCTGACAGTTTTGGATTCAATGCTTCTGATAATTTTTCATCAACAACGAAATATCTCTACAATTAACAACAGTAGTTTTTAACATGTAAAAAGTGAGGGAATCCATTACCCAATTTTCCGAATAATTTTGACTTTTTGTCTGTTAATCGAAATGATCCTCATTTACACTCCAGTATATTGCTCTCACCATTATTACTATAATAATAATTATTATTATTGTCAAGGTTATCACCAATTATTTTGTTAATTAATATAACGTGGTGACGTGACTTCATCGGTTTAGCCGATCGACTTCCATCCAGTAGGTTCCGGGTTCGAATCCTTCTCCATTTATCTCAGTCTAGCAAACTAGGTGGTATCGTGAGCCCTCTCACAGTAAGTGTGAGTCATAGTCTGGAAGGTGGAAAAATCTGTTCTGGCAACTGATTTCAAACAGTTGAATATAATTCAGAAAACAGAAGTGTTCTCGTCGTAATCAATCCGTTTAAAGATCATCAGCCAATATATGCTTAACTTCACTTCTCTTTATAGCAGTTAAGTCCTCTGAAGTGTGAAAGGTTTAATTTTTTCTTGTCTTATCAGTGGAACTGTAGTCGTCTATATTTTATGACCAATTCATGTAACCATTTGAAAAGAAATATGTATACATTGGCTTAACTGCTTGCTCTATAAGATTATAAGGCCTATTCAGTATTATTCTAATTCCCCTATCATCCATAACCATACCTTTGTCATTTTATTAGATATTATGCCCGATTAAGAACTTTGATTTATTTGCCCCTATACACTACATATAATTCTTGTATAGACAACAGAAATCTATTTACCAACAGTGATTTCTAAATATTCCAATCGCATGAAAGGACTGCAAATTAACTTTTTAATCTAATAAATTCGATTTTTGTAGTAATCATAAGAAATTTGTTTTGGTGAAGAAATAGGCTTTTATTTTTTTTTTTTAAATAGGTTACTTTTATACGTTTTTGATAACCGTCAAGTTATCTTGTCACTTTGGTGACGTAATCGGATTATCCTGTGTATATATTTATGATTACCACTCATGATGATTAACAAGTTAGAGGGAAATAAAAGTTTTAGGTATATGAAAATGATTGAGCGGCAGGAGATTTCTTCTGTTTTCAGTAATGAAGATGAAACGGAAACCTGTTGACATACATGATTTTTTTAACCTTATGTCACAAACTGAAACTTAGTGAATTTTTCCATTTTGTTAGTGTATGTAAAAATGACAAACAGTGGTAGCATTATAGATTGCGAATCGGCAAGACTTAATACTGATAGACCTTTGAAATTCCGTTAAAATGGTTGATTAGTTAACGAGTTCACGTTGTAACTTGAGGGTCTTGGGTTCCATCCCCAAGGTGGGTCATGAGTGTGTACTTCTGAAAAGTCGAAAACAAGGGTTTTCCAACTGAAATTTGCTTGTGATTAGTCTTGTAGTATTTTTGTATTGCTTAAATACATTTAGCACTAACGTTTCTTTGATCATATCAAAGCTGTTTTATTTGATCCCATAATGATAATAATATCCGGTGTTTTCTAACCCCCTTTTTCCGGAATGTTGTGTAATTTAGGGTATATACACACACCAAGATTTGTTTGTTAGCATACTGTGGATTTGAAATACTTCCTATCTAACGCAAGCTGACGTTTTTATCTAGTTTTTCTCGGTGAATTTATGGCTTGTTGGTCAAAACATTCGGCTCTTAATTGTATGTGTGTGTGTGAGAGAGTGTTTAAATTCCTCTTTGTTGTCGTCATTATTATTAGTTTGGATATATGGTTTATTGGTATAAGAACTCGGTTGTCCAGCCTTTGGGTCAGAGACCAGAATCCCGCTTCATCTAATTCAGCTTCGACATTTGGGTATTATCATCAGCATTCACATGAGAAGTGTGTTCCGAGTAACTGAGCTCATCTTCATTATTATTGTCATTTGTTATACGGGTGTTCGTATTCAGGTGATACTAGATGAATAGGTGTGATGCAGCTCCGACTATATGTGTGTTCTTGTATTTCAATGAAATGTGATGTCTGTATTTGTATGATTCTGTTTGTGTGAAAATTAGACATCGTCCTTTTAGCCTTCGTCTTGTTTCTTTCCCTACTCACACTTCTTTCGTCTTTCGTCTTCATACTTCTTTATCTGTGTATTACTTACTAAGGTTATTCTTGTTGTGTGTGTGTGTGTGTGTGATCAGCTTTTTTGATTTCCACCCTTAGATCATGTACTCAAGTTAGACGTGAACATTCTCGTGGATCAACAGTTATGTGGTAGGCTAACATTATGTATGAGTATGATTACTTTTTTCTCTATCTATCTAAGTGAAAATGAAGATCTTTGGAGTTCCTCAACTAGTCAATTATCTATTCATCATAAAGAAAATAAATGGCAATTAATTCGAGTAAATTTAAGCCATCAGATGAATTCATCTGATTATAAGGTATTTGACTTATACATTATTTATTTATTTATTATGTATAATTCTTTTGGTTGGTCAACTGATTTACACATACAAAAATAATTATATTCATAATACAAAGTCAAGTAAAACCTCAGTCACTGAAGTACTGTAATCAGAGACCTAGTGAACCGCCTTTGTACTAACTGAAATAAAAGAAATCGTTTGTTCCTGAATACTTTTCCTTATTGTCATGTTTTTTGGTGGATAAGTTATTCTTAATGTCATCAGTTCATGCTTAGGTGGTGAGCAGTATTGAGGTTAAGCATCGGTCGAGTGCTAGGTAAGGAGGGGAAATCAGTCGACGAGACTGTGAAATTACATCGACTGAAATGGTTAGGACATGTGCTACGTATGCCTAGTCATCGCCTTCCTCGACAATGGGCAATGTTAGCTGACATAGGGTCAGGCTGGAAAAAAGCTAGCGGCGGTCAAACCAAAACATGGCTTCAACAGTCAATGAAATCCACAACAGTTAGTTTAAGCCTAGTAGGAAGGTGTAGACTTCCTGGTTGGGGTCCTCGGGATGGTAAAAACCAATGTTTGGAAACAATTGGTGATATGGCTCAAAATCGTTCTCAATGGATGGCGCAGCTGCATCCACTTCTTGTGACTTATAATTTCCCATGAAACTATATTGTTCTTCATTATTACTATTCCTTTTATCTCATATACTTGTCTATTGCCTCTATTTTGCATTTCGTCTACTTTCTCTTGCTTTGTGTTTTGAGTGAAGTGTGGCAACTTGAACTGCTGCACATCTGTGCAAAGTTCTATGTCGAAAACCGACCGCTTAGCACTAATCAACAGTATCAGAGAACTGACTAGTGGTTTTATAATACACTTATTTGTTAACCATAGTCAGTAAAAGTACATTTAAAAAATTGTAATTTTAAATGTCAATCACTTAGAGCATTTATCGTTTCACCTCACTTAATCTTTTAACCTTCCTCATCGATCGTCTTTTTACTTAACACTGTTTTGATAACTTTTCTTCACAAAGTATATAGCTTCAATCATCTGTTTCAGGGTATACATATATATATATATATGTACATCCTGTGATTTATTGATTATTTTGTACCAAAGTGATCGGTCTCTGTTGACAATGTCGACTTGTAGTACGACAGATACTTCGACAATGTATGAGGTTTGATATGAAGTTATTTTGGTTGATTGTGACTTTCAGTGAAATCCACAATATACTTTGGCGTTTGAAACAATTGACAGTGGGTTCGAGTCTCAGTGGTGATGCCATCACCCACTGAGAATGTAGGCAACTCCAACTGGTGAGACCTTAGTAGATCAACATGTGGATCCTCGATTCCACTACTGATCAACATCAACCAGTATATATGTATATATTCTCTTTCTCATGAGGTCACTTTAGTTTCCGAAGGAATCTATCTATCTTTTTCTAGACCCTCACATTTCGCTCCACGCAGTAGTATGGACATTTATATAATAATTGCATAATAATTGTTTTTGAGAATTCTGCCAACATTTTTTTATGGAATACAAAGCAAAATGAAGCCTAACAATTTACTGTCTATCTTTTGACCTTTGAATTTGTCCTCATATGTTACCTGATATTATAGGTCATTTGTTTGTGATAACCTTACACAGTTCGATTTTATAGCGACATATATAAAGATAACTCCGTGTTTTGAGCTTTCAGTGTTACATTTCGCTCACTATTTTGGAATACTTGCCAACTGAGTTGGATGAATCAATATATTCATCAATTGTTTAAGGCACACGTAGCTATTTAGACATGACATCCTGTTCTGACGAGTTTCAGCTGGGACGAAACGTGCGTTCTCTAAGTCAGGTGGTTTAACTGTCGAATTCACTTCACATCGAAATAAATGCTGACAATATTGTCTAGAATGACAATGAGAGATTTGCAGTTAATTCGTCCACCTCAGAGAACACATTCGTATCGAATAACAGCATCTTAACCTTTAGGCATGGTCGATGGCTTTTTTGAGGTTATGATGAACCTCACTACACCTTTTAGTAAAAAAATATACATGCGTACGTCCAAAACTGGTGTATAGCACTTTGATTTCCTAAGTTTGTTTCTTTTTCCTCTTATTTCTTCCATGCGATAAATATACATCGAATATTTGCTAATCATATCACAATAATAACCACACACTTTCATGTACCTTGTTTTTATGTCTATTTGTAAGCTTCATTATTATTCCCTTACCTGTTTGTTTATCTGTACTTTACATCATTAGAACACATTGTGTGCCTCCATGTGTGTGGGATAAATTATAGATTCATGAGTTTGATGATTCATGTTGTTATTATTATTATTTGTTTTCATAATATAGCCCCTTTACTTTTCGGTTACTTTACTGATAATGCCCCCCCACCCCCTCCCCACCAAAATACACCCGTTTGAATGAGCTCGACACTAAGAGGATAGGAGTAAAAACGAAGCATCACTGACACCGATCGCCATATGCACTAGTATAAAATCATAAAAATGCAGTTGTTTTTATGTGTACCTCTGATTTCTGTTGCCTAGATATGAACATAAAAACGACATTTACTGTCAGACTTGTTCATTAAAACCGGTAGACGTAGGGGTATGCTTTAACGTGGTTATATGTAACCTTAAAATTAAAGTCAAACTTACTTAGTTATGTGGTGGACAGTTTAAGCCTGTAATGAGAATAGGAATGTCTACAGGCTGAAGAGAGAAAAGAAATGATATTTTCAATGATGCAACTGTTTTTTGTGAATTGTGAATTGAAGATGTAACTGGTTGCACTGAACAGAAGAATTCTAACCAATGGGTTTCAGCTTCTTTTCCCAATCTACTTATATGAGCCATAACACAGTAGCTGTGACTCATAGCCAAGTGCCAAGTTTTTTTTATTTTCTTGAAACAAAAACTTAGTACAATATGAGTACCAAATGATGCCCTTCCCCCCACAAAATCTCTTATTTTGGGCGGGGGCTGAGATACAACATGATCACCCAAACCTAAGCAAGTGGTTGACTTTGACTTGAAGTTTGATCCACATGGCAATAGAATAGCCACAAGAGCTGCATTTCCTTGATTGACAATGAATAAAACACGTTCGTATGCCATTTGATTCTTTCGGATTCTGGATTCCAAGTACACCATAAGATTAAAATCAGGGTTTTCCAGCTCAGCAGGTAGACCTATACGTCCACCAATCGGGTTATAGGCACCAGGCGTTCACATTCGCCTTTTCACTTTTGTGAAGAACACCTATACTGCCCGAAGGCAGTGAACACGTGGCCACACGGGAGCATGTCGAGAGAAAGACTGGAGTCCATCCACCCTCAGCCGTACAAGGTCGACTGTGTGGGCCGCTACGGAGTAACTGAGTCCTAATTAATTGAATTTTAGATTTTTCCCGTCGATTGATTGGACCGAAGTGCTCGGTCTCAGGTTGACATGACAGACCGAGCACTTCGGTCCAATCAATTGACGGGAAAAATCTAAAATTCAATTAAATCAATATGACCCGTTGCACAAGAGGTGGCTCTCGTGGCCCAAGTGGTCTAGTGGATAACGCTTTGGCGTTGGAAACTATGGGCACTGGGTTCCAGCCTCGGTGGGAACATCATCACTCACTGAGAAATGCAGGTACATCCAGTGACGAGTCCCAAATAGGACGAAATGTGCATCCTAGATTCCACTGCTAGTCACCATCCACCAATTAAATGAGTCCCAATTAGCTAATACAAAGAATCTAGTTACCTTTTTGTAGAATTTTTCTGAATACATATTACAATTTGATTTGTATCCCTTCATTAAAGAGAAGATTAATAGTTATTTTTATTACCAGTATTTCTACTTTCCAATGTGCAACGGACACACATATATATTTTAGTTAATTTTGTGTTTACTTATTATGCTTATCTGGTTAAGTTTTTATAGTAGCTTTAGGATATGCATAAAAATGTATTTGCTGGAAAATAATTCCAAAATCATTTTAACCGTGTTGACTTCTGCTAAAAATGTACTGCGTGATGATAACCCATGCATACTATCTTCTCTTGCTTTGTGTACTACATGGAGCGTGGTGACTCGAACTGTTGCACATTCGTGCAAAGTTCTAGGTTGAAACCAGTCAGTCATGCTGTGGTTTATGTGTATGAAAATCTGTTAATCAATGATTTTACTGTCAACAGGTGATAAATTGAGATATGACGACCACTTATTGCTCCTTTATTTCAAACACGTATGAATTATTTTCCTTCATCTAATTGGCTATGAAATAAACCGAAATGCGTAAGTAGTTTCTCTTCATAGACTGATTTTTCCTTACCATTGAGTTGTTAAGTAGTTACCCAGCAGTGTAGAATTGGTTGATGTAATAGTTAGAGCTGATAATACGATCTTTAAATGGATTGAGTATTGACTACATAATGCATATTTCCTACATTTGTTCAATGCCTGAAGTATGCTTGTAATTGTCTGCTGAGTCATTGTTTGTTTATACTTATTCCTCCTACTTCTTTTTCCTCTCTTTATGGATACCTTCTTTGAAAATAAATAACATTCGCTATAAAATTAACTTTTTTTTACTCAACAATTGTTATAATCCCTCTTTTCTGCCAAAAACATTTTGTAGCTCTTGTGTTTCTGTAGAACGCGGATTAGCGGATAATTTTGTTGTTGCTTGGTATGTTATGTGTGCATTATGATATGTTATTCAACATAAATCATTTCAGTGAAAATAAAAGATTATGGAGATCAAATTTAACTGAAGGAAATTCGAATTCCGGATGGCAAATAGTACATGTTCAGTTAAATAGTTCATTAAATTCAGACTATAAGGTGCGTTATTATGTAGTTTAATTTTTCGTTGTACACTTGAACTACTTTAATAATATTCAGTAGTATGAAGTACTAATTTTCAAATTCAAACTTATTGTCGGAGTAAAACTGATGTAATTGATATGCTGTTCTTTAACTTTGAAATTCACGTCTGAAGGAACTCATTGTAGTTATATGACTATGCTACGACTTAGTGCAATTCGTTCAGTTGAGGGCCTCAACTCTTCGTAGTGAACCTAATTTGAAAGTTCTATCATTTTAAACAAAGGACGGTAAAATTCCACTGTTCATGGCATCATTCCGGTTATATTTGCTATCCTTTAACATATATATATATATATATATATATAATGTTTCAGCGGGCATTTAGAAATAAAATAGAACATTGATCTAATATCCGATGTATGGTAGGTATTCAATTTGCAATTCTGTAGTTTGCACTTTCAATGCTGTGCATGAAAATTTCGTTCATCCTACCTACAACCTAATATTTTTATAAACATACTTATAATCTATATCTCTTGTGTCGATGACAGAAGCTCTGGCAATACAAAAGGGAAGAGCTTGAACTATGTATACGGAAGCCGTTTGTCTGATCCCTGGTATCACTGTGGCGTCAAAATTTTGTTTTGACTTGTATAACCGTTTGGCGTGTAATCGGAATACATTCCTTTACTTTTCTTCTTATTTACTTCCAAACGTTCGAACCCCTTCTTCCTGTGAACAATACTCCTGTTCCCTTTCTGAGTAGTTTTCGTTCCTGAGCGATAGTCGTCACTTAATGCCTTGTTAGATTACGTAAGATTACTTCACTAGGTTTTGTAATTTATTTATTTCACTGACTCAAAACCCAAATCTTACCAGCTGATACTAATTACTGACGTTAACCGGCATTTTCTTGACCTTCTAGAACGTTGTATAAATGTTTGTTTTTTTCGCTTTCTTTTTCATTAATTAGTTAGAATCATAATTGAAAAAAAGTTTTTAGCGTTTTATTTACTCAGATGTATAATATTTTTTGAGTATTCACCTGTTATGCTGCAGAATCCGATAATTGAAATCAACCTTGTAGTATGTTTAGCAATCGCCAGTAAACCTCTCGTCATTAATTGTTAATATTAGATTCTTTGTAATCGTTGCGTTTTGTGTCCTCTTGTTCCTGAGTTGATTATTTAGTCTTTTAATTATATTTTTTTGTTGAATTCTATGGTGCACGTGATTGTGTTTAGTTAGGCATATAAATATTGTTTTTCATGAGTTCATTGTACATACACACGTTCTCCATAGACGTGTGTCGAAAGGGTTGATTAGTAGTCAGTTTTTGAGCTGACGTGTTGTTTTGTCATTGTTTTTGCACTACTTTTAGCGCAATGATAAAATTAATATTTTTATTGTTTATTACAAACTATACTACATGTGAATTTCCTGTCAAAATAGTTTTGCATTTGCTTGTTTAAGTAATAGTAGCCGACAGTTTTAATTAAAATGAGTAGTTTTATTGCTATAGAACTATTTATTTTCTAAAAAAATATTCTATATCAACTCATGATGGTTGTTTGATGTGAATAATAAGATGGTTGCTAACCAAAACGAAGTGATCGGAACACCAGACTGCCGTTCTGCTCCTTTAGAACCGAGCTTATTGGCAGTGTATTCGGTTTCGATTCAGCCTAGAGCAAGGGCACAATGATTTCAGACTACTTGATATCTGACTGATAATGCCATTGATGAAATTCGGAATTTACAAATTACGTTGCAATTTACACAGGTTGAGGTGAAATTTCAATGCAGTTTTCAGAAATCGGCTAGTCCAAACTGGTTGAACCGCTGATGAGCGTGAACTTGAACTGACAAAACAGGCATCCGTTGTTTGGATCACTTTGGTCTGGCTAACAATCAATAGTGGTTTTGTGAGTGGCTTACAACAACTCATCTCAACTAATCAGTAGTGTGTAATTTCACGTACTGATAAAGGTTGGGAGCTACAGAGCGTTCGATCCTCGGTAACTAGCTACTAGTATGTAGGACCTCATAACCTGATGATATTCCAACCAAATTCTGAATGTACACGGGTGATAGGTTCCTAATTAGATTCGCAGTGTTACTCCGTGGCTTTTATTTGTTTTCTAGACAGTATAGGTGCATTCCTCAGCCATTAATATAAAACGTTATATCACTCCTGTATACATGAGTTTGGTATCTAATTTGATCATATTCTTATTGTCTAATCTTTTATCGTATAACCGAATATATTGAGATCTCAATAATTTTTTATGGACACATCTGATGTTTGATGAAACGTTTTTGAGGAAGTCATTTTACTTGATTTCATTAAGTTTATTCTGGTTGTGATAAGTGGAAAATTATTAGTCTTTATTTTACTTCTTCAACTCTTATTGGTAATAATTACTATCGCAAGCACTATGCACTCTCGATACTCTCTCCGATCATGCACGTGGTCCGGGGTTCGATCCCCGGTCGATGCACGCCTGATGTCAATGGTCGGTCTGATAAATTTGGGTTACAGATATCACATGCTGAAAATTCCGTACTTGTACCAAAAATACTGTGTGGAATCAAGCTATAATAAAAAATTAAAATTAATTAAAATAATTTCCCTGACTGATATATTAATGTTTCTCACTGAATATTAAGTTTTTCTATAAACTCCTGACGGGCCAGTAACTCGACAACGAATCAATGAATAGGGGATTCTAACGTGTCTTCGCTGAATGATATCTGTACTGTTAGGCAGTAGCACTGCTAATTCCTCCTTACACACTATAAATATGACTTTTTGTTTAGTGTGTGTAATTCTGACATTATCAATGATTAACTTTGCATGTTTGAGTGTATGTTTTAACAAGCTTCTCTTTACTTCCCTTTACTTTGCTTTTCCTCTCCATACGCTTTCATCTTCTACAATTTTTATATTAGATATATATATGCCAAATAAAATCTTCTATTCACACACGCATAAACTATCACAATTTATTATGTATATTTAGCTCTTGCCGAAGTGATTTGGATCCTAAAACTGGTCTACCTTCGGTTATCTGGTAGGTAAATTCTACTATAGATATATGCTAACTGAAATTTTCTTTATCAGTGCTAATGAACAGCTATGGTCTACGACACGTGATTCTGTAATTGTGTCTGTTGATCAATGGGAAAATGTTAAGATTGATTTAAGTCAATCAAATCATCCCACAGATTATAAGGTAGGATGACTTTTGAAGATTATAATATGATTGTCATTTGGTTCTATTCTAACACTTCTTATAGTTTTTAAGTAGTATGTTGACATCTGACTAAAAAAGTTTGTTTGTTGAGTATGTTGTGGAGGTGTTCATTCATCTTTCCTTCAATCTTAACACTCTGTATTCTTTTGTCTTATCTTTATCTTCATCTTGTCTCCAGTAGCTTGTGGTGTGTGTTTTTTTATCGGTAGTTGTGTATAAAAGGTTTCTTATTGATGACAAAACTATCTTAATTTTTACACAGATCATGTACTGAGATCAAACGTGGACCATCAGGTGGATCGGCAGTCACTTGGTAGGGTTGATTCTTATTCGTTCTAAATATACGTCCTTCTTTTCTCTCTCTAATCGCTTAGTGAGAATCAAGGTCTTTGGACATCTGTGAATATTTCACCACTTTATAATAATAAATGGCAAACTGTACGAGTAAATCTAGATAGTGATGGGGAGAAATTTGATTACAAGGTAGTTGTTTGAACAATTTTCATCTAAATGGATTCCTTCTTTTTCTGTCACCTGATTAAGTAACTTTGATAAAATATTTATGCCATAGTGAATGATGAGCTTGGCATAACTCTGTTTCAGTTTACTATATAATCTGTTTGGTTTTCGTTATCATGGATCTTAGGGTATTTTTATTGGCGTTGTCTGATGAATTAAAATGCATATTTTCACCAATCCTTGAGAGATTTTGTCATGAGCAGATATCGGTCAGAGAACTATTGGAAAAAGGGAAAGTACTGAAGAGTCTACAAGGTCACCTTGTAACTGGAAGGTCTTGGGTTCGGACCTCGGTGGGTGTGTATTTCCGAAGAGTCCGAAACTGGGATGAAACAGTTCCTTGATTTTCCAGTGGTTCTCTAACTTACATCAGCTCGCGATCAAGTCTGTAACTAATCAGATGCCTGCAAACGAACACCTAAAAACCAGTCCTTTATCGAGAAATGTAAAAATGTGCCGCTTTGTCGGTGAATATTAGAGTAAACAAGAGTTTTATAATTTGTTTTATTTAAAAAAAAGACATTTGTGTATCATGTTTCAATATAAATGTTTTTCTCTTGAAAACCTGGGTAATCCTTTCTCGTGAAGGTTTGTGAACCATCTTGTTTGAAGCAGTTGATCAATACGCTTACATTCATTAATAAGGTGAAGTTACGACTAATAAAAGTTGATCTTTTATTTCAGTCAGTAGATTGTTTTGATCCATAATCAGTTAGCTGTTCTTTCCAATTTTAACCGTGATTCTCTAGATTTATGTTCATCACTTGATATAAATGCACCTATGTTCGCCCACTTTACATTGCTGGTTCATGTATTCTTTTACTTCACTTTGAAATAGAAGACATTCTATTTTTTAATTTCAGTATAAATATTCAACCAGAAAATGTAGATTATAAAGACGCTGATACGTATCAGGATAAACGTTACGATTTAATTCTTTAATTTTCAGTTCGGTGTTGCACCGCTCCATTGACGCATATGTGAGTGTCAATGGTTTAGTGTCTCTGTCTGTCTGTCTGTCTCAACATAGAACTTTGCACAGATGTCCTGCAGTTCAAGTCGCCACACTTCACTCAGCCCGCAAAGCAAAAGAAAGTAGAAGAAAAGCAAAACAGAGACAGTAGACAGGTATATGAGATAAAAGGAATAGTAATAACTAAGGACATTATAGTTTAATTGGAAGTTGTAAGTCACAAGGAGTAAATGCATCTGCGCAAGCCAATGAGAATGATTTTGAGCCATATCACTGATTGTTTCCAGCCTTCATTGGTGTTTACCGTCCCGAAGACCCCAACCAGTCAGGAAGTCTACAACTTCCTACGTGGCTTAAACTAACTGTTGTGGATTTCGTTGACTGATAGGGCCATGTTTTCGTTTGACAGCCGTTAGTTCTTTTTCAACCTGATCTTATGTCAGCTTACATTGCCCTTTGTCGAGGAAGGCGATGACTAGGCATGCGTAACACATGCCCCAACCATCTCAGTCGATGTAGCTTGACAACCTTGATGATTGATTTCCTTACCTAGCACTCGACTGAGGCCTAACCTCGATATTGCTCATCGTATTATATCACTTCACACGGGAGATAGAACGCAGGCACTTATGATCAAAGACAGCTAGTCTTTTCATGTCTTCCATCCTCAGTGGCCAGGTCTCACAACCATAAAGGAGGATGGAATACCTGACAACTACGCATGCAGTCTGGTGTTCGATTCGCGACCGACACACTCATCAACCTTAATAGCCTGAAGCCTTATGTCCCACTCGGTACATGCAGAGGAATGAAAAAAAATATGCGTGCGTGAAACAGTATGCGCATAACTTCTTTTATTCAGTCTCACTTGATAACACTATTTTGGTTGAGTTGTTTCTTATAATCAGGTTATTTCATACATTTATTCCCTTTAATGAATTTGAATGAATCAAGAACAACAGTGGTTTGTACAGAATAAAATGGTATCATCATTTATTTCTCATCAGCTGCTTACAGTCCAAAGACATTAATTGAGTATATCTACAGAAACAATTTTAACATACTTGCACAGATTTCATTTTTAAACAGAAAATCAATATATGCATACACTGTTAGTAATAATAATCACTCTATCCCAAACAATAACAATCATACACAATGATACCTTTCGACATTATAATAATAATTATTATTATTAGCATTGTATGCATATATTGATTGATTGATTTCTGTTTAAAAATGAACTCTGTGCAAGTATGTTAGAATTATTTCTGTAGATATATTTAATAATGACTTTGAGCTGTGAGCAGCTGAGCTGATGAGAAGCCGACAAAACAAACAACGATGGTACCATTTTATTCTGCCAAAACAACTGTTGTTCTTGCTTTATTCAAAATCAAGTTATTACTGAGATTATAAAATCATACATTCTCTATCTGTTTCACTTTTAATGACACAGATGTATGTATTCAGATCAAGGTGCTGAAGAGCTTCACTCATATTTTTCTCTCCTAGTATCATTCTATCAAGGTTGCTCAATTTTTGTGCTCTTTGTCGAGTGTCACAACTAGGACTGATGTTTTTTGTCTGTTAATTTCTTTTTCTATCCTACACTTTTTTCGCTGGGTGGGGGGGGTGGAAGTTTTGGTCTTATTTAAAAAAGGTTTTGTGTATCAGTTGTCGGTGACCAATTGAATAAGTTTTAAGTCTCATCACGGAATACAAAATCTTAATTTTTACTCGGACACATTTATTGATATAAGCATAAAACTTGGGCACTGTGATAGAGTACAACTCCATTATAGATAAGATTTTACTTTGATAAATCACACAGTGTTGTTATACTGTAATATTAACTGATGACGTTCCGAGCACAAATTATTGCTCATCTGATTGTATTTTATTACTAACAGTAATATTTTTTCTGAATGTATATTATCTTATATTGATTTTTATTCAAATGTCTAATCAGTGTTACTCATATATATAAATGAAATAAAGAAGGTTGTGTGAGTGCCCCGATATGATTAACAGTGGCAATAAATTGTGCACGAAATGTCATCAGTTAATATTACTGTATAACAACACTGTCTGATTTATCAAAATAAAATCTTATCTACAATCGGACACATTTATTACGAGTGCTTTTCACTGTATTACATTCATGCTTGTATAGCAATTTTAGGAAGAAACTTTAATTTCCTTTGTTTTTCCGAAACAGTGTCGGTATCTCATTTAAGGTTCTAATGTTTTCTAATATTATACTACGACTAGTCACCTTTATTATACTTTTGTAACGCAAGTTCCCAGCTTATTCTTCCGGATGACTTTTTTGTTAATGAGCTTTTAGCGGTTGTATACATTGGCGATAAAACATATCCCTTAGTTTACCAGTATCAATGAACAAGTTCACTATTCTGTGGTATTCAATGTTGTTTGACTGCTACATCTAGGCAGTAGACTTCAGAGTTAAACACATACAGAATGACATCTTCATAGCTTCATGGTAGTATATGTGGCCTATTGGATTACTTACTCTTCGTTTTCACTTCTACATTCCTGGTCGCGCTTATTCAAAACGGTGTATTTTGGGGGAGATTGTGATGTGTGATCACGCCCTATATATACATTTATATATGTCCTTTCGTTCTGTTTCTGACTCGTCAGCTGAATTTACCTGCAATCCCCACTGAGTGAGTGAATGATTGTGTTTCCACTGGAGCTCGAATCCACTGCCCTTCATTTCAAATATCAAAGTGTTATACACTAGGCGATGAGAACTACTGCTTTGATGTTTGGAATGAAGGGTACTGGGTTTGAGTTTCAGTGGGAATACAATCAGTCACTGTGGCTTACGAGGGCTTACTAGGGCCAATTGTACATCTTGGACTTCACTGTTAGTCCACTATCCACCAAATATAATCCTGGAATGTTTAAGAGTTGAAATCAAAAGTAGCTTATATGTCTGATTGTATGTATGTCTGTACGACAGGATAATAAAGGTGTGACTGATTTGTATTGATGTTATTTTTATCTCCTTTCTATCTTTCCTTCTGTCAACCCCTTTCATTTGTTTCTACCTTATCTCCGTCGCCCTTTACTTTCATTTTGTGAATATCAGAAATAACTGAGGAAAACACTCGCTAATTTTTGTTGTATTCACCATCGTAGATCTTGTGTTGCTGTTCAACGTGGAGTAGATGATAATTTTGCTGTTACATGGTATGTTCTGCTTCTTTTACACATATACAAAAATTATAATTCCAGTGAAAATAAAAGGCTATGGAAGTCGGAGTATGCAAATGATAATAATAAGTTCTCAAATATTTGGCATAATGCACTTGTCGAGTTGAGTAGTTCAATTAATTCGGATTATAAGGTGTGAAAATATCTATGTATGCTTTTTTTTTATATCGCTTTAAGTATTTGATTTTGATTTGACAAGAGACCTATTGATGTATACATATACGTCTTCTTTTACGATAACAAGTGTGAGTCTTCTCTGATGGAGGAAATTCCTATTGTGCGTACCGTTTTATAGAGTTATATGCTCTCTACTGATTTTATATTCGTAATGTGTTTCTTTCTAAGATAGGCAGAACAACTATCTACACAATCCTTGTATTTTTTTTGTTTTGTTTCGATGTTTTGCAAACGAAGTGAAGTTTCTCGAGAACCCATTTGTCTAAAATCCTCTATTGTTTCTTAAATAATATACACTGTTGTAATCAATTCTATCACTTATAACTCCTGTATTAGTGGAGTTGTGGCTCATTGGCGTAAGCATTTGGTTTTCAAACGATAGATCATGGGTTTGAGTTCCATTTCACCTACTTCATCATGGTCAAATGCATAGTATTATAACTCCTCACATGATAAGTCTGACTCGTAAAGCTTGGTTTTTTAAAAGTCAGTTCCTTGTAATTGAGCTTAAGCATTCCCCAATATTGTGTTTTGTATGTGTGTTCTGTTATCTTATAAGAGATATTAATTCTATTCGTCAGACGTAGTTTTATGTAATTCTAATGAAGATTTTGTCACAAAATGACATTAGTTACAGTACCATTGGAAACCAGTGAGCACTGTACAGCTGTTTCATCTCAGTTTAGGACTCTCCAGCAGTGCTCATGAAATTTTTACAAAGTTCATAATTTGAATATTGATTTTTCCTCCTCATTAATAGTTATCGAAGGGGCACCCTAAATATTTAATGAGTGTGTTATGGACAGTGAGGTCTACCACGTTGGGTGTGAAGCCGGCACTGGGTTGACTGTATCTCTATGTCTCAAACTGACACGAGTTAGAACCCACAGGACATTGAATTCGAAAGCATTCCTGGATTGCTCAACAAACTGTCTTGGTAACCTGAATGTGGTGTCGGGTTCGGCCCGTGGTAGGGTCGTTGGCACCCAATACTGAAGGGACCTAAACTAGGACGGAACAACTGTGCAGTATTCCCTGTTTCCCAATAATTCCCTCCCTAACTGATGTTGGTTTTTGACGAAATCTAGAGTATTATCATTACTATTATTATAGCTGTTATTGATCACAATTACTTCAGTCCAAATACAATCAAGTTTGCTTGATGGTTTCTGTGTTATTTTTATCAGATCACTTGCGTATTGTGTAATTTGGAGAGTGTGAGTAACTTATTTGAGACTGTGTGTGTGCGTGTGTATGTGTTCATGATTTTCGGCATTACTTTTCCCTTTTTTTCCATCTTTTCTCAACACTGTTTCCTCTTTCAGCTTACATAATACAAGGAATTTTTTTCAAAGTGTTCCTATCACTTATTATAAAATACTTTTCTAGGTCATGCACTGCTGTTTCACGTGAAGTGGAAAATGAATTTTCTGTTAATTGGTAGGCAAATTATTCCTTATTTTATATATATAACTAACCGTAATCTTCGTACTTCTGAAGTGTCAATAAACGTTTATGGATATCTGATTTGCAAATAGTGAATAGTAACAAGTGGAATTCTGTTCATGTAGAACTGGATACTTCTGGATCTGATTACAAGGTGTGTGTGTGTATGTATATGACGACATCTACGATGATTTTTTACTGCTGAAGAACACTTTTTTTGGAGTACTTCTTTTATTGATATTCTTCTCAATTGTCACACGGTTTGTAGGCTCTTTGTCAGTCAGTATCTTTTACGTTCATTCAATCGTATAGGCTTGAAAGTTATCAGTCTTTTCTCTCTCTCCCTCTCAGGTAGTATCAATTGAAAATTATCAATTGATTTGGTGTTTATTTCACAGATTTTACTGTTTATTTCGATAATTAAATTTGTAAACGTATAGTTAGTTGTGCGTCGGTGGCATAGCACATGGTCCGGGGTTCGATCCCCGGCCGACGCACTCCTTTACCTCGCTAAGCCAGAAATAATGCTGGTGAAGAGGAAAGGTTGGGTATGGGGCTAGCAACCCCATCCTGTAAAATAAACACTGCTACAGAAACTTCAAGCCACTAGCTTGAAGCCCTATGTTCCACTGGGGAACGTGAAGGAAAAAAAAGTTAGTATTCAGTTGTTCGGATGATTTTTTTTTCATATATACTCGATCGTGGGGCACATATCGTGTCAAGACTTATGGTACTCAGTTGCCTTGGTTGAATAAAGTAGGCGCGGGGGGAGGGGTTGGCATGGGGCTCAGTGATATAGTATTATTAGTTCTTCATCATGAGAACCATTGGAAAACCTTGGAGTACTGGAAAGCTGTTTCGTCCTAGTTTTGGACTCTTCATCAGTACAAACCCGCCGGTTTTCCAATGGTTCTCTAACCGTTGTCAGCTCCTGATGAAATCCAGTAACCAATCAATCAAATTCCTACAAAGCAATACTTAAATACTACACTGTTCTGCCAAATAAAAATTATTTTATTATGAAGGCAAGTGCTTGAGCCAGTTAGCCGACATTTCCCTGTGTGGACGTATAACCTTTTAGGTAGTCTCACTAATACTGCATCTTTTTCAAATTGTCTCTTTTAGCCTTCACCTATATCTGACTATAATTTATTGTGCTTACCGTCTAATGTTTACGGGAAAAATAGTTCAAAATACGTCACCTTTTTTCCCTAATGTTATTTCATTTTAAATACTTGGCATTTCATTTTTTATGAATTCTAATAATACTAATACTAATTGCTAGTAATCGAACTCTTTGTGTATTTATAAACTGAGTATCCAAATCTTCATGTTGGCGGATTTTGATGTTTATGGCTTACTGTGAACTTGGGTGATTTAACTCCGAAACTTTCATTGTCTTTCTAGACAACATTTTCAGCACCAGCTTTAATATGAAGTGAACCTACTTGCATTCTCTCCATGAATGATATGTAGTAATTGTATCTCCTGATAATCTTTGTTGTGATTGGTTGTTTTATGGCATCAGTGTATTGATCGTTTTTATCGACCTGGAATTTGAATTTTTTGTCATGTGTCTTATTCTTTATTAAATTGGTTAATTTGATCTATGGTATTGCGTATGTTAATCACTGATTCATGTTGAATATCAGACTTCTAGGAACTCCCTGGCAATTTCGGTGTTTTCACTGTTTAAAATTTCTATTTTTTCCCAGTCAAATTGGTATTCATAGTTGTGTCTACATGCATCGATACAAAAGAATACATGTCGTATCTTCTGATCTTGGTTTCGGAGTTGAACAGGGCGCACCCACTCTGACCAACATATAATGTTTATCACAGTTCATGCGCTTCGTTACCGATCTTGTTTTTTGTATTTAGTGAGCTTAAGTCTAGAGAGAGAGACGGAGATTTATTTTATTTTTTGATTTTAGCTTGATTCCACACCATATTTTTGATACAAATATGGAATTTTCAACATGTGATATTGGTAGCCCAAATTTTGAAGGCCGACCATTGATATCAGCTGTGCGTCGGTAGGGGATCGAGCCCCGGATCATGTGCATGATCGGCTAGAGATCTAACCGCTGTGCCACCGACTCACAGAGAGAATGAGAATAGAGTTATAAAGAAGGGATGGAATATGCATTGCATTATAGTATCCCTTAGACATCTCTTCCATAGGTATACTTTACATGAAAAAAGAAAACAGAGTTTGAATTCCCTGAAATTCACTCCTGTAGATAATAATTGCCTAATATTTTTTTAGTATTACATGTTACGCAATCGACTTTCTCTTCAATAGTATTATAAATCGCTCGGAATTCAATGTTGTAAGTACAAGAGTGTAGCAAGCTAAACTGATGAACTTCTATGTTAAAAACCTCTACTGTTTATTAGTGAGTTACATTTGATTTGTTCGTCGATAGTGTGTTTGTTGGTTGACTATATTCGTCGGTCTGCTGCATCTGTTTTGTTCTGATCTTCTACCTTTTTCTCATACTTTAATCTTTTGCCTTTCTTTTCTTCCTTATAAATCTATATGAAGAAATATGTCTTCATCAATGTATGTGTGTATGTGTATATTCTGTCCTGTCCTGTCTTTAAATTAAGTGAATAACTTTACCCTATTTTGTTAATTCATAATTATATATTTAGATCTTGTATTGCTTTCAAAGATCAAGTGGATAATGATATTGCTGTTACATGGTAGGCTATTCATTTGATTGTATGTTTAACAGAGATGTATTGTTAAAGTAAAAACAGACAATTGTGGCAGTCCTCTGATAATATCAACTATCAACTGAAGGAATCCACTTCATCTAATGATGATGGAATTTGGAAGAAAGTTTTTATTGGTCTTGAAGAAGGCACACAAAGTGATTATAAGGTGTGTGTGTATTTGTGTACATGTGAATGAGCAGATTTGTTTGAGTTCCTTTTTACATGGTTTTATCTTCAGTATAGAATTTGAAGAAATGGGACTGTAATGTCGAAGTCTTCCGTCAGTTTTTTTAAATATTCCTCTCTGTTCCCACTGGAACGTGAGACACCAAGCTTTGAGCTTTTAAATTTTCAGTAGCAGTGGTGTTATTTTTTGTTTAGGGAGTAGAGTTGCTAGCTTCATATGCCCAACCTTTCCTCTTTACTGAGCCTGTTACCGGCTAAGCGAAGCTTAGGAATGTATCGACCAGGAATTGAACCGTGGGCCGCATGCGTCGTTGGCGAGCATTCCGCCATCGAGCCGCCGATACGATCGAACCTGAGGGGTTCATCCTTTTTTCCTATTGACTCCAAGATAGTTAAAACTCAAAGTTTGACATCCTGTGCTAAGTTTCAAAGCAAACTTATACGATAAAGATTATTTCATCCAAACATATACACTTTACTTATCTCACTTACTCTCGTCATTCTACTAAAGTTTACCAGTTGCACTCATGATATAAATAATCTTGTTATTATTCTTGTGTCACTCAGTTCTTGGTATTGTGTCTTTTAGGTATTCATCTCCCAGTTGTTTGTTTTTAATCAATATTTATTATCTCTGAGTCTACTTACCCAAAGTTGTAGATTATAGTACAAACCAATTTATAGTTTATGACGTACTGTCGACTCTGAAACACAATACAACCCTCTCTTTCTAACTTCATGTAACGATTTGATCTTAATGGGGAGTATTTTTGTATGTGTTCTTGTGACTTAGTGTTATATTTTCGGCGTATATTAGTCAAACTTGCCAACTCTAAAAACAAAAGTCTTATTATTATCATTATTATTATTTTTATTAAAGCACCAGACATGCACCACAGAAAATCTCATAGTTTTTGCGTGGGCTGAGATACTGTTTTGACGTGCAGACTGAAGCAGATGGCCGTCTTAAGTGGTCAGACCCGAGCCTCTGACTTTAAGTCTAATCCACATGAGATAGTGTAGCAGCATCAGGAGTTGCGTTCCTTTATATGCTGTTAACCAAAGCAGGTTCATACGTCATTCCATCGTTAAAAAGTTTTCCAACTCCTCTAGGTAAACCAACATATCCACCAGTCCAGTTGTACGTGCCAGACGTTCATATTTGCCCTTTCACATTTGTGAGAAACACCCCTTGCTTTGTGAAGGCAGTGAATAAGAGCCACTTGGCAAAGGCTATGAACCTGTAGCCTATATGGGAGAGTTTCCAGATGAAGACTGAAGTCTACTCACCGTCGGCTGTACCAAATCGTTCTCTCCTTAAGTTTGATAACAAGTTTAGCTGTTCAAATTACATGATATTTTGACTAAAAACTATGAAAAATACTGGCTTCCTACCAAGTGACCTCTTTCTTGCCCTCTTAAAATCTAACACTGAATTACAATGCATCGTTGTGAAAAAAATAATTAGAATTTCTGAATGATTATCTGTGTGTATTTGTGATTCAGGATGACTGTAGTTTTTCTCCTTATTTTGTATGTTTGCAGTTAATTGTTGTATGATTTTTTCAATGTATCAAATGTTTTGTGTCGTATGTTCAATGTTGAAGCTGTTTTGACGTCTTTATCGAATGTGTTTGTGATGTTGAACTCTTGGTGCTTGATTTATACACTAAGTAAATAAACCTTTTCCTCTTTCTTATAAGTCTTTCATCCTAGTTTATTCTCACTGTATATAGTTTACTTGATAAAATACATACGATGAGATTTAGCTTAATCATTTATCTTTCTACTTATTAATTAGATCTTGTATAGCATTTCAAGATCAAATGGATGATGAATTTGCGGTTACATGGTAGGAATAGATATTATATATATAATACTATATTACTATTATATATATTAAAGTAAAAATAAGAAATTATGGTATTCTAATACAACTGGTCAATTAATGGAGTCGAATACGCCTTCTGTTTGGCAAAAAGCAGTGATTAATCTTCATACAGATGTACAAAGTGATTATAAGGTTTGTGCATGCACATGTCTGCGTGTATGTGTTTTTCTGTATGCTTATTTTTTTATCTGATGTGGTGATAACCCGTGGTGTCCGTGAGCGATGCCCACTGTCCCCATTCCTGTTTAATATCATCAAAGATGTGCCAATGGGCTTAACCTTAATTGACTTCAGTGACTCAAGGACTAACTTGTTACCAGGAGATAATCTCGTTGACTTAAATTATGCGGATGATATAGCCATTTTAGATAATAATAATAATAATAATAATAATTTACTTTATTCCAAAAACAGTACTTATAATACAGAATGGAATTCTCAGCATTTGTCACAATATTGCATCTGATTTACTCAAAGTGTATATAAAATTAAAAATTTAAAACAAAAATTCATCAGAGAAATTTGTCCACATTAACGACATAATTATTAGATATAGTAATAATAATAATAGTAGTAATAATAATAAACACTAATAACAGTGAGTTTGTTTCAGACGGTATTGTCAATTCAGTTTGGAAACTTTAGCATGTTATAGATTATTGGGTCTAATGTTCTGTTGATATAGTATAGTGAGGTGAAATACAAAGTTAACAGTCATAATACAGCTTAAAATTATGTCCACAGTTATGAAAAATAAAATAAACAAAACGAAAAAATTGAGAGGATTATAAATATAAGAAATACAATAACAATAAAGTATGATGCTTTAAGGTTGAAGGAAATGGTCTATTTAGTGGAGCTAAGAAGGTTAGTTAGTTCATTTCTGACACTATTTTCATCACATAGAGTACGTGCTAAATATGGTATAGTGGAATTTTTATACTTAGACGTACGTGCATAAAGTCTTCTGAAAAGACTTCTTGTTTTACCTGAGGAGACACAAGGTTGGAGCTGCGGGTAGAGTGGGTGCTCAGAGTCTGACAAAATTCCTCTAGCGAATCTGTTGCATGACATCAAACGCTGACAAAATTGCAGAGTCTTCTGAACACCTTGAGGGGTAGCAATCTTCGAATGTTTAGTATGCGACTCGTTCCTGTCAGATGTAAGATAATGCTACGGGACTGGACTACATCGACTCCTAGCTTAAAGATAGGGAGTAAATTGGTTGGTGGAGCGCGTTGATCACCTGACTTATTTGTGGAGTTGCATGAACCCCAGCAGGTCGATCACTGAGGAAATCTCAGCACGGATACAGAAAGCTCGTTTGGTATATGCCAACTTACTCCATCTCTGGCTTAGTAGACGTGATATCCGGCCGGCTGTCGACCAAAGCAGTCCGCTCCATCCTCCTTTACGGCTATGAGACCTGGCCACTGAAAGTCGAAGACATGAAAAGCTACCTGTCTATTATCATAGGTGTCTGCGTTCTATCTCCCATGTTAGTTGACATAATAGTGTGAGTAACATTGAGGTTAGACGTCGATTGCTAGGTAGCTGGGAGGGCAAATCAACCGATGAGGTTGTGAAGTTACATTGATTGAGATGGTTAAGACATGCGCTATGCATGCCTAGCCATTGCCTTACTTGATGGGCAATGTTAACTGACATTCGGTTGAATTGTAAAAGAGTTAGTTTTGGTCAAACCAAAACATGGCATCAATCGATGAAAACCATGACAGTTAATTTAAGCCACGTAGGGAGGTGCAGAGTTCCTGGTTGCAGTCCTCGGGATGGTAAAATGCAATGGCTGGATATGGCTCAAAATCGCTTTCAGTGGTGGAGATTCATTCACTCTTTGTGATTTACAATATCCAATAAAATTCTATTGTTCTTCCATATTACTATTCTTTTTGCCTCACACTTCTGTTTATTATATCTCTTTTGAACGTCTCTTCACTCTCTTCTCTTGCTTTTTGTGTTACATAGAGTATGGCAACTTGAACTGCTGCACATCTGTGCAAAGTTCTATGTTGAAACCAGTCAATCAGTATGCATTTTTATCTTTCATTTTACTTTTTTTTCTATGATCAAATATGTAGTTGGGAATCGATGTGTATGTCGTGTTTTTGAATTTCTTTCATCCCATCAATGTTACTGGTGTTCATTTCTAATGACTACTCATAATAAAGAGTCTTAAGATTGATAAAAGGAACGCAAAAAATAAAAATAGTAGCTTACTACTGACCATTTTGATTTGTTCAGAAGTACGTCTGGCCTGATTATGCATGTGTTCCGAGTTCGATTCCCGGCCGACAGACTTCTAAACTTCGCCTAACCGGAAGTAAGACCGGTAAAGAGTAAAGGTTGTACATTCAGTTAAAAACCTTTCATTTTAAAAATAACACTACTGCTTTTGAAACTTCCAAGTTCATTCTCGAAGCTCTATATGTTGAATTCGGAACGCAAAAAAATGAGAAAAAAGTTTACACTAAGTGAAACTACAATTTCTAATTTAACATTTCAAAAAAATGACAACATCAAAGTCGTTTTTCTGTTTTTGGCAATCTTAATTGATTGTTCACTTGTTATATGTAGCGAAACAAAAGTGTTTAAGCCTCAGTGTCTGTGAATCCATTTCATTCTCTCTTATTATTTTCATGTTGTCCCTGGGAACTTCAGCTGTACAGTTTGTTTGGTACTGTGAAATTCTAAAGATTTTGATTGCAGTATCAACATTAATTAGCTAAGTGCCAGTTAAATTGTCTCCTGTTCATTCAATAGTAAACGTAACTCTTAAAATGACGATTATGTTTTACTCAATGTCAAGTGTTTTTTCTTTAAAGAATCTGATCGTTTTCAAGGATTTAATGACTTAAAGTAAGATCATGAAATTGACATATCAGTTAGAGAACAATTAAAAAACCAAGGCCTTCTGGGCAGTCACTGAGACATTGTTAAGCCACTGAGTGGTCAGCAGCGGAGACAACTGCGGCGGAGTCACTTAATGAGTCACTCTTCCCTGGCTTTCAATGGCTATCTAACCTATTACTATTCGTGATATAACTTGAAATCAATCAGATCCTTGTTTTTCCATCCTTATTGTTGATAAAATCAAGTTTGTAAAATAACTTTCAAAAGTGAAGCTAGTTTTGATCGAATACCCTGAAATTAGTATGTTTAACATATTGCTTATACAATTTTGTGTATCGTATTGCATCGCATGGTAGTCATTTTCTGTAGCGTGTCACCTCATCTTTCTCTGTGCTATTTATGCCATTTCAAATGAAACTAGTTGAATTAAAATTCCTTCCTGATTTTTAAACTCTAAGTCACTCATCCCATTCGTATTTCACTGATTATTATCTGTGCCACTTATGTTGTCATCCTCAGATTGGGAGTTTCCATATATTGTCTTCTGTTTATTTTGGATATACTGGTGAGGCTTACAGTGTTGTTGTGTGTTCGGGTGTGGATGGTTTAATTACGATGCTCGCGTTGTCTTTCAGGACGACATCTTCAGTGCTTGTGAATACATAACTGACTGCTTGTGTGGATTGAAGCGAAAACTTTCTCCTTTTCTATCCTCTTTCTCTTTGTTTCCACTTCAATTGTTTCTTCCCCCCCCTCCCCAGACTTATATATCTAAAGCTATTCACGGTTGTCGTTGTTACTGCTGTTGCAGTTTTCCGTTTCTCACACTTTTTATCACTTTGTGTTGTAGATCATGCATCACAGTCCAAAAAGGACCAGGCGGTGACACATCACTTACATGGTAGGGTGATTTCTGCATCTTAGTATCATAATTATATACGCATTTCTATCTTCTAGTGATAATAAAGGTTTATTCAGATCTAAAAGTGAATTAATTGTTGGATGGCAAAGTATTACTGTCGATTTACCATCAACTGATACAGACTATAAGGTAATAGAAAAATAATTGACGATGCCTAAAATTATAATTATAATCTTTATTTATTACTGCTTTACGCATGTAGGATGTAACTGAATGTGATTTCATGTATTCACTTTGTGTATCAGTCATATAGTTTAGAAATCGTGTAAAATTTGTTTTATATAACACTAAATTGCCTTCATTATTTTGTCATTTGAAAATTACACAGTTCGAGGTGGAAAATCACTATGTATGGTCTCATTGATGCCATAAGTGTAATGCTTTATATTACTGATTGATTGACTGATTGATATGAGTAATTTCAAACCGCTCACGTCAAAGAGTAGTGCTTGTTAACAAGTTCAAAGAGATGTAAACACCGGAGGGTTGTTTCACTAGCTCGAGGCCGAGCTCACCAGCAGCGGTCTATCGGGTTGTGACTCAGCTCAGAGGAGCGGATTCAGGTTGGCTACTTAGGCAAATTAGGGTTTGTTTTTTTGTTTTTATTCCTTTACGTTCCCTCAGTGGAGACTTGAAGTTTCGGTATCAGTAGTGTTTATTTTTAGGAGATGGGGTTGCTAGCCTCATGCCCAATCTTCCCTCTTTACCAGTCTTATTCACTGGCTTTGCGAGGTTCAGGAGCGCGTCGGCCGGGGATCTAACCCCAGACCACACGAGGTGTGGTTGGCGAGCATCCTACCGCTGTGCCACTGATTCTCAAAAGTCAGTTGGTGGATGATGACTGGCAATGGAATCCAGGATGCGCATATCGTCCTAGTTGGGACTCGTCATCTGGATATGCCTGCATTCCCCAGTGATTGATGTTGTTACCGCCTAGACTCAAACACAATGCCCATAGTTTCAAACGCCAAAGTGTTATCTGCTAGACCATCTTGGCCACAGTAAAGGAGTTCGTCGGCCGGAGGTCGAACCCCTGACCATCTGCGTGGTTCGTCTTTTGTAAATTTGCTAGTTCGAAGAATACAACAGTAGAAATTTATTTCTCCTTTAATACTATTCGCTGCTTGTACGATCGTAGTTAGAACTTATATATCGCTTAGTTATAAGATTTCTTTCAGATGTAGTATAACAGTATTTCTCCAAATATTCGTATGTCGGGTGTTTTTCAGTACTTCCAGATAGAAATTTTAGCTATTAGTGTTAACGAATGAAAATCTATCTGGGTTGCAACAGGGTTTGTACCAACTGCCTCCAAATTACTAGTCATATGCTCAATCTGTTGACCTACTCGACTCAACTGGTGAAGAAGTCATCATCCCACTGCAATCTATATAAGTTAAAATCTATTTTTCATTCACATGACAGTTGAGCGTTACCCATGGTGACTGCAGTCAAACTATGACCTGGTTACCGGTTGAATTGCGCAACCGATATAATTGACTGCCAGACTAATTATTCAGAGGTCACCGGTTGGATTCCTGCAGTGACCTAGATATTCATTTCAATTTTGCTTATCACTTACTACCTCTACAGTATTAATCTGCTAACCAGGCTATATCAAACAATCTGACCATTAATTACTCAAATTTATTTGTAAAGGTATTATTCTATCAAATCAAAATTTCAATTCACTATTTCATATGACTTGTCTAAACACGGAAAGGTGCATTTATATACTTGTGTTTATTCATTTGAATCTTCTATTCTAATCAACAACGTCTTTTTTACACTGGAATCACTTGTGAATTAGATCTTTCAGTGACACATATAAGGTATATCAATCAGTTTCAGTGGCTTCACTTCATAAATGCTTGAGAAAGTGTGATATAAGAAATAAAGACATCATATGACATAATAATTAGATGTCACGTGTGTGGATGGATGTCCCACCAACGACAATAGTTGGGGTCGCGCTAAATCACGAATTGGTAGAAGTTAGAATTCATGCACTGGCCATTGAATGGGGTCCCAGTGGCTGAATGGTATACGAGGTTGCCTTGTAGCGGGAAGGTGCTGGGTTCGAACCCTGGCGGTGGGTGCGTACTGCCGATGATTCCAAAACTAGGATGAAACAGCAGCTGTCCAGCACTCCCTGGTTTTCAATGGTCCTCTAACTGATATCATACCGTGATCAACTCGTAAAAACATAACTAACCCTTACAAACCAAACTATAGAAAATAATAAATAAAGGCAAAGATAATTTGGATATATATATATATATATATATATATATATATATATATATGATAATTTTGTAGAGTGTGGGGTAGGAAAATTGACAAGTCAGTTCAAGGTTATAAAAGGTGTCAGGTGAGTGGCTAGTACAAAGTGGTCTGTGTTAAACAGGAGATAGTATCCAAAAAGAACACGTCCAGACGCTGTTCCTACCGTGGCCAAACTTGGATTGATGATTCTTCTCCTTCCCCTTAACCCTCTTGGTTTTTTTTCCTTTGCTTATTATTACAAATATTATTATTAATATTATTATTCGTCATAATTTATACCCTTCATGCAAACATTCTCTCAATACTATCGAATTTTTCATTTATGCTATCCGGACTTATTATTAGTGATATTATCTCTTTTCTCAATATATGCCTTCACCTGTTTCATTTCACATATTCGTCATTTCATTATGAACCTCTCATTGCAGTCTTACTATCTCCTGTTTAACACAGACCACTTTGTATTAGCCACTCACCTGACACCTTTTATAACCTTGAACTGACTTGTCAATTTTCCTACCCCACACTCTACAAATCTATTATGATTAATCACCATTGTCTCCCGTTTTACAATATTTTGTAATCAATTTCAGCCTAGCACGTTTGTCACACAAATACAACTATTTATTTTGACACCCCATAACTACTCTGTTATTCTACGTTAAAAATATATGATAGTTAGTTAGTTAGTTTAAACTTAATTCTGGGACATTGCAAAACACTAATTCCTGGTGAATTGTAGACTTGAGAGAGTGTAAGAAATGTGAGAATTGAGGAGTTTTCTGTATGCCTTCTCTGTTGTCTTAAACACTTCACTGCTAGTGAAATTTATATGCTCATCTTGCTTACAGATCAGTCTCTGTTTAATTTACTGATGCGTTGCACACAGTTATCGTTTTTACTTAGGTTATGTGGCTCACTCGTCTGGGCAATCGACTTCAAACCAGTAGGTCATGGGTCCCTGGAACCCTGCTCTACCTACTGAGATTTGGGGAGTTAGGTTGGGTATCACTAGCCCTCTCACAAAATTGGTGTGCCTCTACCACCCCCACCCCCAAACCGCATGGAGATGCAAGTGATTTTTGATGACTAGTAACATTTCCTTTTTTTCTTCATAATGAAAATAGAGGCCAAATATTTGTTTACTTTTTGCATACCCGCTTACTTTTTCACAGACTCAAAGCAGCCTCTTTAAGTAGATATGGTATATAACTGGACAAGTTCAGATTGTAGGCTAATCTATACCCATCGAGTTTGTTTGTTGTTTAGTGAATTATATCTCAGTCAATTGCTTTATATAATTACTTGGGCTGAAGAAAGTACGTTTCTGAATTGTTGTTAGATGATTGGAAGGCAATCAACAATGAAACCTTTTCTAACCTTGGTTTTGTACTTCTTGGCACTCAACCAGCAAGACGTATCCACAGTCTTGAAGGAACTTGTGTCCCTTCTGATATTCGAAACCTGGTGACCCATTATCTCAGTCAGAAATGTTAACACTGAGTTCCTTTAAGATTAATGATACGCTCTGCTGACCGGTGAGTGCCAACAAGCATGAAACATAGGTCAGATATGGATTACTGCTTATTTCCTTCAAATATCTAATAACAACTCAGAGTGCACCATGATGGCCAGCCACCTAGTGGCATTATGGCCACACTTCAAACTTGACTGATAGGATTCAATCTGCACGAAAGGAGGCATTAGACACATGTCACTAATTAATACCCAATACTAATATCTAGTGTCCTGTCATTTGTGTTTGTTTGTGAATATTTTAAAAAGTCTGTTTGACGTCTTGTCTTTTTTTCCACTTCTTTCCTTATTTCCACTTTCCTTGAAGTCTTCTAATCAATATTATCCTTCATACACAGCCTAAATTCTTTTACATACGTAATTTTCCACTTTTTACTTTTTTCCTCTCGGTGAAATCACCTAGATCTTGCAAACCATCACTTGATCCAGTGACTAAACAATTCGGTATATTTTGGTATGTAATATCTTTTATTTCTCAACAGTCTGACTTATTATTGTTTAGTGGAAATGCTGAATTATGGAGTTCATCTACCAATGATCATAATAATAAAATAATTCATTCAACAAAATGGATTCCAGTTGTAGTGAATTTAAATTCAACTGAACAAGATTTTAAGGTAGTCATTTAGTTAACTTGGATGTCTTTTTTTATTCTTTTGTCCTCCGTTTCAATAATTTACTGCAATTCTTTTCATTTTTTTCTGAAGTTGATTTTCTTTCCCTCCAGTGTGTATTATTGATTAGTCTCTTACAATCATTGCAATTTCCTCTTTGGTTCATTTCGATATCCTCCCTTATAATTCAATTCCTTGCTTGTTGGTTAACTTGTGCCCTTTTTTATTATCGTCACGAAGTTAGTTAGTTGGTATGAGAATGACACAGAAATTTACATAATTATGTGATTTCAGGATTCATATCAGGAAGTTGAGTTAACAGGGAAATAGATTGCTTCTTAAATGTGTAAAACACTTTAACAAGGGCATTTCCAAAATGTGTCATTATCTATGGTATTATGTTTATCATATTTCCTATTGGCAAGTGCAGAATAACGTTATACTTGAGTTTCTTTAGAGCGAATTATACTGTAAGTAAGGATGAGCTTTCAACTTTTATTATTGATATATATGTATATATATATATATATATATATATATATATTACCGAACGACTAATTTGATTGGTTTTTTGAGATTGGTTGTCTGATTATCCAATCACATTTGTGAGAAGCTCAGCAGCCAATGGTTTAAGCCTGTAAAATATATTTACTTTAAGTTTATGCTGTCATTAATGTCTATAGTCAACTGATCGCCTGTGATATTAGTAAACTGAAATCTACACATCAAAGAACGTGTGAGTTGCTTACGTAGGCGCTTAGCTGTCATGCTAGCAGCTTAGCGTAGACCATTTGCACATTCTCTGATCAGTAGATTTGAGTTTACTGACGTCAGATGATTAGCACCTTAATCCACTCTGCCCAAAAATTGGGGGTGTATAAAAATTATTTTGAAGGACAATTCATTAGAAATGAACTCTAATGAGTGATTTGTTCTGGAAGATAATCGTATTGCTTACCTAGTATTTATGGAAGAGATTCTGTTCACTTTTATTTCTAAGTAAATGTGTTCGTTTTATTTTGTACTGTCTAATATTGAGAGACTTTTGTAAAATAACCTTATTCATATGACGAGATTTATACTTATCAGTATTCAGCTTATTCAATTTTTTTCCACTGTGAATTCACTTGACTAGAGAGACTTATTAGCATCTAGTACCCTGCGAGTTGTTTCATTAGAATTATGTTCTTATTAATAAAGTGACTCATTGGCTTAAGCACTTTGATTCCCCAGTCAAGTGGATCAGTCACTTCAAATCTCACTCCACCTACTCTACATTTTAAAACATTTGACTGGTTTTCAGGTTTTATTTTCATTCAAAATCCAACATATTGTTGGTGAGTTTTTAATCTGACATCTGTCTATTTTAATTTTAATGATTTGCTCAGATAATGTGGTTAGTTCGTAATGGACAGTGAATTCTTTTAGCTTCATGTAAACCTCTTCCAACTATATTTATCCTATGCTATGCTTTACTTCAGATATTTCACCTATTTAAAATCCATTGAATTTTATAACTCCTGACTAGTGAAGTTTGTTGAGGGTCAGTAGTTCAATGTTTGGTGGTTGCTTACCAGCTATGCAGGAGGTCTAGGGTTCGATTCCCAGTCGACACAGCCCTAAACCTCGTCTAGCCGGTTGTAAGCCCAGAAAAGAGGAGAGTTTGTGTGTGAGACTAACAATTCTACCTCTTGCAATAGACATCACCACCACCACTAAAGCCGAGAATTCAAAACTTGAAGCCTCATGTTCTATTTGGAACGTGGAAGAATAAAAAATAATTATGAGCTGACATTAGTTAGAGAACAACTGGAAAACCTGAGAGTACTGGACAGTTGTTTCGTCCTAGTTTGGGACTCTTCATCAGTACGCACCCACTGGGATTCGAACCCAGGACCTTCTGGTTACAAGCCGAGCTAGCTCGTAGACCATTAAGCCACTGGGACCCGATCCAATGGCCAGCCCATGAATTCTAACTTCTGCCAATTCATGACATAGCGCGACCCCTAGCCAATGTCTTCGGCGAGTATTTGTCCTCACACCCGACCTACTACACCCTACTGGTCACGACTTCTCACTAGAACTCCAGGTAACTACCTACCTGAATAGGGCAAGTCGCTAGTGAGCATCTCATTGATATTCAAGTGTTGGTTTGAAAAAATAATTAGCTTAATATATTTTAAGACGCCAGTTTTAATAAAATTAATTAGTGCAATTATTTACAGACATGTATTTCTTCATCTTTGTCGTAAATAACTATGTTACATTTATTAAGTCTGATAAGATAATGACGAGAATATGGGTTAAGTGAACTCATGTATTTTTCAGATATTGTTTGTAAATTATGCTTAGATAATCATAAACTGAATGTAGTTACTTGCACCGTAGAATTGGGCTCTATCAGTGCTTAGTGAATATTTGAAGAAGCATATGTATGTGGCTTTATCAATTACGCTTGAAATGATTTACAAACTCTACGAAAAGCCTATTTATTAACAGTTAAAAATCATATTTCCGGAAAGCTGTTCTGAAAATTGTGCTTTTCGTATAGTGTTGTAAGTCATTTCAGCTGTTGCTTGTACAAACCAATTAACTATATACTTATTAATTCTTAATATTTTCATTTTATCTTATAGCTGATACTGGAAGGTACAATTCCTGCTGGATATCCGGATGCTAGAATTTGTGTTGACAATATTACCTCTTATACTGAACCATGCAGTGGTAAGTTATAAATGGGATACAATTGTTTTTAGGTTTTCTTTAAGATAGGCCTTTACTTTCGATCCACATCTTAAGTTGATAGGAATAATTAGAGAATACAGGCTGTTGAATTGTAAACTCATTGTCTGAATGGTAAACTGCTAACCTTATGAAATAATCGTCCTAACTTTCAACTTGCATTGGGCTATTTGTGTTTGCCTAAATACCTGAATGACTGAGTTTCAACGTAGACCTTCGCACAGAGATTCAAGTTGCCACACTTTATGTAGCATACAAAGGTAGTGAAAACAAAAACAACCAAAGGAACTTTAATGAACAAAAATGTACTGGAGATAGAATAATAATGAGGCATAACATGACCGCTTAATGTATCTGGTAGTTTCCAAAGAGTGAGATCATCTGAACTATTATGAACAATTTTGAGCCATATCACCAACAGTCTCAAGCCAGTGGTGGTTCTTAGCATTTCGAGAATCCTAGTCAGGCAGTTCACACCTCCATATGTGGCTCAAACGAACAGTCATAAACGTCATGGGTTGATTTCAGGTTTTCCAAACCAATCACATATTAAGTAACATTGACCGTCAAGGAAGGCGGTGCCTTGGCATGCACAGGTCGTGGGATAACCACCTCAATCGATGTAGCTTCACAACCTCATCGGTTGACTTCCATTGCTTTTTTAACACTCTACTTCTAACCTCGATGTTACTCATCATATTACACCACCTAATACGGGAGTAAGAGCACATACATCTGTCGTGATAAACAGCTAGCGTTTTCTTATCTTCCTCTTTCAATAACCATGTATGTCTCACAACCATGAAGAAGGATAGAGCGTGTTACCACTCAGTACAGACATCCTTTAGTCGATCACCGGTTATCACATCTATGGCAGAGATGACATGAGCCTTTTATATCCGTGCTGAGAATTCGTCTGTAGTCAGTCCACCATCGGGGTTAGTGCCTTCAGTTGCGATTAAGATCTAAGAAGTATATAACCATTGGATACTTTTTAGTTATCCGTGTTCCTCGTACTGATGATATTGGTATACGATGAAAAACTACGTCCTTTCGACTTATAAGCAGTTCAATTTACTAACAGGAATGAACACTTTCACCTAAATTTTCTAAACATTTTCTTAATTTTATTTTAACCTTATACGCGACAATAAACTGTTGAACGCGTAAGATTAGATGTTTAACCTTCTGGTACCATGTTAACGATTATATTTAGAAAATTTCACAACTTATAATAAAAATAGCCTTCTTACATTGATGTTCTCAGTTTCTGACATTCTTAAGTCTAGTGTTATACAAAGATCAGCTTAACTACCAAGTATAATTGTCGGGTTCAACTTTCACTAGGTACCCTCCCTTCCATCCAACTTTATCAGTCTAATGAGTCCATTATTATTATATTATTACTATTTTTCCCTTGGGTTCCCAGTGGGACATAGGGCCTCGGCAACACATCGCCACTTTCTTCTATTTTCTGCAGTCCTCTTCATCTGGCTCGACGATAGACCATAATTTCTCACCTCTTCTCTCACGAGCTCCTTCATGTCACCCTCGGACGACCCACTTGCCGTTTCCCATTCGAGTTCTACTCGAGGGCCTTCGCGTGATGTCATTCGACGGCCTCCTCAGTGTGTGCTATCTCCATTTCCATTTTCTTCTACATATATATTGAACGAAAGGATCTTGGTTACTTTATTAATTTTTTCTGACTGGCTGGCCATTTGATCTTCAGTATGGAGCTAGCGAAGGAGGGCAGCTGTTGATAAAAGTCTATAACTTGTTGAAAATCCTTTCCATGACGTGCTGGCCAAGTTTCTGACCTATATAGGAGAACTGACTGACTTCACATTTGTGTTGAAAATCCGAATCTTGTTGTTTATGCTGAATGCAGAAGATTTCCAAACCGATTTCAGATTAATGAAGGCGTATCTTGCCTCTCTGATTCTGGCTTTGAAGCCCTCTTCTGTTCAGCGTGTCTGTGGTTGAAACAATGTTTCCTCGGTAAGTGAAGGAAGTAGCCTCTGTTAAATCCCTCCCGTTGATGGTGATTGGCGCTGTTTGTTGTTGCTGTTCGTTGGTTATCTTTTTCAGCTCTGTCTTCTCTATGTTTACTTGAAGTCCTGTCTTCGTTGACTGCGTCTTCTGCCAACTTCTTGGTTTTCGCCTTCGTGACATTGAACATAAATCATCTGAGAAATCCAGATCTTCTAGGGTTTTCTTATTGGTCGTCTAGCGTATTGCTGTCTTCTCAATCCCAGTGCACAGTCTAACGCATAATCTAGTCCACCACAATTAAGAATATCACTGGTGATAATAGGCAGCCGGCTTATCTTACTCCTCTCTGTATTCACTTCGAGAGCTTAGCTGAGATTTCCGTCATGAATCACTTTCTTGTTCGTTGAAGTTTCTCTAGCAGTCTGATTGATTTTCCGAGGTAGAGTCGCCAGCCCCACGCACAACCTTCCCTCTTTTCTTGGGCTTGTGACCCGCTAGAAAACTAGGCGGGGTTATCCACTGTGCGTCGGTGGCACAGTGGTTAGGACTCTCGCCGACCATGCACATGGTCCGGGGTTCGAACCCCTGCCGGCGCACACCCGATATCTATGGTATGCCTGAATTTGGGCAACCGATATCCATGCTGAAAGTTCCACACTTGTACTGAAAATACGGTGTGGAAATCAAGCTGTAAATCCAAAAAAAAAAAAAAAAAAAATTAATTATACCTAACTTTTCAAAATATCACATAATAATAATAAATCGACTTCAGTGTAACCTTTTAAGTATACATAAAATGAAACATCAAGATGATAAGATGAATTACATTCTCTAGATGGGACTTGTTATGGGTAATCCCTTCTAACTTCTAAGTTTACTGAGTGTATGAGGAAATTATTTCACTTTTCCGGAATCAGGTCTTTAATGTTACCGATCAATAGGGAAATCCTCCCCACCCCCTTGTTCAATAATAATACTTGTATTTCTTTTAATTAACTAACAGCTTTGGAGAAAGCTTCTGCACCATTACCAAATCAATGGAGTTGGGCACAATACTTTGGACTGACATTTGTCGGTGCCTTGATCTTAGGCTTATTAATACCAGTATTGTTTTTAATCATTCTAATATGGGCATGTCGTCGACGTCATCATGCTATGCATTCAAATTATACAAATAACAAGTTGTTTTCAACAAATCTATGGTATTATATTGGTGGAAAAGAGATATGTGACGATCCGAATGGATTTCGTGGTAGTTCAAGTCTATTAAGATCGAAGCATTTCAATTCACCATCGAATACAGGTACTCTGTTGAATGGTCAACATCATATGATGATGAGTAATGCTGATGTAATGGATTTGCCGGATGTTGTAATCCCAGGTGGACGTGTTGTAGCATTCAATTATTCAGGTAATACGCTAGGCGGGAATACTTTACGTCATAATAGCATGGCTAATAATACCGGATTTACAAATACTGGTTACCTATCAAATAACAACAATAATTTACAAAATGGTCAAGTTATGCTAGGAAATATTAATGGAACAGTATCATCAAGTGGTTCAGGAGTTGTTAATGCTACAACTGTTGCACGTAGCTGTCAAAATTCAATGCCACTGGTGTCAAATGAACTGATTCAACAACAATCACAAAATCCAACACAACAGCACAACAACAACAACCAAATGAACCATTCGCTTATCCAACAAATCAAGGTTTCGGAGGTAAGCTTTTATTATTTTACTAAATACAAAAATCGACTGGTTGATCATAAATTATTATCCAAACTAAATATCTCAATCATTGCCTTAAATTGTGACTGGAACATCGGGCTTCAGCGGTACATCTCGATTTCATTCTGTTCTCTGCAATCTTTCTTAACTGGCTCTGCGGTTGTCCATAGGCTTTCATCTCCTCCTCAGATGATTTCTACATGTCGCCGGTGGACTGACTCCCAACTTGTCACTCGCTTCCTATTTGAGGTTCACTCGAAGACCTGCCAGGTGTGTAAACTCACTCAACGGTTTCCTCAGTGTATGTGTGTGTCTGATCCATCTCTATTTCTTACTGCATATATGTTGGGTAATAGAATCTTGGTTGGCTTGTTATCTCTGCCAGAATTCCCTGTCGCTCATTCTTCCTGGCCAGATATCGAATCTTTAGTATGTGGGGTCAAGGCAGACAGCTGTTGATGAATATCTGCAGCCTGTTCAAAATGCTTTTGGTGACACGTCAAGTTTCTGACCCATATAGAAGAACTGACTTGACATTGCACTACTGGATGGTGATTCAAAATATATTATTTTAAAAATAATTACTTTTATAAATAAGTCAATACAGGACTGCATTATGCACCAGTCGGTAGAATACTTGACAAGCATGCACGTGGTCCAAGTTCGATTCCCGACAAATGCACTCCTAAACCTCGAGTGATCGGTAATAATTCGGCAAAGATAGATGGTTGAGTATGAGGCTAGTAGTGACCCCATCTCATAAAAATAATACCACCAGTACTGAAACGTCAAAGCCCAAGCTTAAAGCCTTATGTTTTACTAGGAACTCAAGTGAAGGAGAGGTGGGAAATACATGCCAATAACTGGTCAAGTGCATGAAAGGGTTACTTTCTCGTTTGAAATTCAAGTATCACGTATGGCTTTATTGTTTATTCGTTAGATTAGGACTAGTTATCTAATAGCAACCTGTGCTTCATGTCTATAGTGTAAGAACTAATGATACTACTCAACTGCCGAGGCTGAAGTAAGGGGAGCGAGATTCGAAGGACGGTGAGTGCTTAAGCCACTAAACCACATGTTTTCATGATCAAGGCTAGACATTTTTTCAATCGAAAGGGAATTCTGCATATCACAAATTTTTCATGTCTTCTCGTACTCTCAAGTTAAGCAGTCGACCATTAAGTGGGAATTTTAAAAATATACTTCAAAATTATAGCGTTTATATAGTACTCTTTAAGAGTGTTCTACAAATTTGAATCACAAATTCAAAAATACTTGAGTAATTTCTGATTTCTCACTTCACTGTAACTCTTGTTCGATGCTCCTCGGTGTCTCATATCTTAGACGGAGCTACCTCATCTCTCTCTCTCGCTGTGTTAGAAAGTTAGAGGAAACTCGACGAGATTCAGAGCAGATTTATTCAAATGCTTGTGATTCACGCTTTTTATGTGTGAGCCAATGATAATACCTGGCTTATCAAATGGGTTATTGATATGAATGGTTATATAACCTAGTACACTCCAAGCGATATAAATTTAGCGCTGTAAAAGACATACTTCCATTGCTAATCACTACGTCAATCACCAGTACATGAAAATGTGGAGAAAAGACAGACCGTTGACAAGGGTGCTTTTACTGTCTCAGACTACAGTTGAAACACCTGAAAGCTATCTTAAATGACCTTGGCAGGAACTGAATTCACTGATTAGTTTAAAGAGTTGACAGCCAGTAAGAATGCAGCCTTCACAAACAGTGGGACATACAAAAGTCGTCAAGAGTCAGTGAAAACAGCAATTTAGAGTTATTTTAAGGTTATAGGCTAATATAAGTCAGAATTAGGGAATGTATAACAATAGTACAGGTAACAAAAAGTTTAACTAACAGATTCAAAGTTTTGCTGAGGTAATCTCCATCAAACAATTATAACCAAATCTATGTACACAAAAAGAGACAGTGGTGAGTTTTGCACTACCTTGATGATTACACTTAGAGTATAAAATCTTATTACGTCATGTATTCTCTTCTATCTCCTGTCCCGTTTAGGAAATGTCATGGTATCATCTGGACATTACTCACCTTACCCACTTTTTCGCTATTTTATAAAAACATATTTTCTATCTTTACACAACCTACTGTGTCGTTACACTCTTTCTAGCTAAACTTTACTTTACCAAAAAAAATTTTAACTTCTCAAGAGTTTTGGTCTAGTTATGCTATAAATAGTCAGTCTTTTTCACTCTTTCTTAATAATTTAACAACTCACATCATTCCAGACTTCTGTTACTCTTGCTTCCTATCAATAACCCCTTGTCATTGCGAAAAGAATATATGTAATTTATTATTTTTTGTATTGTTCAGGTTGAAGCCAGTTGAGAGTAATCCTCAAAATAATAAAAGATGAACTCATATTATCCTGGCACATTTATCCAGGTTTATTTAATGTGGAGAACTGTATGAAGGTTCAAAGTAGACTGTCTAGAATTATTTATTTTTTATTTTATTCCTTTACGTTCCCCCAGTGGAACATAGGGCTTCAAGCTAGATCTTTGAAGTTCCAGTAGCAGTGGTGGTTATTGTTACGCGGTGGGGTTGCTAGGTTCATAGCCAACCTTCCCTCTTTACCAGTCTTAGTTACTGGCTTAGCAAGGTAAAGGAGTGAATCGGCCGGCGATTGAATCCTGGACCGCATGTGTGGTTGGTGAGCATTCTATCGCTGTGTCACCGACTGTCTAGGATGGTAAATCAAATCTTCAAGTCTTTTAAAATACTTCTAGTAAACATTTGAATTGCCTATTGTAATTGAATATACTGAAATAATCACTTTTATTGTCTGTCTTTCCCTTTCTTTGTTTTTATTTATTCAGAACCTGCTTCTATGGCAATGATGACAGCTAGTCAATCACCAATGTTGATGACTCAATCAATGGCTCCAAATTATGGTTCTGATGCAAATAATGCCTCTCAAGGAATTTTTTCCAATGTAAGTTAGATCTTTTAGTATACATTACATAATACAAAAAATATGTAAATAAAGCGTGTAAGATGTTCTGAGTAATTCAACAAACGAGACAGTGAATTAATAAGTTTTAGGATTTCATCATGAACTGACATCGGTTAGGAAACCACTGGAAAACCTGGGAATGCTGGACAGCTGTTTCATCCTAGTCTGAGACCCTTCAATGATACTCACCCGCTGGGGTTCGAACACAGGGCCTTCTGGTTAGAAGGCGAGCTCGTAGACCACTGAGCCTCTGAGACCTGATCCAATGGTTCATGAATTCCAAATTCTGTAAATTCATCTGCCAATCCTGAAACCAATCAAATCCCTGGAAACCAACAATTGAACATCAATCTGACGCTCAACGAGTGACTGGCCCTACCCAAGTAGGAAGTTATCTGGGTTCTAGTGGGAAGTCGTGACCAATGGCGTACAGCAGGTCGGGTTTGAGGACAACTACTCGCCACGGATGACACTCGCTAGTGGTTGCGCTATATCGTGAGTTGGCAGAAATTGGAATTTATGGGTTGGCCATTGGATTGGGTCCCGTTGGCTTAATGATCTACAGTCTCGTCTTGTAGCCAGGAAGTCCTGGGTGTGTACTGATGAAGAGTCCCAAACAGGGGTGAAACAGTTATCCAGTACTCCGAGTTTTTCCAATGGTTCTCTAACTGGTGTCAGTTCATGGTGAAAACCTGAAATCAATCAAATTCCTGCAAACCAACACACTTCAATATATAATTGGTAAAAAAAAACTTAGAAACATCTAGAAAGAGGTGTGCACGATGTTCGATCTAGTAGTAACTAATGTTCACTAAGACATGCTTTAATCTTTATTTCCATTTCTGACGCTGTGATATCCTAATTTGTTTAAAGTTATTTAGTATTTCCGCTTGTTGATTGATTGTGTTGGACCAAAATGCTCAGTCTTTGTTGTCATGTCTGCTCCTAGTACGGATGATTCGACGATGTCTGAAGATTAACATGGTGTTAGGTTAGCAGTGGAATCCAGAATGTGCATTTTGTCCTATTTGATATTTCGGCCTTTTGGATAACTATTTGGTATTTGAAACAATGGATGCAGGCTTCGAGTCTCAGTGGGAAGGGCATCACCCAATAGGGATGCAGGTGTACGTCTAGATGATGAGTCGCGAATCGGGCGAAATGTATATCCTGGATTCCACTGCTTATCACAATCCACTCTATGAGATCTCATTTTATTGTTCCGTACAAGGATTTTCATAAAGCCTATACGTTTGCTGTAATTAAAATATAGTATTTCCATGCGACATTTTTTTTAAAACATTTGGAAGTACTCCAGAAAACAGACACTACAGTCAAATATCATATATTGCATGGCTTACTGGTACCTGTAGTGCTTAGATGTGTCTACATGACAGTATCTCGACCACAAAACACCTAGCACTATTACAAGGCATTTTAAGGCCACATAATTTATATCAGAGGAATCTAGTGAATACATTGATATATACATATATATATATCTGCCAACAAAGTAGAATTTCCAGTGAAACTTGAAGAATAATACACACGCAGTAATTGGAAATAAGAAGGGGCGAGCATAGATACATTTTTATCAATGCGATTGACTTGCACATAATGCTGATGCTTCGGTGAATTCACAAATTAGTTTTGCAATCATCGTGGATATCATGTTGTCCGGTTTCTTAACAATAGCTATCTATCAGTTAAAGAAGCACTGTACAACTTCGTTCCAGTTTGTCGTTCTTCATAAGCGCGTACCAACGACTGCACTATGTATCACATAGCGAGGTCGTTGATCATTCGGTCATCGAGTTTCAATCCAATGATCCTTGAAATTTAAGTCTTCTCAATTGGTAATGTGGTATCACCGCCAACCAATATGAAATACTGAAGAGTCCCAAACTGGGACAAAACAGATGTCTAGTGCTCTATTGTTTTCAATGGTTCTCTATCTGATATTTGTTCCTGACTGAATCCTTTTAAACCCAAAAAGCCAAATAATTTAAATCTGGTTTCATATTAAACAAAATTGTGTGCCATATATGCTGTGTGATTTTTATACTACTTTTACTTAACTATCCCATTTTAGACTAATGCACCACAAATGAATCATTTCAATACAAATGCTCACGTCTACAATAAGCCACAAGGCCAACAACAACAACAACAAAATCAGCAACAACCACGTGCACAATCTCAATACTTTCCTCCAGCCCAGTTGACTCAAGCACCGAATGCCATTCAACAACCTCAACTTCAACCCCAACAACAACAACAGCAACATCAAGGACCACAAGTATTTCAACAACCTGCCCAACCACAACAAACACCACAAATATTTCAACAACCACCTCAACAGCAACAACAGCAAATATCTGGATTTCAAAATCAAAATCTTGTCCAACAACCACAACCGCAACAACAACAGCAGTTAGCACCTAATCAAGCACCGGTCTCAAATCAGTTTCACACCCAACAACAACAGCAACAATTTCCACTACCACCTCCACCAACCTCTCAACAGTTACAACAATTGAACACGCAACAATCTACGGTGTATTCACAACCACAACCACAACCGCAACAACAACAACCAGTCAACCATCAATTTCAATTTCAACCGCAACACCAACAACAAGTGATCAATGGTCAAGTGCAAACCCCCATGTCTACTGGTGGAGCCACACAAATACCATCGTCTCAACAAAATTATCCGCCTACAGTACAAAGTAATCAAATCACTCCCCAACCACAACCACAGCAACAACCACATGGAAATACTGGAAATAATAATAATAATAATCTGAATAGTAGTGGACAAGGAATAATGCCAGTCTCAGCTAATAATCGTTTTGTCACTATGTCTCCAACGTCTGTGGGCAGTGATTCACTCACAGAAGCTGATCAACAAGCTGCTATGGCTTTATTAGCTGCTGCCACTGAAGGTATGATGGACACGTATAATCATAGAGAGAATCAAACAACACCGAGCACTTTTCAGCCACCAATTTCAAACAATAATACTAATAACGGAACAGAGAATTGTTTAAATAATGCTAACAATCTGAACAATTGCAATAGCAATAATAATAATAACAACACACAAGTATCAACTGATGAAGATCATCCCCCTCCAGGATATGATGAAGCTATCGGTTTAATACAAAATAACATAAACATGTCAATGATGATGAATACAATGGCGAAACCAGCTGTACCGATACCGAATACCACGTGTACACCACCGCCTGCATTACCACCGCGTAGAATTATCAATGGAGTCGGGCTAGAGGATATTGAAGATCCACAGCCAATGGCATGTTTATCCCTGGCTGAACGTTATGGTCTACCAGTGGCTGAAATTTAAGCCAATGCAATCAACATACATACATACATACATAATATTTACAAGGTTGAAATGGTTATTTATCAGTGGTGTATCAGCCTTTGTTGAAGGCAACGCTGAAATTTGTCTGTTGTCGCTGGTGGTTTAGCATGAATACGCATCATTGTGCGTTTGTGTGTGTGTGCTCTCTCTCTCTTTATCTTTAGTACTTTTTATCAATTTGCTTAATCAATGTCTCTTGCTGTCATCTTGTCATTTGTGTGTGTGACTGTGTGATTATTTCCTCTCATTGCTTATACTAATTTATTTTATTCATTGCATTGCTTTATAATATCACATAATGATTTCATTTCTTTTTTAATTTTATTTATAATATAATATTGGCTTTATTTGCTGCTTTAGTAATGTTGAATTCATCATAGCTAATTGTGTTTTATTCGTTATATGATATATTCAATAACATACTACAACAACTGTTGGCTTATTACAGCATTCATTGACCACCTTAATGACTTGTTCATCACTCCTGTGTACACCACCGCTGCCAATATACAACACCCTGAAAAACACCCTGTTTGCAATTGACTTTTTCAGAACTTCTTAAGCATTTTTGAGAAATTCTACTGAAATTCTATCTGAAAACAGTATTTGTTGTCTCCCCGTTTAATGTTGTCAGTATTCTTCGTTTATTTATTGTGTCCAATAGGTGTTCGAGTGTATGGATGACGTTTGATTATCTTCATTGTTACCATAGTTTCTTTTATCTGTTTGTTTTTTTATCACAAATGCATAACTTCTATACTTACTTATAAACAAGACAAGAAAAATTATCTTAGTGCATTTTAATTTCACATATACACTTATTTGTTTCCCCTCCCCCCACACACACCTGGTTTCCTTATGAAAACTTATCGTTAACTTCTTTACTCTAATATTTCTGCAAAAATTAATCTTTTCAACTCGTTTTGACCTTTTGGCCTTTTCTCCTTTATTAAATGCTTATAGTGAAATGTTATTTTCGAAAAGTATATAAATGTGAACTATAAAAGAAGTAATTGTCAACAACGAATTATATGCTATTGTCTCATACATCATACAATGTGGCAGCAATAAACATTGGCTATATCCATCAAATAACCTTACCTAACCGATACTACTACTAACAAACTTTTAATGAGTAGTATGTTTTTGTTGTGCTGACAATCCTTGAAATTGTTTTAAAAAATGACTCCTACCACTACTACTACTAACTTCATGCAAAAGTAGTACTTCTTTTATTTGTTTCTAGGTGGGGAGTTTTATCCCTCATATTGAAAACCTATTCGTACATCTAGTTACCATTGTCCTGTGTTTTAGAAAAGGACTCATCGCGTGCTTGGAATGACTGATTCATGCATAGGTGTGTGTGTTATTGAATCGGGAGACAAACAATCCAGTGTTCAACATAAGTTGGTCCGCAAAAGTCGACGAAATGACTAAGTTTAAACACCAATATACACCAAAATAAAAATAAAGCAATAGGTTTCATACACCCTAACACCCCTACCCGCGTACCCCTACTGCCAACACCACCACCACACGTACCCCTCTTGCTTCCTCCCCCCTTGATTTATTTAATATACCTTTAGCCATTTTATTATGCAAGCTTTTGTTCTGTTCTGGTTTTTACTACCAGCTAGCTAGCTAGTTGGTAAAACTGAACACAAATCCTTTTCACCGTTGCAATACTGACACTATTGTCATTGAATTTTTTGTTTTGTTCTGTTTTGTTATTTTTCTCTTTTGATTGGTCAATTATTCAGTGCGTGCGTGTGTGTGTGTGCGTTTGTCTGTGAGTGTTACTCTTCTGCCATTTTTACCATGTTTGCTTTGTCATAATCATTATAATAATAATAGTAATAATAATATTGTCATTTATTTTCATTTCTTTTTTTGTTTGTTTTGATTAATAATAATTATTCACTAAGTAACTAAAATAACTAACTAATCAGTGTTTTACTAATTAATTTCTTTATTTCATGCTTTTCCTTTGCTTTAAATAATCATGATAATAATAAATGTTCATTTTGACACAGCCTTCTGATGAAATGTTTTTGAATTTGTGTGTTTGCGTGTTTTTGTTTGTTTCTTTTAACTACTTTACTCTTATTTGAGTAGAAATTGTGTCTACTACCTCAAAAATTGTTCATCTTTCCGCCAAGCTTATGTGTCAATGTTCCGGTGGTAGGAATGCTCGACAACCACGACTTAATTAGTCTAAAGTTCGGTTTCCCGCCGACGCATACTCCTAAATCTCTCTTATTCAGTAGTAAGGAAGGTTGGGAGGTTCGAAAAAAATTTTCTTCGAACCTAGACTAGATCTAGTGGTAATAATTTATTTCAAACCTGTTCAACTGGATGGACAAAACTTTTCAATTTCTCTTATTCCTCTGTGCTTTGAATGGAACGTGGTGCTTCAAGTTGTAGCTTTGAAGTTCCAGTAGAGTGGTGGTGTTCATCTTCAAAGGGTGTGATTGCTGGCTTCATGGTCAACTGTGCGTCGGTAGCACAGTGGTTAGGACTCTCGCCGACCATGCAAGTGGTTTGGGGTTCGATCCCCTGCCGACGCACACCTGATATCTATGGTCGCCCTGCAAAATTTGGGCTACCAGTATCACATGCTGAAAATTCCATACTTGTACCAAAAATACTGTGTGGTTTCAAGCTATAATCAAAAATTTCCTAATTTACTGACTAAAAGGAGTATAGGAGTGTATCAACTGGGAGTCGAACCTAGATCACGTAAGGTGTAGTTGGCGAGCTTTCTACTCCTGAACCACCAACTCACTAAGACTTGAAGCAACCAATGTCACCTCTTAGATTCGTGTCATCCAAGGCTTCAGTCAGAGATGTTACCAGTGAGCTATTTGGGATCGGATAAAAGCTAGTCATTAGATAATATGAGACGATTTGTAGCTTAGGTGAATGATTTTAATGTGGTTGTGTTATTTTTGTTTTTGTGAACTAGATGGTTTCATTATCTTTTCAGACAAAAGTTTTCAGCGCAGAATTTAATATGAAGTTGTTTAGAAAGACGATACTGGAAGCTTCGCAGTTAAATCACCTAGCTTAGAGAATACGACGGCATTAAAAACTAGTTTGTTAATGTGTTTAGAAAAAACACAGGTTTTTGTTCAGCAAAGAAATATTTCTTTTTGATAACTCTTATTCTCAAGTTGTACATTTGTATTTATATTACGGCAAAAGGCATAAATGGCACCGAGAATTCACTGGATCTAATAGAGAAGATTTGTAGCTCAGGTGGATGATTTTGGTGTGGTTGTGTTCTCTGAGCTGGATGGTTTGGTTGCGAAGCTTTCATTGCTCTACTGAGCAACATCTTCAGCGCATACTTCGATGTGAAGTGAGCTTTTAGAATTCTCTATGAGTTTATTAGTCATCTCTTCTAGTAACCTTGAACGTGATTGGTTGTTTTCGTGTGACATTTCACCCCCTAGTTTGCTTGTCTCGGTGCTGGCTGCTTCTTTGGTCTGAATGTCGTTAGTCATTCCTTCTGCTAACCTTGAACGTGATTGGTTGTTTTTGTGTGACTTCTCACTTTCTAGTTCACTTGTTTTGGTGTTGACTGTTTCCTTGACCTGAAGTTTGACTTTGTTTTTGTGTGAATTTCTTCGTATGGATTGGTATATTTTGTCAATCTCTATGTGTCTATTGATTGCTGATTCATTTGAATACCAGGCCTCTAGGAATTCTCTGGCATTTTTGCAGTTCCCTTTGTCTAAGATTTGAACATTGTCCCAGTCGAATTGGTGCCCGTGGTTGTCTGCATGTAGTGATATGAGGGAGTGTATGTCGTGTCTTTTGACAGCTAGTTTGTGTTCGTGAATGCGAAGACGAAGAGGGCGTCCACTTTGACCAATGTAATGTTTGTCGCAGTCGTTGCAACTTATCTTGTAGATGACGTTAGTTTTGTCTTCTTTTGCCGTTGAGTCCTTTGGTTTACATAGAACTGAGTGTAGTGACTTTGTTGGTTTATGAGCGACATCGATTCCAAAAGGTTTGAATAGTCTTGCAGTGATTTCGGAGATATCTTTTATATATGGTAGGACGACTTTCTTTGTGTTTTCGCTGGTGGCCTTTGGTTTGGTTGGTTGAGCTGGGGGTAGATGTCTTTTGATGAAGTTTCGTGGGTATCCATTTCTTTGGAAGACGTCCACAAGATGATTTTCTTCAATTTTCCTCAAGGCGGGAGTGCTGCAATGATTCCTGGCTCTCTTGAACAATGTACGTATGCAGCTAATTTTGTGTGATGTTGGGTTGTTACTGTTGTAATTGAGTATTTGATCCGTGTGCGTTGGTTTTCTGTATACTTGGGTTTCTAATTTTCCTGTAGTTGTTCGTTTGATTAAGACGTCTAAAAATGGGATTTTGTTTTCATATTCTTCTTCTCTTGTGAATTTGATGTCGTTGGTCAAAGTGGACGCCCTCTTCGTCTTCGCATTCACGAACACAAACTAGCTGTCAAAAGACACGACATACACTCCCTCATATCACTACATGCAGACAACCACGGGCACCAATTCGACTGGGACAATGTTCAAATCTTAGACAAAGGGAACTGCAAAAATGCCAGAGAATTCCTAGAGGCCTGGTATTCAAATGAATCAGCAATCAATAGACACATAGAGATTGACAAAATATACCAATCCATACGAAGAAATTCACACAAAAACAAAGTCAAACTTCAGGTCAAGGAAACAGTCAACACCAAAACAAGTGAACTAGAAAGTGAGAAGTCACACAAAAACAACCAATCACGTTCAAGGTTAGCAGAAGGAATGACTAACGACATTCAGACCAAAGAAGCAGCCAGCACCGAGACAAGCAAAATAGGGGGTGAAATGTCACACGAAAACAACCAATCACGTTCAAGGTTACTAGAAGAGATGACTAATAAACTCATAGAGAATTCTAAAAGCTCACTTCACATCGAAGTATGCGCTGAAGATGTTGCTCAGTAGAGCAATGAAAGCTTCGCAACCAAACCATCCAGCTCAGAGAACACAACCACACCAAAATTCACTGGATCAATATACATATGATAAACATAAAGATAATTAACACGATGTTTAACTGGGTGGGTTACAAAACTCTTAAAGGTTACTAAATAGGTGAACTGGTAGTAAGATTTTAAAAGTTTGCCAATTGTTGTCAAGATACTTTAAGTACGATGATGATCACAACAGAGAAGGTGAAGATGATGTGAAGTAGGATGAAATCAAGTGGTAAAATATAAAATAGAATAGAAAGAATATTACTATAAGTTAGGTAAAGAATGAGGTTTAACAAAATGTATTCCAATACATACCTTAGGTATTTATCCATGAGCTTGGGCTACACATTATTGGAGAAAACGTCAACTTTTAGAGTTACTGAATTTGGACATGTAGATACCTTTAAAGGATACATTTCATAGGGATGAATGACCTGACTCTACAAGGCGTTCATAAATGTAAGACTTTATCATCCTATACTTGCATTTCTGGAGAACATGCCTATAACGTCCAATGTATTCGGGTCTACAGGAGCATGTGAAAAAGTAGAGTCAGTTTGTGGTACATTATTTAAGTAAGGCAATATCTCCCAGTAGTCAGTGGCACAGCGGTAGAATGCTCGCCAACCACGCCTTGTGTGGTTCGGGGTTCAATCCCCGGCCGACGCTCTCCTTTATCTCGCTAAGCCAGTAATAAGACTGGTGAAGAGGGAAGGTTAGGCATGGGGCTAGCTACCGCATCCCGTAAAAATAAATACCATTGCTACCGAAACTGCCCTATGTTCCACTAGGAAAGTAAAGGAATAGAAAAAAATAGTCTCAGTGCTTACATTTCATGTCTGCGCCTACTGAATAAACAACAAAACTGGAAACAAAGAAATAAGAATCATACAACCAAAGGTTACAAAATGTTATAGGAAAAAGGGAATAAGATGAAAATTGGTTTAAAAAAGTGAAACAACACTGTTGTCCGCTACTGAAATCACGATGTAATATGTTGAAGGAAAAGGTTATTTCACATCTAATATCACATAAGATTCAAAGAATGCAAGAGCTCTTAGTGCAGTATTTGCTCCATTGATGACATTTAAACCATTAAAGTGTAAATTGTAAACCCGTCTTTGGGGTTTACACTAGTCTATGGATAGAACCACAAACTAAGCCCTAGAATGGGAAGTGAACAATTTAGGTGGGCAAAGGAGGTGAAATGAAAATTTGTGAACATTCGTGAAACCGTCTGATAATCATGGCAGAAAATCACATTTAATGAAGATATGCTACTGAAGTCCACTATGCTGCACACTCGAAACAAATAATAATGGACAGAATTTAATCCTGTGAATCTATGCGCATCTTATTTAACCCTTTTAGTGATCAGATCACTTTTGTTTGTTGCAATAAATCTATTTTATGATATTGGTTGGTTCTCTGTTGCTTTAAGTTGTCTGACTTAACTTTCTGCAACACATATAACCTTTTAGATCAGTTGTTGTGGTGGACAGAGAAATTTCGCAAATGATATTAGATGGTTGGAGGCAATCGGCAGGAAACCTTGGACCTAGGTTTCGTTCTAGTTGGCACTTCTTTCAGTTCGCGATTTTCTTAGCACCACCGTCAGTCAATATCATCGACGAGCATTTGTCCTTACCCCCGACCTGGGGAACCCCACTTGTTACGACTTCCCCCTAAAAATCTAGGCAATTTCGTTCTGTAATCCGTCACAAGTGAGCATCAGATTAATTTTCAAAAGGTGGTGTGTAGGAATTCGATTTATCTCAAGTCTGATGATGCATTGATGTCAGTTAGGAAATCAGGGAGTATTAGCGGCTGTTTGATCTTAGCTGAAGAGTCCCGAACTAGGAAGAAACAGCTGTCTAGTACTCACTGGTTCTCAGCGGTTTTCTGACTGATATCAATCCACGATCAAACTTGGGAAAAATCTTTTGGAAATTTATCTTACCATAAAGCAAAGTGATCTAGAGCGAATACTTCAAAGCTTGACATTTGTTGTAGGTCTAAGGTAAGCCTTATACACACATAGTCTTAGTACTTATACCCTTATAATGGCTATTCTCATAATCTAATATCAATTTTATTTAATCTTATTTATTTACAAATAATTTACTTTTAGACATGTTTCATGAAGTCAGCTTAACTCTATCCAGAGACGGTGTTCTCAGTCTTGCTGATGATAGTGATGATGTCAAGAAAAGTGAAGCTGCTTCCAGGAGAAGAATTCAAAATGAGAAACGTTTATGCTCTCTGGATAATCTACACTACATTTATACACGTTTTTGCATTATCAGCGCAGATAAACAACCATTGAATATCAACTCTCCACTCACGACAACTGAATTATGCTTTGCTATTCGACAAGCTATCGACAGTACAATAAAAGATTTATTTGGTCATTTCTCTGGTCTACCAGTACTATATTATGATTTATTATTCTGCCGACAAGATGATAACAGTAATAATAAAAATAATAATAATAACAGTTATCAATCATCAATTCGTTCATGGTCTATTATACTAGCTGTACCATTTAATAATGTAGAAAAGGTAATAGCAGCATTAAGTTTTATGACAAATGATTTAGCCGGTGAAGAATTTATCAACACACTGCTTGGCGGTGAATCAATAAATTTAAAATGTTACAATAATTCATTAAAATTCTATGCAGATGTTATATCAGTTTCTAATTCATTATTTAATCTATCATGTATACCTGTATTTTATAATCTGAAATGATAATGTGTAAAGTATAAAAGTTTATTATTCGTGTAAATATATATATATATATATATGTATTATGTAATATTATAATTCCCTTAGATTCTGATTGGGACATACGGTTTCAACAGCATATCTTCATTATGGGTAAGATTTTACTTTGATATGTCACAGAGTGTTATACAGTAACATTAACTGATGACCACGTTTCGAGCACAAACTATTGTTCATAAGCATATCAAGTTACTGACACAACTTTTTCCTTCTTTTATATACATGTTTGGAATAGACTAGATATTTAAATAAAAATCAATATGAGATAATGTACATTCAGAGATAATAATATGAGTGTTGTTGATCAAGTACAATTAGATGGGAAATAAGACGAGTGTTTCTATAGTCATAATAACTTAAAATGTTGTGATGTGTTTGAATTGAAATAGAATATTAAGATTATTTATTATTCTCTTCTGATTTGACTGCCGGTAATAATATCTTCCATATTTCTGGTATTTGCATTGAGTCATTTCTGTTGCATTTGTTGGGTGTAGACTCAATGAACCAGGATTCAGTAATCAATCTCTCTCCCTCCACCTACATAGATTACTTCTTAGAATCTTAACCCTCTTTCACCCTATTATGTGGTTTTGTGTTAATGCATGTAGTGTAATCGCTGAGCTTTTTTCTAAATTACTTATCTTCTCGGGGCCAACCATTCTTCCTTTAGCTAAATTCTTATGTTCCGACAATCTGATTACCCACAATTTACTAGTTTGACCTATGTAGTCAACATAACTCAGTCATTGCAGAGTATTTTTTTAAATTATATTATTTTGTTTAATTGGATCCACCGGGTCTTTTAGCCTACAGAGCTTGTCTCTGAGTGAGTTTGTAGGTTTGAATGCCACCCTAATTCCTGCTTTATTAAGAATCCTACGTAGGGCCTCAGATGTCCCCTCTTTATATGGTGTAACAGTAGATGACTTATATTCTGTCTTACTTATATTATCATTACTACTTTCACAATTATTTTTATGATTATGAGCCATAGTTTGTGCTCGAAACGTCATCAGTTAATATTACTATACAACACTGTGTGATTTATCAAAGTAAAATCTTATCCATAATGGAGTCATACTCTACCACAGTGCCCAAGTTTTATACTTATTTTTTTATTCCTTCACGTTCCCAGTGGAACATAGGGCTTCAAGCTAGAGGCTTGAAGTTTCTGTAGCAGTGGTCTTTATTTTTACAGGATGGGGTTGCTAGCCTCATGCCCAACCTTTCCTCTTCACCAGCATTATTGCTGGCTTAGCGAGGTAAAGGAGTGCGTCTGTGACCGGGGATCAAACCCCGGACCATGTGCATAGTCAGCGAGCGTCCTAACCGCTATGCCACCAACGCACTTATACTTATAGCATATCTTTATTTCATCCTGTTTTCGGCTGTCGTCGTTAGCCGGCTCTAGGATAGGCCATATAGTTTTATCTACCTTTTGTTACCCTCTAATCTATGCCCAACTGGTCATTTTGCATTCGGGTTCCACCTAGGGCATGATATGTGATGTCACTTAATATTCTTCCCAGCCTCTGTCCAATCCATCACCACTTTCTTTCGCATATTTAGTGAACAGTAGGTTCTTGCTTAAATTCTCTGCCAGAGTTCCTTGTCGCTTATCCTTTCTAGTTGACTATCTGATCTTATCATTGATCAGGTGTTGGTGAAAGTCTGCTACAGTCTGTTGGAAATGTTCCTGGTGATATGAGTGCCAAGTCTCTTAACTACAAAGAGATACTGGCTGACTTGACATAGTGTTTGAAAATCTGAATTTTATTTCTTGTACTGAGTGCAGTAGGTTTTCAGACTGATTTCAGATTACCAAATATCTGTCATGGCCTTTGAATCCACCTTTGGACGCCTACATCTGCGGTATCCGCCTGTAGTTACGACAATGCTACCTAGATAAGTGAAAGAAGTGATATCCTTTGACAAATGTATATTAACTGTGTTAGTCTCATAGAATACCAATAGATATTAACATTATCCGAGGTAGTTATGAGTTGAAAGACTCTTACATCAGTTCACAACTTCTAATTCTGCATAATTAAGATTGACAAAAGGGGATATCTAGTTTGTTGTTGCCCACTATGAAATCGAAGAAAAACGACGACAACTTAGTTGACAGTTGAGTTTTGTAGTTCAGCTGGTGACAGACAGCTGGACTCGTTATTCGCAGGCTATTGGTTCGCTCAAATTTCTCCAATGAATCAGATTTTCATTATACCTTCAAACACCACCCATGACGAGAATAATAAGTATGAAGTAACTCGTCATACAAAGTAAATGAAAAGCTATATTCAAGATTTGGTTTTTAAGGGATTTCATTTGATCATGGAGTGATATTAGTTAGAGAACCATTTGAGAAGCAGAGAATACTGAATAGCTGTTTCGTCTTAGTTTTTTGGACTCCTCAGATGTATTCATCCTCGACTCCATCAGGAATCGAATCAGAAACCTTCAGGTTACGAGACCAAGCTCACTGTCACTCATTCAGCCACTGGGATGGAATCCAATGGCCTATGAATTCTAACTTCTGTTGGTTGACGACCACCAGCCGGTGTCATTGGCGATCTCACTGAGGCGTATTTTCATGATAGTGTTTTAGCTTGCACAGCTAATACGTTTTTCTTTCCTCATTCCTTTGCGTTCCGAGTCAAACACAGTGCTTTAAGTTCGTGGCTTGAAGGTTCTGTAGTGGTGGTTTTGTTTTTGTTTACGAGATACAGTTGCTAGCCTCACACCTAATCTTCTCTCTTTACCGGGCTTATCACCGTCTATGTGAAGTTTAGGAGTTCATCGGCAGAACTGGATGCGTGGTTGGCGAGCATCATGCTACTGAACCACTGATGCCCAGCTATTACGTAAGATTATCTAAAATTCTTTCCTTTGATAAACTGGAATAAATCAGTAAGGCAAATGAGGTAGAATAATATCATATCTTATTTTGAAATGCCTAGCAAACTATATGCAAATTACAAGAGTTTTGGTATCAAGGTACGTTTAATCATTCAAATACGACGGAAGATATTGATTAGTATCGTGTTGGATGTGACATGTAATCCTGCTCACATTTTTATTATCACTTTGTTCACATCACTATGTAATAAGTGAATACAGTGAAAAAACATAGGCGGACATTCTGAAGCGTAAGGGGTCGAGAACGTGAAGGAATACTATGTTTTACTGATGTACTGAAAATGTTAACCTTTAGAGTTAGCTTACATACCTATCCAATAGTTTAGACTACACTACATAACCATAGATAGGTCAAGAAATGATATGCGGTTGGCGTTATCATAATGTATCAACTTGGTCTCATACTTTGACAAAGACTTGGAAAACAGTTAAAAAATCACTTCACTACATGTCACAGTGTATATGTATAGAGGCGTAGATTGTAGAGAGAAATTGCAATATATGTGCTTTAGATTTGTTGAGTATGTGTTTAAGTCGCGCCAAATATAATTAGTGCAATAATTTTCATTATTATTATTAAAACACAAACTTAGTACAATATAGGCACAATGAGATGTTTGTGCGATGGCTGAGATAATTCTTGGACACCCAGACCGAGGCACGTGGTTGTCTTAAAATGGCAACTTCTAGAGGCTTTGAATTGAAGCTTGGTCCACAATGCAGTGGAGCAGCGTTCCAATGGTTACCAGTGGATTGTGTACCCCACGTACGCCATATATATGGGTCAGGGGTTTTCAGATCCTCTAGGTATACCTGCATGTCTATTAGTAAGATTGTAAGCTGCAGACGTCTACATTTCCTCATCCACTTTTGCGAGGAAAGCATCCATCACTTGAAGGCAGTGAATGTGACTAACCTGGCAGAGGCCGTGAACATGTGGCCACATGAGAACATTTCTAGAGGAAGACCATAGCCTGTACACAACCTTGACTGTACAAGGTGATTTATGTGGGTAGTGCACTAAACACAGATGACAGATATCTGTCGTCATCTAGAAAGATTCAAAAGAGGAAATTTTGGTGTAATCCTAACAGCTAAATATGCAATAGTTTATTAAACAAAGAAGGTGGTCAATCAGTTTTGACCGGTTAGTCTGAGCAATTTTTCAGGAATATGAATGAATGACTTCCTAATGCAAGTTGTGTTGACAGCATAATGGTGTGGTCGAATGATTTTATTCAGATTCCTTGGTAATCATAATCTTGAACTCCTTTGAAACTCAGTCACTGAATCAGATAGTAAGGAGATTCATGTCGTTTAGTGTAGAGGAATCACAAAGAAATCAGTACCACTTCTGTATGCATAGATATTATTACAAATAATTTATTTTTAATAATCATGGAATACGATTTAAGTCATAGATAAATTATAGGCGAAACACAAGGAGCGTAAACAGGATAGGCGACGAGAACTAGTCTGTTTTCTTGTTATGTATATGCGAAAAAAGAATTCAGAGGGTAGTTTTTCTTCTCTTCATAATTACAAGGGAAGGCGTCAAATTGTTATTGTGTGAATTAGTTTAGAATGACTGTAGGCAGGTAGACTGAATGTGCCTTTATATTACAATGAGCACACCAGCTTACCTCGGTTTTTAAGAAATGTTAGAATATTTTCGATAAAAAAAGGTATGATGCGAAAGATGTGAATCTTTTCATCACAAATCGTTTACGTACTATGCAAACCAGTTAGTTGACTAAATACATTTTATCTACTTGATGTGAATGCAAAGATTTTCATTCCAGAAGTATTGCCCAAATAGAATATGTTTTGTTTGCTACAACAGCTACAGTAATTGTTTCTCTAGATGATGTCTTAGCTAGATTATGCGAGTTTCAAAGTTAAACTAGTTGCTGACGTTGTAGTAGATAGAATATTGGATCTGAAAATTCCTCCATTTACAATATTGATACGTATTTGAATATTTTAACTAATTTTGTAATTTCCAAATTACTATTAACACTGAAGAGAATCAAACAAGCCCTGGATGAAAAACTTGGACCGGAACAGGCTGGATTCAGGAGGAACAAGTCATGTATTGATCAAATCGCCATACTACGGATCATCATTGAACAGAGCTTGGGATGGCAGTCACCCCTCTATCTCAACTTCATCGACTTTGAAAAGGCCTTCGACAGTGTCGATCGAGAGGTCATTTGGCAACTACTGTGCTACTACGGAGTGCCGCCGACAATAATACATCTCATCCAACAGTGGTACAACAACGCTGCACGCCAAGAAATCCACAATGGGAAACTTACGGAATCCTTCGAAGTGAAGACGGGAGTAAGACAAGGCTGCCTACTATCGCCAATGATTTTCTTGATTGCGGTAGATTGGATAATGCGACAGACAGTGGGCAGCGAGGAATCAGACATAAAATGGACCCTCACGAAAAACTTATAGGATCTGGACTTCGCCGATGATATATGTCTGATTTCCCACAAACTTGGATATGATGTGCAAGTGAAAAGCAACAAGTTGGCAGAAGCAAATTCAAAGATAGGACTCCAGGTGAACATAGACGAAAAAGAGGTGATGAAGATTCCTGGCTAACAGCAACACCAACAACAATAGACAACAAACAGAATGAATGGGCGGAATCTGAAAGAAGTAGCCTCCTTTATCTACCTGCCTGGGAAGCATCGGTGCAACTACAGGCGGACGGAACTAATGAGGATATTGAAGCGAGGATCGAGGAAGCAAGGCAAGCTTTCATTTCCCTCAAGTCTGTGTGGCGGTCAACAGCGGATTTTCAACTCCAGTGGGAAGTCAGTGCTACTACACGAGTCAGAGACTTGGCACCGTGTCACGAAAGGCACTTCGAACAAACAACAAACCTTCATCAACAGCTGTCTTCGTTCAGTACCACACAAGATCAGATGGCCAGCCAGAAAAGATCAGCAACATGGATCTCTGGGAGCGAATCAACCAGGAACCGATTATGCAACAAATAGGCGGGAAGAAATGGAGATGGATTAGCCATACTCTGAGGAAACCATCAAGTGACATCACACGACAGGCCATCACTCTAGTGGAACCCGAAAGGGAAGCGGCGAGTTGGTCGTCGGCATGAGGGTGACTTGGAGGAGGTCATGTGAACAGGAGATGAAAGTATGTGAGCAGACTTGGAGCCAGGTGAAAACCTTAGCAGAGAACCGGACGCAATAAAGACGCACGGCTGAAGCCCTATGTTCCTCTAGGAATTAAAGGAAATAATAATAATACATTGACGCATTTAGAAAAAAACAACAGATTGAGCAATGAAATATTTTCCTTTTCAATTAGTTCCTCATCATCGGCTCTACACTTATATAATTTTTTGCATCAAAACTTATTTTTACCAATCAAGTGGTTATTTTAGTTGATTAGTTTCAGGTATAAGCGGAGGTGAAATCGAGAGGTTAAAGGTCATCAAAACAAATAACTAATATGGGTTTTGTAGGAATTTAGTTTGATTGGATGGAGGATTTCATCATGAGCAACTAATAGATGTTAGTAACAAGATATCTAAGTTTTAAAAGAGGAGTGAAACTTAATTATGGAATAATAAAAAGGCAGTTGCAGCGAAGAAAATTTTCTTTTTGATGAAGTCATCAACTAGGCTGTTCATTCGTGTATTTATAATAAATGGGTGGGAAAGTTCCAGAATAATTTCCGGTCAAAGGGCAAATTAATAAAATTACCATCAGGGATCGAAATGCCATAATAAATATGGGGGACGGATAAAACTCAAAGAAAGTAGCATCATAATTAGAGGATTGACGTATTGTGCAATTGGGGGTTAGAAATGTAGAAATAACAAAAAACAGACAGGATATTTGGATAAAAAATCGAGTAGGATCATAACTAATGTGATGAATAATTGTTTATGCGACTAGGGATTAAATATACAGAAATAGTAAAATGAGACATTAAACAGGGAGTACATATATGATTCTTACAAACACAGTTTCGATCCCAACTTGTTGGGAACACTTTTACTGATTCTCAGTGATAGTTCGCTTTTGTTATTAACCAATTACTTTTGGTGTACATTGTGTATTTTGTAACTGAGATACCTTCGGACTGAATAGCTGAGAGGTTGCACCGTTTAGGTAATGAAATGAGTTAATTAGTTACTTAATAGTTCCACAGATTCTATCAAGTTAATTCGTGTTTTGATATTGTTGGAATATACATTTTGATGTTTGGTGAATTGTGGAAGTTTTGTTTAGCTATACAATAGAACACATGGATTGATTTCGCACATTCAAAGCAAAATACCTTGGTTTTGGTCATTGTAGACGTTTTACAAAGAGATAAAAGACTTTGATTATTTAGTGACATAAAAGTTATAATGATGTTACAGGATTTCATCTTGAGCTGACATCAGCTAGAGAACCATTGAAAAACCAACCTGGGAGTACTGGACAGCTGTTTTGTCAGCCTAGTTTGCGATTTTTCATCAGTACGCACACACACACGGTGGGATTTGAACCCAGGACCTTCTGGTTACAAAAGCGAGCTCGTAGGCCATTGAGCCACTGGGACCCTATCCAATGGCCCGTGAGTTCTAACTTCTGCCAACTGACGACGTAGCGCGATGTATTAGAATAAATCCTCTAATGAATTTGATTTCACTTTTTTCCCCCGAAAAAGTAAAAAAAATGGTTATAGCTGATTAGTTTTTTGCTTGGTCGTGAATCGGTAAAGACTAGTTTGTAAAGTACCTATAATTATCTCGATTAATTCAATATTTGCAGTTATATTTCCATTCAGAACAAGAATAATAAAAGCATAAAAATTTGTTTTGAATACATTTTGCTTCAGGCTCCACAATAATAAATTCATTAATGTGTTAGCATGCAATAGCCGATAAATGCAAATTGGAATTATTATCACAAAGTGTATTGCTTAGTACAAGTACAGGATGAAATAATAGTCAGTCAGTAAGTTTTGAATATCAAATAAACTTACAAAAAAACGAATAGACAATAAGAACATGGGTACTGCGTATTTGAAATCAACATGTGGCTGAATGGTTGTGTAGCGGGGCAATTAAATCCATATATAGTGCTCTATTGGCCCACTTGTTTCGTAACGGACATCCAGTTAAACTGGAGTAGGCGTTTTCTGTAATCTGCCGTATTTTTGATTATCTACCCAAAGGAGCTGGACTACGTCTCCTATCAGTAACCGAAGCGGTAGCAATCAATACCAGAAGAGGTGAATCCAGCCTCTTTGTTTACCTTTGACTACAATAAGGTCAACAAATCCCCCATAGACATTGATAATTTACGCTTTGAATCTCTATCCCATTATTGTTTGGTCAATCGATGATTCTAGTGACATCGCCAGCCGATGTCATTGGCAAGTATTTGTCCTCACACCTGACCTAATTGACCTCACTGAGATGCATTATCCCATAAAACACCTTTCTTTTGTTTGTTTTTTGTGTTTAATACTCGAATGGCAGATTGGAATGTTTTCTTCTGAGTGGAGGGAGTGGAGTGAAATAATTGGTGTAAATCCGTGGTGGTTTTAGGAGAATGGAAATCTGGTCCCCGACAGAATTTGAACTAAGTGACCTGCAGATCTATTAGCTATTCTAGATAATCTCATCATTAATTAAGGTGTCATGATTGGAATCTCTCTTTTGAAACTGTTATCATTCAGTTATTTCTAAGAGGTCCTTGAAGTTACTGTTAACTTGTATTAGTGACTATTATAAGTAATTGTATGATAATTTAATCTAACTTGGCCCTGAAATTCATTCATCCTAGGATGAAACAGCTTTCCAGTACTCCCTAGTTTTCAATGGTTCTGTAACTTACAGTGTTTCTATTTAACCTTAACCCTAACTATCCAGAAATCGGGTGGTTTGAAATAATTCGGCTCTCTGAGCTGAGTAAAACTGGGTACACACTGTTGATTAACTCGATTCCAAATGAGTGGAATGGCCATCCGCTATTTAAATCACTTCGATGTGGCCAGCAAGCTCTACTGGTTCATATGACTGGAATACAATTACTCATCTGAATAAATCAATAGTGTATGGTTTTATGCAAATATGCTTGCTTTCTTGATCATCTATCAATCATGGAGTCACGCAGATCACATACTGTGATCTGATCTCAAAGAAACTGTGGTAAGATTTCATCTCATCGAACTGTGTAAATTGCTAATTGTGAAACTGAGTTTTCAAACATGAATGGTGAAATTCATTCAGTATTATGGAGTAGACGATACAGCACACTGACTACATCTTAGTGGTAGATTAACTTTCTTAAGTTAGTCAATTAATCACCATCAAAGAGAGGGATTTGAAAGAGGTTACTTCATTCACTTATCTAGGGAGCATTGTCTCAACTACAGGAGGAACGGACGAGGATGTCAAATAGAGAATCGGGAAGGCGAGAAACACATTCATCAACCTGAAACCAATCTGGAAATCTTCGTCACTCAGCCTGCATCAACAACAAAGTGATTCGGATTTTCAATACAAACGTCAAGTCAGTTCTTCTTCTATACGGATCAGAAACTTGGCCAGAGTGTCACAAAGAATATTTCCAACAGCCTGTTGCAGACATTTATCAACAACTGTCTTCGTTCTATACTGAAGATCAGATGGCCGGAAAGAACAGGAACCAACAAGAAACTATGGGAAGAAACGAAACAAGAACCAATTGCCTAACAAATATGTAGGAGAAAGTGGAGATGGACTGGACACTCGCTGAGGAGGCCGCTGGGTGACATCGCGCGTCAGTCCAGTGCTCGAGTGGAACCCGAAAGGGAAGCGGCGAGTGGGTGACATGGAGGAGATCGTGTGAAGAGGAGTTGAAACAGTATGGATTAACATGGATGCAGGTGAAAAGTACAGCAGAAGCAAGTGGAGACGTGCGGTTGAAGCCCTATGTTCCACTAGGAACCCAAGGGAACAGTAATAATAATAATATAACTTTCTCAAGGTATATTTGAATAAACTTAACAACATGCCAAATGCCACCAAAGCACAATATTGTAGACTATGTGACTAACTCTTTCTCCTTCATTTTTCATCTCTATTTTCCACTGATTTATTAAACTTCATATTCATGTGAATAATCTTTTCTTTAAAAGGAAACAGCATTATAATGCAGACAGTAAGTGGGCTTTGCAACGATAGTATACTGTCAAATTCAATCGCTTTTTCATCTATGAAAATGAAGAGTTCAAATCTCCCACTAAAATGATTGATTTATATGAATAAATTTTGTGTTACATTTTCATTTTGTGTTGTTTTGCTTAAACTTTTGATTGGAAAACCAAAGTGAGAAAGAATATTTCACATGGATACTGACGTTAGACATCTGAATGAATTACAATGGAAGTAAAGTAAGTAGGTGAATTACTAACCACGAGACACGCTGTTTACGTGGATTTTATTCACACACACTGTAATACTTGTCTGTTCCTATCTATGTGTGTGCTTATTTCTGACTTGTTTTATGTTTTTTTTTAAAACTTATTCTTTTATTTTACCATTCCCTCCACATCATTTTGGCGACAGTTTAAACATATGTTAGATTTTACGTACTCCGAGGATGTCAGCCACTTACACTGTTTCACACATTTCAATTCATCAGTCCATTAACTAAAACAGTACGAATACAACAGTCTTCACACTATCCTCTCTCTCCTTCTTCATTGTTTCTTAATTGGCACATATTTGAAGGATTCTGTATGTATTCTTTCACAAGAATGAATTACTACCTGTAGTGTAGGTTCCTTTTGTCTCTCTTCACTTTTACCTTGATAGTTTCCATATGCGTTAGAATCCAAAATTCATTCTTATGCATATAATCTCACCATACAAGTCTGTCTTATTAGAATTTTGAAGTTTAATTTGAGTTGGGAAGGTGCCTAACAAAAAAGAAGATCACGGTAACTTTTTGTCCCAAAAAAGAGCAAGAGGTCTTTACAATAATAATAGTATTCACATTTGATCATAGGGAATAAAAAGACAGTTGCAGCGAAGAAAATTTTCTTTTCGACGAAGTCATCATCTAGGCTGTAAATTCGTGTATTTATATCAAATGGATGGGAAAGTTCCAGAATAATTTCTGGTTAAGGGTTAAATTAATAGAAATTATAATTAGGAATTAGAACGCCATAATAAACAGGGGGATGGGTAAAACTCAAATAAAGTAGCATAGTCTCACAGTGAGACTTTATGAAAACAAATTTACCCATAATGGAATTACACTCTACCACAGTGCACAAGTTTTATTCGTATATCAGAAGACTTAATTGATATTACATGACATTCTCTGAAGTGGAACTTTAAAGATGTGTTGGACGTAAGGCAGAGGGTAACATGGAGGAGATCATGTGAGAAGGAAACGAAAGCTTATAGGCAATCGTAAAGTCGGCTAAAAAAGGTACCGGAGAACACAGTGGAATGAAAAAGTGCTGCAGAAGTCCTATGTTCTACTTGGAACCCAAAGGAATAATATTAGTAATATACAAAACCTGGTAGAGAACTTTCATGCACCATGCTAAGGGCCAAAATTGTCCCATGGCAATTTCGATAATGCTACCCAGCTGTCCAGGCTGAGGTAGGTGAAGCGAAATTCGAAGACATGACTCAACGACTGAAAGTCAAGTGCTTCAGTAAATGCAGCAAATCCCCTCCAAGATAATTGTCATTTGTAAATCTCATGGTGTGGACTTCAGTAGAGCTAGACTTTTTAAAGATTTCAACCAGTTCTAATGCTGTTCCATATAGAGTTTACTGATGAAACAAAGAAATCAATCCTCATAAAATTTAGAATGTCTTTTTGAGTTTTCTACGAAACTCAGTTTTTTAAGTGTTTCCGTCTAAACTCAGGAAACCACTCGATGTATTCTTTTGTATACCTTACTAAACTTCCGCGATTTGCGCACAGTTAAAATTTACGTCCCAGCAAAATCGAAACACGTTTTAAAATTATGTAATTTGAGGCACTATTGAACAACTATAACTCACATCAAAGAAATAAAACTACCTCTGTGGCGTGCGCTGTTGATAAATTTATCAGTAGTATGCAAAAGGGTGCTTATCGGGATAAAAGCATCAAATACAAGGAAGACAGATAGATTTGATTTCAGAGAAAGCAAATGACATAACCTTGCAGAGCTACATGGAAGAAGTGAAAGGAAAACAAAGAAAGACAATGTGAAGGAAGGGCAGAAGTAACACAACACGAAGATCTGTGCAAATGTTGCGTTTAAGAATAAGGTGTACATAATTTGGCTGCATAAAGATATCAGACAGAACCAAACACATTTCTTACACTCAATTCCAAAGTCAAGCAGACATTCTGTGAAGGAACATTGCATCCAAAAGAATAAAATTGCAGTAGTAGAACACACATAACACATTACCTACAGTCGACCATCACACAATAGCAAAGTGAAGCGTTAAAGGTAAGGGACAATTAAAACCAAGGACAAGTAACAAGGATAAGATTAAAGGAACATAAGTAAATGCTAGATCGACGATATACATACAGGTTAGGAAAAAAAGGATAGTAATTACAAACTTTGTCAAAATATCCAAATAATTATCAGTACTTAATTCCCTTTAGAGTTTTTTCGTTGATCGACTCGACAGAAGTGTTCGGCTGCTCCATGTGAGGATGCTTCGACGATGTCTGCGAATTTAACTTGAAGTAATTTGGCGGATGGTCACTGGCAGTGGAATCCAGTGCTAGTTACCATCCACCGAATTATCAGTATTGTATATAAATTGTTATTGAGAGGATTCTCAGATAAATTATCTTTCTATAAGTTCGAAAGTGATAGCCCGCTGTTTCGGTTGTCCAGTACATTGTCATAGTTCAGTTTACTGAAATCTAGAAAGCGTAATCGAAGTTTTCATTGAACATTCAATCATTACACATTACAATGACAGTGGTTTGTAGTTCAAAGTGGTTTTGAATTATTGCACACTACAGAAAATATTTTTTTACCTCTGAATTAAACTAAATAAACTTTCTTTCAAGAAGTTCTACTGTTTGTGCGATAATTTCAATTTTGACCACGGACTGAAATCAGTTAGAGAACCATTGAAAACCAGGGAATACTAGTGACCAGTGAGGTCCAACCGGACAAGTGTGAGGATGGATTTCCCACTGATGACATTGGTTGGTGGTCGCGCCAAATCACGGATTGGTAGAAGTTAGAATTCATGGACTGGCCATAGAATCGGATCCCAGTGGCTTAATGGTATGCGAGCTTGCCTTGTTACCGGAAGGCCCTGGGTTCGATCCGTGGTTGATGGTTCCCAAACTAGGATGTGGAAATAGCTGTCCAATACCCCCTGGTTTTCAATGGTTCTCTAACCGATATCAATCCGTGGGCAAACTATTAGAAACAAATCTAATCCTCACAAACCAACTCTTGAAAATTTCAATTTGACTGATTTTTCGGTGTCGTTGAAACGTGGTGGTGAGAAAAAATCAGGAAACCCGAAGTTGTGCGCTTTATACTTGTTGACCTGAAGGATTTTCATTCCTTCAACACTACAGAGTACCTCGAAAGCTTATTAACTTCATTTAGCAGCTATATGATGATGCCACATACCAGGTGATTGACAATAGAATGATCATTAATATAAGAATAAAACTTGTGCACTGTGGTAGAGTGTAATTCCATTATGGGTAAATTTTGTTTTGATAAAGTCTCACAGTGTTATACGGTAATGTTTACTGATGACATTTCGAGCACAATTTATTGCTCAGAATCATATCAAGGTCAGCATAGCATTTGAAGTGATGACAGGAGTAAGATAGGACTACCTATTGTTACTGATGATCTTCATCATTGTGGTGGAGTGGATCATGCGATATACCATAGGGAGAGAGAGAAGACGGGCATACCTTGAACAGACAGTAAGACTTTAGCGTAGCTGAACTTCGCAAAAACTCGAATATCTAAAGATGAAAACGAATAAGCTGGTAGAAGATGTAGCTAAAACAGGACTTCAAGTAAGCAGAGAGGGAACAGGGTTGATGAAGATACCTAACCACCCACAACAAGCACCAATCAGTATCAATATGAAATATTTCAGAGAGGTCACTTCTTTCACTTATCTAGGTTGCATCGTTCGAAACACAGACACTCAGCACATATGAGGATATCATAACCGGAATCGGAAAGGCAAGATAAACATTCATTAATCTGAAATCACTATGGAAATCTAATTTACTCAATATAGGGAATAAAATTCAAATTTTTAACACCGTCAAAGTGAAAGTGGTAACCTCTTTCAAACTTATTCAGTTGATAGTGGTTGGTGCTTGTTATTGTCGACTGATTATTTTCATCGCCTCCCTCTTCTCTATGTCCATTTGAAATCCTGCCTTTGCTACCTGCTTCTCCAGACAATCTACTGGCTTTCGTCTGTAGATCTTTGAGTTTGTAAGACACGAGAAATTCAGATCTTCTAGAGTCTTCTGATCGGTCCAACGTATCCCTGTCTTCTCGCTTCCCACTGTCTGATGAATAACTCAATCTACCATAATTAGGACTATCATCGGTGATTGTATGCACCCTTGTCTTACTACTGTATTCAAGTAGATTAAAAAACTACTAACAGGAAGTATTTCATGCCAGCTGAACTCGGCTGTCAAATACTTAGCAACAAAGTGATGCCTAATTATTAATCTATCATACTCGCATTATAATCATTATGTAATCAGCCAGGTGACTCGTAAGAAACCACACATTTGTATATATATGATGTAATCAGCAGTTCGCTATCAATTATGCAGACAGATTTTATAATGAAATAGACGTCTATACATAGTAAAAAGCAAAACATCAGGATGTACACGTGAATAATTAAGTAATTAATTAATTAATTATCAACCCTGCTGTGCCATAGCTGCCCAGTCTTTTCCTTCACTTGTAATTAGACAGTGATAATAAAAAGAACAATCTCACTTGTTCACTTGTAAATATTGAAATATTCACTTAACACATGTCTGTATTTATTTGTGTTTATAGAGTAATTATTACTCACTAATTTTGTTTTAAACATGTCGAAAACAACTTGACATTAATTAGTTTCCCTCATTTTGTAAAAACTGCAAAGAAAGTGTAAGTATATACCTTTTTTTTCTTTTACAGACACTAATATGAAGTGTATCAAATGAAAAGCGAATTATACATTTTATGAAATTCTGTATAATTCTGCAAAATTTTGACACTTTTCTGTATACCAAAATCATAAAGCAAAAAAGTAAAAGCGGTGGTAAGCAGGAGGAGGAGGTGAAGGAGAAAAGAAACTGTTCTCTTTAGACGCGATTATACAATTATCTATGCAATTGTTTTATTCACAATATATTGTTATTTGGAAGATGATGATTCGCAGTCGAATCAACAATGCACATTTCGTCCTGTTTGGAACTCGTCAGCCAGCTGGACATACGTGCATTCCTCAGTGAGTGATGGTGTTCCCATTTGAGACTCAAACCAAGTACCCATCGTTCCAAACGTTATAAGTCAAAGAAAGCCACCTTTTGTGCAACAGGTGTTAGTTAGATGTGTATTTCCCGTTGATTGGTTATATATGAAATATGTGTGAATTGAATTTTCTAAAAAGTTTGCCAAATTAGAGAATATTGTACTTATAAAAATGATTAGCGAAACTTACTCAATAACTTGTGACATTTTACTACCCTTAATCATGTAGTATTGATACTAAATGAATAATACCTTGAAGAAAGTAAAAGATGATTCAACGAAGAAAATTTTCTCTTCATTAGCAAATTTATCTTCTTTCATGATGTCGTCACTTCTATATTTGCGATGCGTCAAGTTAAATAGGGACGCCTAGCTGCATAAAAACAGCTTAACAACACCAACAACATTTCACGTCAGCTAGCTATTTCCCAAACCAGCTCTACACAAGAGAGAACGTGCAATGACGTGAAATGGAAAGTATATCTATCAGTATCCGTATATCTACAAAAATAAACAATGGTATATATATGGTGTACGTCTGAGAAAAAATAACCAAAAAAGGATAATCCATGGTTTATCTGTCTACATGTTATCTTCAAATAACTGTACATTCGTATTTATATTCACCAAAAGCATAAAGCAGCCTATTATTGAGTAACATGGGAGTGAGACATAATTAATACAGTTACCTAGAACCGGTTCGTCATTATGACCCCAAAAATCTGTGAGCAGAAAAGATTTATTCATTCTCTTCTTTTAGTATGGTCTGAAACTCTTTCCCACTTGTTCGCTTCAGTTTTTAATAAGTAATTCACTGTTATCTCTCTTATATATTCCTTTTGTGCGTTTTACTGAGTTTTTCATTCTCACCTTCTTTACACCTATCAAGCGAGTAGTCAAACTCCTTGTTTTTAATTTAAGAAATTTGAGCCTGTCAAATTTCAAACCCTTATTTGCATTGTGCTATTGATTATTTCCTAATCTGTAATTGTATCAGCTCTGTCTCACACCCCTATTATTATTATTGTTCCCTTGGGTTCCTAGTGGAACATAGGGCTTCAGCTGCACGTTTCCACTTGCTTCTGTCTTGTGCTGTACTTTTCACTTGCATCCATGTTAATCCATACTGTTTCAGTTCCTCATCACACGATCTCCTCCATGTCACCCTTGGACGTCCCACTCGTCGCTTCCCTTTCGGGTTCCACTCGAGGGTCTGACGCGCGATGTCACCCAATGGCCTCCTCAGCGAGTGTTCAATCCATCTCCACTTCTTTCTCCTGCATATTTGTTGAGCGATTGGTTCTTGTTTTGTTTGTTCCCATAGTTTATTGTTGGTGATTCTTTCCGGCCATCTGATCTTCAGTATAGAGCGAAGACAGCTGTTGATAAAGGTCTGTAACAGGCTGTTGGAAATATTCTTTGTGACCCGCCAAGTTTCTGATCCATCCGTATAGAAGAACTGACTTGACGTTTGTATTGAAAATCCGAATTTCGTTGTTGATGCTGAGTGACGAAGATTTCCAGATTGGTTTCAGGTTGATGAATATGTTTCTCGCCTTCCCGATTCTCGATTTGACATCCTCGTCCGTTCCTCCTGTAGTTGAGACAATGCTCCCTAGATAAGTGAATGAAGTAACCTCTTTCAAATCTCTCCCGTTGATGATGATTGGCGCTGGATGTTGCTGATGCTGTTGTTGTTGTTGGTTGGTTATTTTCATAACCTCCGTCTTGTCTATGTTCACCTGGAGTCAGTCCTGTCTTTGCTGCTTCTTCGACCAGTTTGTGGGTTTTCGCTTGTAAGTCTTCGATTTTTGTGACATCAAAGATAAATCATCCGCTAAATCCAGGTCTTCTAGGTTCTTCACGTCGGTCCAGGATATCCCTGTCTTCTCGTTTCTCACTGTCTGACGCATAATCCAGTCCACAACCGTATTGGTAAATATGAATTCAGTTGTGCAGCCTTTGAAGATCAATTCGTCGATGAAGAAAATAATACCTTTTGAGTTTCTTCATATTAAGATAACGTACGATGAAAATACCTTGGAGACCGACAGTTTTCGCTGTATGTTTTGTCTTTAAACAGACTTTACATGGCTTTTTACTTAGAACGAATTCCAGACGTTTATCGAGGTTCTTATGTTTAAACTACTGACTGTGGTCTGAAAAAATGCTCTTATAAATATAATATACAATGTGAAGTAAGAGAATGTGATTTTTTCTTGATATTCCTATTTCGTTTCTCAATACTGGACTTAGCCAGCTGAAACGCAAAATGCGCCTTCATAGAGATGTCAAGTTTTTGCCAACTTTTAAAGTTGAGTTTCCGCCTAACACCAATCCATATATACTATTAGTAATATTTGATGTTTTTTTAAGAAACAAACTTCAATCGCTGTACCCCACTGGTTATGACTTCCCAACAGAACCCAGGCAACTACCTACCTGAGTAGGGCCAGTCGCTAGTGATCACTAGATTGATGTTCATGTATTGGTTTGCAGGTCGGGTGTGAGGACAGATACTGTCTGATGACATTAAGTAGTGGTCAGGCTATATCGTGAATTAGGAGAAGTCAGGATTAATGGGCAGGGAAACCTGATCGGGTCCCAGTAGCTTAATGGTCTACGATATCACCTTATAACCAGAGGGTCCTAAGTTCGAACCCTGATGATGCGTACAGATAAAGAGTTCCAAACCAGGGTGAAACAGTTACGTAGTACTCCCATGTTTCTCAATTGTTTTCTAACCGATGTCAGCTCATGGGGAATATTCGTACAAAAATTAATGTAATACTTTTTATCAGACTCATATTTATGCCGAATTTATGCTGGTTGGATATTCTGAACTCCCTAGTTAATTTATTGTCGTCATATGTAAACTTAATTAGGACATTTTATAAGGTAAACACCCATGAATTGTTGATACATTTTTTGTTTTGAAGTGAAATACTGAAAATTCCCAATTAACAGACTGAATATACTCAGTTCGAGTCTCACTGGGAATATTATCACTTACCCGAGGGGTAGATATATCCAAATGACGAGCCCTAAATAGGACGAAACGCACATCAGGGATCCTACTACCAGCCATCACCGAAACAGGTAACTTTAAGTTCTTAATCCAGATAATATCTAGCCATTTATTCAAGAAGCCAACATATCTAACTAAAACTGATCACTGCGATCAGATACATTGACAGGAAATCACAAACATGTATGGATAACTTTAACGCGTATAATCTTACTCATTAGAAGAGTCTGTGAATATTTGACGGCATGAAATAGGATTTTATAGTTTACATTAATAAGTAGTAATTAAAGGCTTCGTTGTAAACTTATCATTACTTATTTGCCATAAAATGTAGGTAGTAATAAGATGTTAGTTAGTCAGTCTCTGTGATAATGAACAACTGGAAATGTAACCTAATAGAGACTACTAACTGACTGGTTTCAATGTAGAACTTTACACAGATGTGCAGTAGCACAAGGTACCACATTCCCTCCACGTAGCACACAAAGCAAGAGAAGCGATTGAAGAGACATTCAGAAGAGACAATAAACAGAAATATGAGGTAAAAGAATGGTAATATGGAAGAACAATAGAATTTTATTAGATATGAAAAATCACAAAGAGTGGATGCATCTGCTCCAATGAGAACGATTTACAGCCGTATCAGCTATTGTCTCCAGTAAATGATTGTCTCACTGATGTCTATTAAGGCGGGCAATAAAACTAATCAAATATAAATGGTTTAATTACATAATTATTAGGGTAATATGCACCTCAGACATGACCCTGTGTACTGATTGACTTATATGGCTAATTGGATACCATTCACACCAACCAGTAGTGCTTCCTAAGCAGACTGAAGTGATTTAAACACCCGATGTTCGTTTCACTCGTTCAGAGCCAAACTGATCACTGGTGTATCCGATTTGGCTCACATCAGATGAGCCGAATTTTCTCATAGCCATATCAAGGTCTGTGATTTGATGATAGTGAACAATAAATTGCGTCCGAAACGTCATCCAGTAAATAATACTTTCTCAATAAATGACATATTCAAAAACCACAAATGTCCGAAGAATGCGCATAGAATGCACGACAGAAAGCAGTAATATTTATTCATTCGACTTAATGAGCACAATCCCCAACTGCTTGATAAACTATCAACTAATTGTGCTAAATATCGTGAATCGGAAGATGTTGAAATTCATGGACCACTGGATTGGGTTCAGTGGCTAAATGACAACCAAAAGGTCCTGAGTTCGAACCCCAGTAAGTCCCAAACTAGGGCGAAATATCTGTCCAGCACTTCCTGGTTTTCTAATAATCCTCTAAATGATGTCAGATTGTGATCAATCCTGTTTCAGAACCTTGCATTAACATTCATAACTTCACAGCTATACAGATTACACATTCTTGTATAATATACTGATGAATATTTAGTGAAAACAGTGATTTAGAAAGAAGAAAAAACCCATAAAAACATGACAGATAAAATCAAATTGTTGTTGTTGCTGTTTTCAAAGAAAACAATTCTTAAAATATTCTTCCTGTTTTTTCCAGTGTTTATTCCAACCACAGACTTTTTATTTTATTATTATTATTTCTTTTTTAGGTAAAAAAACCCCGATATAGTTTCATCTATCATAAAGTTGAACAGTGTTCATAGCTGTAATCAGTTTTCTTTGTATTTTACAAGAAATAGTTTCCTAAAAATACTTAAATATGTGTACCCACCCCCTCCCACACACACTCACACACATTCACAATCATATATGGTAGACATATACATTACAACAAGATATACGAGCGCACCTTAAACTAAGCATCACAGTTATCTACCAAAAAAGGGTGTTAAAAAAAATTATGTCTAATTTCACTTCGATGAAAGCACTCCGTTTTATCATCAGCCCTATGCACGGTGTATTTATTTTACTGGGGAATAGACGGAAGATTTTTTTGTTTAGTAACTACGATATATATATATATATAAATAATTTGCAGCATTGTTACTTCATAAAGCACAAAGCAAAAGCAAAGTTACCAAACACCTCACTGAATAGGGCTTATATTATTCATAAATCAATCAGAAATCATTATCCCCCAACATTTCAAAAGGCAATAAAATGAAGGTTAAATAGTGAAATTTTTTAAAAGAATGAAAACACTCAAATCTTGTCCATTTTCTTTTTAATGCTTATCACATAGTCTGTAAATAAGTAAAATAAATGTTCCATTGGGGTTTGTTTGATAACACATTGAAACGATCGGTAATTTTGGAATTAAAGCATTGATATGTTTATGATATAATCAAAGGGATGAAATATTAATTTCTAACTTGCTTAGTTCTTTATTGATGTGTATATGTGGCATTAAATGCCTATTCATTGGAAGCAATTAACACTAACAGAAATCATTATATTTATTGATGAAGTATTTCTAGGGGAATATGAATGATTGCTTAAAGATGATTTCAGTATTATGTATCACTGTGAATTAATTTTTTTGTTTCAACTCTATTAGTTACCTTTGATATTATTATTATTTTATTTCTTTATGTTCCCAGTGAAACAAAGAGCTTAAGGCTAGAGTCCTGAAGTTTCGGTAGCAGTGGTGTTAACTTTTACGGGGTGGGGTTGGTAGCCTCGTGCCCAAACATCCCCCTTTACTGGCCTTACTATCGGCTTAGCGAGGTAAAGGAGTGAGCCGGCCGAGAATCGAACCCTGGTCCACTGCGTAGTTGGACAGTATTCTACCATTGAAACACCGATTCACTAACTTTATTATGTATATTATTATTCTTACTGTAGCATATGGTTTCATCAGGATATACCGACTTTACTCTGTTCTCCGCAGTTTTATTTAGCTAAATCCACGATTGTCTAAGGGCTTTCATTTCCACTTGACACTGTCTCCTCTATATCTCCTTCGGAAGCTCAACTCGTCGTTTCCCATTTGGTTTTGCTAGCCAATCCTAGTTCTGGAAAACGAGGGAAGTTTTTACCCCAAAAAATTAGTCTAAATGCTACAGAAACTTGAAAGCACAGGAAAATTACACGAAATAAACTTATTCTTTGCTGGAATCAGAAATAGGAAACGACGTCAGTTGGTGAGAGCTCCCTGGAGGCTAGTAAGACGATGTGTCTTTTTCTGATGAAAATGAAAATAAACATTGGGGATATGGAATGTCCTCTTGATGTTTGAAGCTTGACAGCCTGCTCAAATTGGCTACTGACAGATTTCCATAATTGTCAAGTTATACTGCAAGAGCAATATGTAACATTATGAAGTTAAAAAGGGTCAAATGTGAGACAGGAAAGAAGCAATACTTGAATATCACTAACGACTGGCCCTATTCAGGTAGGTAGTAACATGGGGTTCTAGTGAGAAGTCGTGACCAGTAGGGTACAGCAGGTTGGGCGTGAAGATAAATACTCGCCCACGACATTAGCTAGTCACGCTATATCGTGAGTTGTCAGAAGTTGGAATTCATGGGCCGGTCATTGGATCGGGTCTCATTGGCTTAATGGTCTACGAGCTCACCTTGTGACCAGAGAGTCCTGGGTTCGAACCCTGACGGTGGGTGCGTACTGATTAAGAGTCTCAAACCGGGGTGAAACAGTTACCCAGTGCTCCCAGGTGTTTTTCCAATGGTTATCTAACTGATGTCAGCTCATGATGAAATCCTTAACCAATCAATCAAGTCCCTACAAACCAATACCTGAATGTTACTGTTTTCATTGAGGTAAATAGTTTAGTTGGAAAACTTTCACTGTCTTTCTAGACAGCATCTTCAGCGATAATCACCTCTTGTGGTTACAGTTACGATACTCTTGATGAATTTTAAAAGCTCACTGCATACTTAGGTTAGCACTGGAAATGTTGTCTAGAAGGATAATGAAAGCTTGACATATGCACCATTATCATCAGATTGAGATATAAAATCTCTCCATTATTCCAATAGGAAAATATAATAAACTGCTAGTCTTTTTTCTGATGTATGGGTGATTGTTCCCATAAGTTAAGAAACAAATACTCATGAGTATCGATTTGTTTGACACGAGTTTCCACAAATAATGTTAAAACTTTCTCAGGATATCTTTGTCTTCTCAGGCATATTTTTGTTTATCAACTTATCTGTGAGATTGTCACTATGCTTCAAAGATTCTTCTTTCATTTTATGATCCGTTTAATGAATTAACAGGAGCTTGTAAATATGACGATTTCTTTCATATGAGAACACAACCTCTTGAGCTATATAAAACTCTTATAAAATTTTCATCAGTCTTCTCTGCTAATCTCAGATGCAATAATGAATAAAATACTCAAGACATTATATTAGAAATCTAATGTCACTCAAAAATACATATTACACATTTTGTCTCTTTAAGTAAGTATTCGAATAGTAGTTAGTCTAATTATGCTATCACCACTGTTAGTGATTTATAAATATTTACAATTTCTTGTTGCTTTTTCTAAGTCGAATCGATTATTGTTCTATGAAACCATACGCTTCCTGGACAATCAGTCTGATATAGCCTGCAGTTATGCATTGATTATCCGATAACTGGGTATCTTCACATTTCAGTGTATAATGATGTTTCTAGCTTGATTCAGTACTCCAAGAAATAATGATAGGTTCATAAATGTCAGGAGGAAAATCACGATGACAGAATTCGAAAATTTTGGAAAGTTGTACTAGTATTTTCGTCATTATTCTCCTATGTTCTGGATGGAATATAGGGATTTAGCAGCACATTTCCACTGTACTGATTTCTTGGCAGCCCTCTTAAGCTGACTCCACAATTGTTCATAAGCTTTTACTTCTTCTTCATACAATCGCCTCCATGCTACCCTCAGATCCACGCCCAGCTTGTCGCTTCCATTGGGATTACACTAGAGGGCGCGGTGGTTGATGTCGCTCAACGGCCTGCTCAGCATGTGTCTAGCACATTTCCACTTCCTTCGTTATATTTGCTTGACAACAGATTCTTTGTCAATTTTTCCCGATGGTTCCTTGTCATTTATCCTTTCCAGTTGGTCATCTGATTTTCAGCTTCGAATCAGTAAAAATAGCTGTTAGTATGAGTCTGCAGCAGTTTGTTGGAAATCCTTTCGATGACGCGACCGCCAAGTGCGTGAACCATATAAAAGTGCTAACTCAACTGACGTTAGTGTTGGAAATCTGAAGGTCGTCCTTTATTCTGTGTGCAGCAGATTTCCATACCGATATGTGAGTAATGAACAGCTGCCTCTTCCTGTTCCAATCCTGCGTGGCTTTGACCTCCTCATATCTGCTGCTTGTGGTTAAAATGATTCTGTTTCAAGTGGCTAAGTGAAAGAAGTGAATTTTCTCAAGGTTAAAAAAATAAGTCAACCTCATTCATATTACAAGTAAAGGTAGATGATTAAAACAAGTGAAGATGAAATACCCTATCGAAGTATGCGTAACAACAAAATGTTTCGTGGTCCAGTTCGGATATTTTCACTGCAAGAGAAATGTGAATTATTTTAAGTGGAAAGTTCACAAAACAGTGCTAGTCTATTCTATAGGTTCATCATACGTAGGTACTTGATATGATTATGAGCAATAGTTTGTTCTCAAAACGTCATCAGTTAATATTGCTGTACAACACTGTGTGATTTATCAAAATAAAATTTTATCCCCAATCGAGTTATACTCTACCACAGTACCCAAGTTTTATGCTTATATTCTATAGGTTCTTTTTGGCAATCTTTTTATATGATTTTATTAGTCATTTCAACTACAGATGGAACAGATGAAGATGTCAAAGCTAGCCAGCCAAAATCGGAAATGCAAGATATACTTTCATCAACCTGAAACCAGTTAGGAAATCTTCTGCACTCACTCAGCCAGCATAAAGAACAAGATTCGGATTTTCAACACAAATGTGGAGTCAGTCAGTCAGTTCTCCTATACGGGTCAGAAACTTGCACTGCGTGTCACGAAAAGGATTTACAACAAGTTACAGAACTTTATCAACAGCTGTCTTCGTTGGCTCCATTCTGAAGATCAAATGGCCAGCCGGAAAGAATTAGCAACAAGAAAATCTGACAACAAACCAACCAAGAGCCGACTGTTCAACAAAGAGCTAGGAGATAGTGGAGATGGCTTGGGCATACATTCAGGAAAACGTTGGATGACATCGCGCGCAGTGCAAACCATTGCTCGAATGGAATCAGAATGGGAAGCGACGAGTGAGTCGTCTGCGCGAAGGTGACATGGAGGAGATCGTGTGGCGAGGAGGAGATGAGATATTGTGGGCAATCGTGTACCCAGATGAAGAGGACAGCAGAAGATAGCACAAAGTGGAGTAGTATTATTGAAGCCCTATGTTCCACTCAGAACTCAAAGAATAATAATTACCTGCTGCTTTATATTTCCCGAATAAAATATTTACCGATAACAAAGAATCAAGAAGAAGATTTCTATGGATTCATAAGTATTAAATGTTCCTTTCCTGGAGGATGAGTTTCATCCAAGCTAATCATTTACATGTGCAGAATATTTGGCTCACCGTCGTCTAGGATGTTAACAGAAATCTATTAAATTAAACGCATAATGTGATGGACATCTAAAATCATTCTACACTGTTGTTTAGTGTGCTACACTGTGATTATGGTGTCAACTATTCGTTGTTATCAACATTTCCAGTCCTGAATGTTGTTTTCATATTTTTTATTATTCAGAAACAAGAAACATCTGCAGTTATGACGAAGTTCTCCTTTCTTCTGAGGTTCATATTCGCATGAATTACTGATAAATTCGTTAAGGTGATATAACAATAATAATTTGTTCTGTTCGACTAAACTGTATTTTCACGAAGAGAAGAATTCCCTTGCAGGTAATCACGCAGTACATACTGTCCAACTGACACATTTAAATAGCCTTTATTTCCATCATGAAAAGGCTGACGATGCTGCAAATCGTATAAAAGCAACCTTCAAAACTGTATCGTTCCTGACATCCTTTTATTTTCTTGACTCTACTAATAAATAAATGGAAGATGTACTTAATTTTCTATAGTTTGGTTTGTAAGGGTTAGTTATGTTTTTACGAGCAGATCACGGATTAAGGATGGATGTCTCACCGACGACAATAGTTGGGGTCGCGCTAAATCACGAATTCGTAGAAGTTAGAATTCATGGGCCCGCACTCGAGTCGGGTCCCAGTGGCTGAATGGCATACGAGCTTGCCTTGTAACCGGAAGGTCCTGAGTTCGAACCCCTGTAGTGGGTGCGTACTGCCGATGATTCCCAAACTAGGAAGCAGAAACAGCTGTCCAGCACTCCTCGGTTTTCAATGGCTCTCTGACTGATATCAATCCGTGATCAACTTGTAAAAAGATATAGTTAAACTAGTGACACAAATCGACTGAGAATATACCATGATGAAACAGTCCATTTCACACATTTATTCACCTTCATGAATTTGAATAAAGCAAGAACAACAGTGGTTTGGGCAGAATAATATGGTATCACCACCTATTTCGTTGACTTCTCATCAACTGCTTATAGCCCAAAGACAATATTAAGTTTATCTACAGAAACAATTTTACCATACTTGCAAATTGTATATGATGTCAGTTGATAGGAGGTCCCGAACTCAGTGAACAGTGCTCAGAAAATTACGCTTATATAATTTTCGCACAGGGACTTCAAGTCCAAACAAATTAAATGTATTCATACAATGTCAAAGGAGTTACGTAATAAGGACGAGGGGTGAGTAAGAAAATGAGTAACTAATAAACTGGGTGGCAATGTACTGAGTTAAACTCAAATAAGAGACAAGCAAAATTACACTATATCAAGGGGGTTAAGGTTCAAGCCAATGATTTCACAATCAAATGAAAGTGAGAATAAAGCCATCCATTTGCCAGGGCAAGGAAAGACTGATAACTGAATCTTTCTGAACACATAAATTGCGTTTCAGGGGTTTAATAGAGATTGCTTCGGCAAACTTGAGTAGAATTGAGCTTCTTTGTTTATTCTTGATTTAAAAGGACTTCACGATTTCCACCTTATGCGGTGTTAATCATCATCTTACACACCCCTGGTCTTTATTACGTAACTCCTATACCATTGTATGCATACATTTACTTTCTGTAAACTTGAACTCCCTGTGTAAAAGCTACATAAGCGTAATTTTTTGAGCACTGTTCACTAAGTCCAGAACCTCCTATCAACTGACATCATGTAAAATTTGAAAGTATGTTAAGACATCACTGTACATGAACTTAATAATAATTAATTTAAGCTGTAAGCAGCTGATGTGAGGCTAACGAAATCAGTGATGGTACCATATTATTCTACACAAACCACTGTTGTTCTTGCTTTTTATTTAAACAGTCTATTCTGAAATGAATTAATCATTAAAGATTGCAAGATTATGAGTGAAGTATCTGAATGAGAAAGGGAAAAGACTACTTCCAAGTGTTAGTCTGCAGGATTTTCACACAATTTCAAGTTATGTCTTAGGTCTACCTTGTATTCTGAAGGTCCCAGATTCGATCCCTATCGGTGGGGTTATGTGTGTATACCTCAAAAGAATCTTAAACTACGGTGAAATAGCTGTTCGATAAACACTCCCTGAATTTTTACGCTTCTCTAGATCACATCAGTCTGTGATTTCACTTGAACTTTATCGTTCACAATTAATAAAATTCTAAAGAAAATTTTATAAACAAATACATACACCTAATTATGTCTATGCGTCAGAGGTTCAGAGGTAGAATCCTCACCAACCACGCTTCGCGTGGTACAGGCTTTGATCCCTTGTCGACTCACTTCTAAAGTTGCTTTAATCTGTAGTAAGGCCCGGTGAAGAAGGGAGTTTGGATGTTAGAAGCAAGCAGCTTTACTGGGCAAAGAAAAAAACACCACTGCTACTGAAACTTCAAGCCTCAAGCTTGAAGTCCTATGCTCCGCTTGAAAAGCAAAGGAATGAAAAAGAAATCTGAGTCAAAGTCAAAGGGTTTACCAATGAATTTTTTCAGTTTATTTACCTTCCTCACCTTATTTAGCCAGTCATTCACTTCAACGGAAGAAAACATTGAAAAATATTTTTCTTCTTTTGAAAAAGAAAACATGTACATCCGTAAAGTTATTTTGGGAATATTTTGCAATTGCTTCTGATTGGTCATTTCAGTAATAAAAATGAAGCATAACCAATGAATAATTTTTGGGATTTTTTTTCCTCTTCTAAATCCTAATTCTTTAATTATCTTTGGATGAATTCAATCTCATTAATAAATTCACAAACATTATTGCCTCCAAATTAACGAAAAAGTATACAAGTGAGAAAAAAACATAAGTAAATAAACCATAAACCAGAGAGAATACATAATGCAGAAATTCATATTAACGCCTAGTCGATTGAAAGTTTTTAAAATTCTTCTATACATATACTGGATTTGTTCAAGTTATGTACAGTGTATGCGATATAATACTGTCTATCAAAATGATGATGTACCTTCGGTGTATAAAATGCCTAAAAAGCATTCAAGTGAGTTAAGGTTATCAGGATATTATGAATAGTTTTTTTCAATTATTATTATTATTTCATTCCTTTTTCTTCCGTGTCAAGCATAGGACTTCAAGCTTGAGGCTTGAAGTTTTAATAACCGTAGCTGCTATTGTTGTTTTCAGCCTCACACCCAGCCTTCCCTCTTTACCGGGTCTACTACTGTCCAAGACAATTTTAGTAGTGCATCAGCCGAGAGTGGAACTCGGGACCACATGAGGCGTTGTTGGTGAGGATTCTACCTCTCGACCACCGAGGCGCACATATAAATAAGTGTATGTGTTTATTTATAAAATTTTCCTTGCATTTCTAATGACTATGAAAGAAAAATTCAAGTTTAATCACAGCCTGTGATATCGGTTAGAGAAACATAAAAATCTAGTGAGTCTTCGACAGCCACTTCATCTTAACTTGAGACTCTTCAGAACTACGCATCCATGACGCCACCACTAGAGGTCGAATGTGGGTCCTTCAGAATACGAGACGAACCCATGATGTCACTTGTAACCAATCGAATCCCCACAGACCACTCAAATCATTGCAGTTTTCGGTAAGAATTCGTCTTAGAATAGATTGTCTTATAATGGTAAATTGTCAGTTCAGTGTGAATAAGAAGTTCAAATGTGTCTTTCATTTATTTATCGACAGAGTGGAAAAATCGAAACGCCCTAGTTATGATACTGTTCGGAACTTCATCCTTTTTGTGGTTTACAACATCGTCAGTCTTTTTTATGATCGAAATAAAGGCTATTTAGGTATTGCATAATTTTACACAGTAAAGATTTTCGCTTTATGAAATTAGAGTTTAGTTGGATGGAACACTTTATTACTGTTATATGACCTTGGCTGAATAACTCGATCACGGATTATTCCCTTTTTTGTTACAAGTAATGTCACTTGAAATGAAGACGTAAAGGAAACAAATTTCGACCATGCATAAGACACATCAACTTTTCATTAGGGTTTCTCAGTGTAAACAGTTTTGTCAGCAGTTTTACTGTCATGATATAATTTTAAATTCCCTCAGCTAGCATATTTTAAATATATGTTCCGACCTCAGTGTGGTGAACTGGATCATGTGACAGGCCTACATGAGATCGACGAAAAGACAGTGGATAATCTGGGCTTCACAGATGATTAATAAAGTCGTTTCCTTCACTTAGATACCTAGACAGAATTGTTTCAACTACAGATAGTCGACATTGGATGATGAATGTCAGCGACAGGATCGGAAAAAAAAACCTTCATTGATTTTAAATCATTGTGGAAATCTGCTGCACTCAGCATAAAGAACAAGATCAGAATTCAAATGACTAAAGTCAGGTCATTTCTACTATATGTCTCAGAGACTTCGTGAGCGCATCACTGAAAAAAATTCCAACAGACTGCAGATTCGGTGGTCATCCAGAAAGGATAAGCAACAAGGAACTCTGACGAATAACCAACCAAGAACCTATCGCCCAAGAGATAAATAGGATGAAATAGAGATGGAGTGACATACGCTGAGAGGACCGTCAAGTGATATCACATGCTGGATAGGCCCTCAAGTGGAACCTCAATGGGAAATGATTCGTTGGGTATGGGTCTGAGGGTGACACGGAGCAGACAGTGTGAGGAGGAAATGAAAATTTTGTATGCATTTGTCGAGCCAACTGAAAAGACAACAGAAAGCAGAGATAAAATCTAGATGTGCTCCTGAGGTCCTATGTTCTACTGAGAACCGAAAGGAGTATTAGTAATGACTGATTTTAAATTCTTCAGCTGACAGAAACACTTCCAGTTAATTTATACGGCTTATATTATCAATACATACCTAAAAGTTACCTTTCGTACTTTTTTGTGAATTTACAGCTGCATAATTAATATTATGACAATTTAACAGAAGACCAATATATTTAACTCTCTAGTTAAACTTATTAGGAAATTTTTCCATTTATTTTCAATTCAGTTTTGATTTTTCCGTTGATTTAAGATACAATTTAGGGAAAGTTTTTAAAAGAAGACCGGACTACTTCGCCCTCCCACCAAACATTTTAAAAATCATAATTCTTCAAATTAATTTATTCCTATAACTACTTCATCTCTAATTACAAGTCATAATCTCACTGGTGACTGGCCTTATTCCGGTAGATAGTAACCTGGGGTTCTAGCGGGAAGTCGTGACCAGTGGAGTACAGCAGGTCGGGTTTGAAGAAAAATACTAGTCGATGACATTAGCTAGTAGTCGCGCTGTATCATGAATCGGCAGAAGTTGAAATTCATGGGCTAGCCATTGGATCGGGTCCCAGTGACTTAATGATCTACGATCTCGCCTTGTAATCAGAAGGTCCTGGGTTTGAACCCTGACGATTGGTGCGTACGGATAAGGAGTCCCAAACCAGGGTGAAACAGTTACCCAGTATTCCCAGTTTTTTCAGTGGTTTTCTAACCGATGTCAGTTCATGATGAAATCCTGAAATTGTCTAAATCGTTTTATTTGTCTTTAATGATCTGTTACGTAATCAACTTAAACACTTGCTTATTCCTTTATTACTCTTCATTTTTCTAAAATTATACATTATGCAATACACGTGTTGTAACCATTTCTACCCTTAATTGTGTGTATTAATTCTCTTTGTTAATTATCACCCCCTTGACATGTTGATACTGACTAATTATTGTTAAAAAAACTTATCAATACTAGATTGATAAATTTCTTTTATTACATTAAAAATGCTATAAATATTTTTTATTGGACACTAGTAAGTAACTAGTGTAATGCATCTAACGCTATCGTTGGTGAAGATTCAATTCTACCAGTCAAGTTTGCAATGTGTTCACCATGCCTCTAACCATCCAATACCAACAGTTCACAGTGCACCGTGATGGTGAGCCACATTTCGAAGGTGAAATCAAAACTGGGATTGAAGTTTCTAATTCAAAATCTACCGCAATTCAGATTTATATACCATCTTCAACTATCAAAAATGTCTACTAACCAATGGCTATCTCAGAAAGTTTCACTATCAGTGGCTCTGCCAACATATAGGTGTCTGGCAACAAATTTTCAGAATGTTTTATGTGTACATACTTTCTTATACTTGGATGGAATATAATATATCGGGTAATATATATATATATATACATGAATGTGTTAGTAAAACTATTGGGTCCTACTTCAATATTTCAATGGTAGGATCCTCGCCATGCACGTGGGAAGTTCCGGTTCTTTGGAGAACCCAACCCTATACTTCTTGCAGTCTGCTAGCTACTAGAAAGCCTGGAATGGAAGGAAAGCTGACAGTGAGGTAAGCAATCTCACTCCGCAAAAGAATATGCCAACACTATTGAAAACTCAAAGCCTTAAGCCCTATTTTCTACTTAGAACGTATTGGATTAGAAAAAAGTGAAGACAGTGTTGAAGAAACCAAAATGTCGACCTATGGGAAGGTTCGATTGTATAGATTGTGTAAACAGTATCTACTGAAGTATTCAAAGACCAGGTTTCCAACGGTCGTCTTTCAGCAGATTCGTCGAAGTATCATCTGTAATATATGCCATGAATTCCAAGTGACACATTAATGTAGTTAGACAGTTTATTGCATATATATTTTACCAACCATCTGTCCAAAGGTTAAATAATAAAAATATTATGTTCAACTGAATTCGCTAACCTTGAAATCTGCCATCGGCAAGTAAAACACCTGCAGACTATGCATAATTGCATATAATTCGCATAACATCATTTCTCAAAAGAAGCAATAACTTCTGCAAGGTAAAATTATACCAGATTTCTCTATTTATCATATCATAATCTAACTTGGTTTTTAAATAGAACGATTATTAGCCTTACCGCCTAAACTTTAACATGTATGACTAATTATTTCAATGCTTTACATGCATGCATTTATGAACATTATATATATAAATGGTTATACTGAGTGAGGTAAGATTTAATTAACGATGGCATACAGTACAAATCTTTCCAAAAATTATACCTAACGAGTTGAAAAATATCTCGCGTTATTATATATGTATGTATATATGCATATATGCTTGACAGTTACAACATTCAGTGATTATTTGAACTCTTCTTTTTTGAATACTAGGTAATATTAAAACAAACAAAAAGACGTTAATGATTGTCATTAAATTGACAAGTGATAATATATATATTTGATTGGTTATAGATAAATCTTTATGAAACTCACCAGGTCATCATTTTTATTACGATTCATGTAGATAAAAATCATAACACTAAAAAAAAGAAAGAAACAGAAACCTACCAATCATTGAACATTGGACAAGTCAATCATTTGTTCAAAAATTAGTTTACCGCCTAATTTGAATTTAAGCGTATACACGTATGCTTGCATACATATGCTTAAATTTCTGGAGTATTTAGTAAAAAATAAATATACTCTCGTTGAAATTTTATAAGCAAGTAAATTTGTAAATCTTAGAAAAACAGTTTCTTATTTTTCAAAAGTCACCATCTTGATCCTTATCAAATATTTTCATAGTTTACACTTAAAGAGGTGATAGGTAGACTCTTTATTTTCGGTAAAATTAACAGATTTTCAGGTGGAAGTTTTATAAAACATCAAAGAGATTGAACTGTTTGTAAATGTCAGAAATTTCCGCAAAATAGTAATTAAAAGTTCTAAAGTGCTGAGAAAAATAAAAGTAAATGTGATGTCAGAGTTTGTATGTACCACCTGATATGCTGCTAAAAAAGAAATATTTTAGGATAACAGGAAAATTTCTGAAATCTAATTAAATGTAAAATTCATTCATTTTTCTTTTTGTACAGACATCAAAATGACCAGTTTTTATCAAATTTACCAATCTAATCATCTCTTATTTGCTAACATATTTAAACTCGGTAGTAGAGGGAATAAGATTTACACCTGAATTGTAAAATGAACAAGGAGAATAAGCTATGTTAGAGTGTAAAATAAAAATGGACAGAAGAGAGGAAGTTATGCACTACTGTTCATAAAACGTCTGTCACACAATCTAGTAGATACTTGAACTCTAAGTCAACTCATTTGTTATGAGTAAAGGCAAGCTTAGCTGAGTACCCAGTCTAGTAAAAATGATAAGTAACACATCAAAACACCTAAATAGTGAAGTGAAACAGAGAGGAGAAGCAGTATCGGTAAACAACTATTTCATGAAATTAATTAAGAATGTATGGAAACCACAGTACTGCCATATAAGGAAGTGGTATCCAAAACCACACGTAGGGTGGTATTAAGACCTACAAAATTCCTCTGGGACAAGCTCTGTAGGCTAAATCATCCTACTGACCCAGTTAAATGATATCGGCGCTTAAGGCTTTATCTAGAAAGACAATGCAACCCTTGACAGTTAAACCACACATCTGAGAGAACATAACCACATCAAAAGGTATTATAATATGCCTACATTAAAGAGACAATAAATAAACCAGTCAATTAATTTTATGTTCAAATCAAGCAGTTTATGAATGAAGTACAACATAAAAGGTTTCTGGTATTGTCGCATCATTTGAGCACGCACGTGGTAGGCGTTTGATACTCAGTCGAAGCATGCCTACTTCAGTGGTCGATAGTAGGGCCGTAATAAAGCGAAAGTTGAGTGTAAGACTAACGAACCCACCGATTGAGTTCCTATTTTCCACTTGCAACGCAATGAATGAAGTAAAACGATTCGATGAATTTGTAAGTATTGATTCTTTATAGGGATTGAGTTTGATTGGTTGGAGGATTTCATCATGAGCTGATATCAGTTAGAGAACCATTGAAACAACCGGAGCCGGAGTACAGTACAGCTGTTTCGTCAACCTAGTTTGGAACTCTTCAACAGTACGCACCCGCACTGCAGGGTTCGAATCCAGGACCTTCTGGTTACAAGACGAGCTAGCTCGTAGACCATCACTAGCGACTGGCCCTATTCAGGTAGCTAGTTACCTGGGGTTCTAGTGGGAAGCCGTGACCAGTAGGGTACAGCAGGTTGAAGATGAGGACAGTTACTCATCGAAGAAGACATTGCGAAGTGGTCGCGCTATGTCATGAACTGGCAAAAGTTAGAATTCATGGGCTGGCCATTGGATCGGGTCCCAGTGTCTTAATGGTCTACGAGCTAGCTCGCCTTCTAACCAGAAGGTCCTGGGTTCGAACCATGGCGGTGGGTGCGTTCAGTGAACAGCCTCAAACTACGAAGCAACATCTGCCCAGTACCCCCTACAGGTTTTCCAATGGTTCTCTAACCAATGTCAGCTCATGATGAAATCCTCCAATGAATGGATAAATCTTCTAACATTGTCTAGGCGTCAGTACTAGATGGAAACACATCAACAGAAACCGAGTATATCGACTAAACATAACCAGTCAACGAGAAATGTAAAGTTATTTTAAAATTAATAATAAAATGAATATACCTCAGTTTCACTGGTTATTATAGGAAAACTTACGTATTGACTCTTGTGTTTCTAATAACAGATGAAGTTAAACTTTAAGCACCGAAGTAGTGCGGCCCCACCAATGACCTTGGAACGCTTGGTCAATAGGTTAGTGAAGCCAGGTAAATAACACGATAACCATGAATAAAATGTACTAAATGAAATTTTACGATTTTAAATGGGATATCTGTTAAGTTTGAGTTTGAGTTTTGAAAAGATTAATTTAGTGTTGTTTAGGTTAAGAGCAGGTCAGGGTTATGTCAAACTAATAAGGGAGATATTAGAGTTGATTCGAGTTAGATTATGGTTAGTTTAGGGATAGTTTCACGTTAGGATTAGTGTTAGAATACCTAGATGAATATATGTATAGAATATGGTTTAATTAATCGACTGACACTGCAATGGGAAACTGGTAGGTATTTTTGTCACACGTCAGAGATGGGTGTCTTGTGTGACAGTTTCATGCCACTATATTCATTATTTTCATGGATATATGTACTCTATACGTAAAAGTGGTCTTTTTCAAGTGATTGGTGCGTTGTACTTCTTCAGTGCTTAAATTTAACTTCGCCTAGTAAAATCAACGAAGTTATTCCCCAACAAGAATGAACATCTATTAAAAGATTTCGTAAAAACGGATTTGTCTGATTAGAGCGAGTAGATTACATCCACTCCACACTGTAGACGAAAAGGAGATATTCATAAGAAATCGTGGCGAAACACAAGAGAACAACAAACCAAATGACTCTGAACAAATTAGACATGAATTCTGGCATCAAATGACACAACTTCGCAAGAAGGATGTATGGAGCGAATCCCTGACCCTGGTGCAAGTAGACAAGTTAAACTATAGTAGCCACGAGAATACATGACCTTTGACAACCAATTATATCAAAACATCTGATCAACTCAGATTATACCTTCTTTTCTGTATTTATTTAACGAGTTCTAGGAGGGTCAAGTGTTTGATTGCTGTATGAATAGTGGAATAACAGGAGTTAAAAAAATGCATATGTGGGTGACATGAGGGGGATCATGTGTAGAGGATTCGAAAGCTTATGGGCAGTCGTGGAAACAGTGCAAAACAGTGAAACGGCGATCTACTTCTGAAGCCCTTTTTTCCACTAGAAACCCAAGGGGATAATAACAATAGTAACAATACAAAGTAAATACTATGAATACGACTATCCTAAGTTGGTGACCACATTGTAAATTTTGTAGGATAAAATTCAATCAGTAATTAAGAACCAGATAGTAAATTATTGGTGTATTAATCTTTTCCGAGTGACTAAAAATAATACAATATTCCATTACAAGTTTAGTGATTTCAGAAGCAATAATTCCTATCCCACGGAATTAACTTCTGATACGATAATGAACTAAATAACATCTCATCATTTTAAAAGGCAAAATGACTCCTCAAAAGCGTACTGTGCTACTACTATTAGTATTATTGTTATTATCATCTTCCCTTCAAAATTAACGGATCCTCTATATTATATAAACTAACCTGGGGCGTGTATTTTCAAGTCTAATTGTGTGAGACTAATTTATTTTAAACAATAACTTATTATTATATAGTTTATGAGAATTTTTGTCAGTGGGAAATTCGATTTCCCTATTTTCTGTGTTTGTGTGTGTGTGTGTGTAAAACTGTGAATTTGAAATAAAAGAAAATAAGGGGACAATCTAATTAATAATTATAAAACTTATTTGCCCATTGAATAAGTGTTGATTTTCTTCTTCTCTACGCATCAACTTACAACTGTGTTAATTTGAATTACATAGTGACCTTAACAATGGCCTTGAGACGTACAATAAACAAAGATCAAATATCATTTAAATTTGAAAATATTGATTTTCAGTTAGCAAACAGAAAGTAAAGTTAATAATGGCAAATTTGTAGCTCAGGTGGATTATTTTGATGTTGTTGCGTCCCCTGAGGTATAAACCAAAAGACCTAATAGCAGATTTTATCGGCAGTAACTGTCTTTATACTATCGTCATGACATTTTTGAACTGAGAGTAACTCAAGGTAGTTCTGATTAACTATACAGTAGAACGCAAAGATTGATTTCCTGAGTTTCGAACAGAACCAATCGGTTTTGGTCGTTACAATGATTTTATATTATTGCATCAAGATGCAATATTGCCAGCATATACTTTGTGTTTATTGTTCTTGCTTCGATACACAAATGTCTAACAATGTAAGATCCATAAACTTTCATGTATTAAGTTTGGGGAACTGATTACCATTTACGGTCTAATAACAGACAAAGTTTCAGGTTTTTTAGATTCTATAAACGAAATTTATAGAAAAGTGAAATATGATTGAAATACATTTTAATACAGAAGAATGGACATGATTAAAACTGATCAGTATCTATGACTATTGATGATTCAAAGGACTAGAAATAAACTAAAATACTGGACACTAATGCTGAGATTAGTTGTAAGGTAAACCTCATCACATGCAAAATTCTATAAATGTAGAAGGAAAATAGTATGGTTTAGCAAATTGGGTTACAACCCGGTAAATAATCCTGTTATAGGAATACCAGCGTAAGCTGTATGCATATATGAAGTCTGTTTAAACTGTTATACATTGTATTGTGGTATAATTAAGCCCTCTGGTATTCATATTTTGCTATAACTTGAATGTCAGCTAGTGTTACTTCAATATAGTACTCACTTATATCTCCTGTACCTACCTGGGAAGCATCGTCTCAACTACAGGCGGAACTGACGAGGATTTCAAAGCAAGAATCGGAAAAACAAGACAAGCTTTCATTACTCTCAAGTCTGTATGGAGGTCAACAGCACTCACCATCAAAAATAACATCCGGATTTTCAACTCCAATGTGAAGTCAGTGCTACTATACGGATAAATCAGAGACTTGCACTGCGCGTCATAAAGAGCATCTCAAACAAACTACAGACCTTCATCAACAGTTGTCTTCGCTCAATACTCAAGATCAGATGGCCAGAAAAGATCAGCAATAGAGCTCTCTGGGAGCGAACCAACCAGGAACCGATTGTCAAACAAATCTGCAGGAAGAAATGGAGATGGATTGGCCACACTCTGAGGAAACCATCAAGTGACATCACTAGACAAGCCATTGTTCGAGTGGAACCCTAAAGGGAAGCAGCGAGTTGGTCGTCAGTGCGAAGGTGGGGTGACTTGGAGGAGGTCGTGTGAAGAGGAGATGAAAACGTGCTGACAGACTTGGAGCCAGGTGAAGACTCTAGCAGAGAACCGAACGCAATGGAGAAGCATGGCTGAAGCCCTATGTTCCTCTAGCAATTAAAGGAAACAATAATAATAATAAGTACTCATTTATGTCCTCATTTTCTTGTGAATACTCAAAAATAAAAGACTTCTCCGTCTAACTTCACTATCAGAATTGTTTACCATCCTTTTTAAATAACACACCTTATTAAAAATTCTCTTCATCATATAGGTTGTTATATCATTTTCGTTTTTTTTTGTATGTTTACAAAGCAGTGAATGAACGGTAGGTTTTCTATCTGTTCTCGATGAGGTTACCAAGATAAGTGGTGACTGACCAATGCCAACAAGTCATTCACTCAGAAACAAAAAAAACAACAGTAATCCAAAAATTCTCTAAACGATGTCATCTGTGACACTATTTTTCTCAAGATCAGTCAATTACTTACAAAAATATAACTAATGGTCTGGTTCTGATAGTACTAATAATAATTATTATTATTACAAATATTTCACTGTTTTATCCTTAATTCAATAAAGTTTCAGCTGACTTCATTATGCATAAGACTTTATTTTGATAAATCACACAGTGTATGTCATACAGTAATATTTACTGATGACCACGTTTCGAGCACAAATTATTGCTCATAATCATCATATCAAGGTACTACTCACGCAACGTTTTACTTCACTTATATACATGAGTGAAATTGATTAGACATTTGAATAAAATCAACATAAGATAATGCACATTCAGAAATAATATTAGTGTCATCAATCAAATACAATCAGATGGGAAATAAGATGTTTTTTACAGTAAAAATAAGTAACTTGTTAGAATGGTGTAATGTAAATTGAATACATTTTTCGATAGAGAAAGAAAGACCAGATTTGCAGTATAAAATGATATCATTCTATTTCACAGGTTCTCATCAGCTGCTGAGAAAGAGAAGCATCCAACAGTTGAAAAGAAGAAAGTATTCATTTGCCTCCCATACAAAGGAGAAACAGTATCGCGAAAGATTGAAAAAAGGATGAAAGGAGCAATCAAGAGATGCTTCCCTGCAGCCAATCTAGTGACACTATACAGTACTACATGCTCTATAAGCCAATCGAAACTGGATAAATACCCTGCTGATGTTACCTCCAACTGCATTTATAAATTTACGTGCACCTGCGGCAGCAAGTACATCGGAAGGACAGAAAGAAGGGCTTCTATCCGGTTTTCAGAGCATATTCCGAGAAACTTATGCTTAAAAGGAAGCAAATATTTACAAAGTGCAATTGCCAGACACCTTGTGGATACAGGCCATTTTGTTGAGATTTCCAAATCCTTCAAAATATTAAACATACAAAGGACAGCGAATCTACTACGATTTGCTGAAGCAGTTGCAATCAAACGCTTCAGACCAAACTTATGCACACAGAAAGAGAGTGTAGTCAATCTCTCACTCCCTTGGTAACCATATCACTTTCATTACAGTGATTACTCATAGACACTAGTGAGTTCAACTCATTAAGCAAGTTTTCAAATTGATGAACTTTGACCTTGTTGAGTTGCCATGTTGACACTGTTTATTAGATTTTTCTGTTTTCTGTCTTCTCTCACCCCCCCTTTTTCTTTCTTTTTGCCATAGATTGATAGTATATAAATTGATGGTAACTTAAGCTACAAAAATTGTAATCCTTATATTCCGGATGCGTTTATCTTATAATGCCTTCTGTATTACCTTTCAAACAATGAAGTATGAAATGTTATTAATTATAACCATTGTAATTTCAGGTAGTTTGCAGCTGATGAGAACCTGTGAAATAGAATGATATCATTTTATACTGCAAATCTGGTCTTTCTTTCTCTATCGAAATTTATCAAGGGAACCAAATGTATGAATACATTTTAACATTATTCGTTATCCTCTGATTTGACTGGTATTTGAGTTGAGTCATTTCTATTGCATGCGTTGAGTGTAGATTCAATTTGAAGTATGCTCTGAAGATGTCACCTAATAGGGTGATGAAAGTTTCGCAAATTAACTATCCAGCTCAGAGAACACAACCACATCAAAATAGGTTAAACTACTAGATCAGCAGTATTGAGATTATCAGAACATAAGAATTTAGCTAAGGTTAGAATGGTTGACCCCACGAAGATAAGTAATTTGCAAAAAATATTCAGCACCACATTGCACTGCATGCATTAACAAAAAACCGTACAATAGGGTGGGACAGAGTCAAAATTCTACAGAGTAATATAGGTAGGTGGAGAGAAAGATTGATTACTGAAGCCTGCCTGATTCATTGAGTCTACACCCAACGCATGCAATAGAAATGACTCAACTCAAATACCAGTCAAATCAAAGGATAATGAATAATGTTAAAATGTATTCAATTTACATTACACCATTCTAACAAGTTACTTATTTTTACTGTAAAAAACATCTTATTTCCCATCTGATTGTATTTGATTGATGACACTAATATTATTTCTGAATGTGCATTATCTTATGTTGATTTTATTCAAATGTCTAATCAATTTCACTCATGTATATAAATGAAGCAAAAAGTTGTGTGAGAGTGCCTTGATATGATTATGAGCAATAAATTGTGCTCGAAACGTGGTCATCAGTTAATATTACTGTACAACACTGTGTGATTTATCAAAATAAAATCTTATACATAATGGAGTTAAACTCTACCACAGTGCCCAAGTTTTATACTTGTATTTCAGCTGACTTCTTATCAACACCGAAACAACGATATATTTTAGTGCTCCTGATGCTGACTTGTGGATGCCGATTTCAGGTAGAAATTTCGCTATGTCACTAGGATTTAATGGTAGGAAAATATTGACTGAAAATACAAAACAAAAACCTTATTCCTAGTTTAAAACAAGAAAGTGAACGTTGAGAATGTCCTTATCTTAGCCTTGCTATTAAATTGAAGTAATGGTCTGTTTCGAAAAAGAACATATGTAGTGTTTACATTCAGTAAAAAGTAACAAATATTTGACTATTTCATCTAATCTTGTGTCAAGCTTTTATGTTCATTTTTTTTACTGCTCATAAATAAACACAAAATTATGAAAAACAAGGGTGAAATAAAAATATTGTCTACATAGGTAGAATGAATTCTAGCATTTTAGAAGATACTAATCAAGTAGTCCAAGGAAACATTGTTATCATTATTATACATTCTTTGCATTCCAGGTGAAACGTAGGACCTCATTGGCATATCTTTATTGCACTCCATTCACTGATATGGCTTTCAAATGGCCCTACAACTAACTGCAACCTTCCATTCCCTCTCCACATAGTGTCCATCATATCACTGTCGAACATCTAACTCGTTGTTTCTCATTCAAGTTCCACTTGTCAGCTTAGTGTTTTGTGTCGCTTGAATGTCTACTCAGTCTATACTCAATTCATCTTCGTCTCCTTCTCCATAGTTGTTGGATAAGAGGTTCTTGGTTGGTTCCCTACCTTCCAGAGTTACTTGTTGCTTATCCTTCCAATTTTTTGAGACACAAAACATAGGTCGTCTGCGAAGTTCAGCTGTTCTTCGGTCATTCCGTCAGCCCAAATGATGTCTATCTTCTCAGTTAAAAATATCTGCTCACGATCCATTTCACCATAAACAGAAAGGTCACTGTAAGTAGGTAGCCTTCTCTTACCCTTGTCTTCACTTCAGATACTTCTCTGAGTTTTCCACGGTGAATCACTTGGCATGTGGCATCATCACATAGCTATTAGATGATGCTTATAAAAATTTGAACATCTAATTCCGTAGCAGTTGCCAAATTACTCCACGATCGATTCCGTCGAAAGTCTTTATAAAGTCAATGAACTTGAGGTAGAGGTTTGTCTGCCAGTCTGCACTCTTTTTGTTGATGTTGTGAATCGTTGCAATTTACTTGCTTTTCGTTACAGGATTTCATCATGAGCTGACATCGGTTAGAGAACCATTGGAAAACCTGGGAGTACTTGATAACTGTTTCAACGTAGTTTGGGGCTCTTCATTAGGCCACTGGGAACCAATCCATTGACCAGCCCATGAACTCCAGCTTATGCCAATTCACGATGTTGTGCGACTACTAGCCAATGTCTTCGGCGAGTATTTGTCCTCACACCCGACCTCCTTCACCCCACTGGTCACGACTTCCCACTAGAAGCTCAGGTAACTACCTACCTGAATAGGGCCAGTCTCTAGTGAGCATCAGAATAATTTTCAAGTATTGGTTTGTAGGGATCTGGTTGATTGGTTACAGGATTTAGTCAGAAGACGATACTATCATCATCATCATATAACTGGCTGAAATCTTCCCACTCTCCTCCCAAAGATTAACGTAAAAATGATTTATCCTAAAACTAATACATACCTGCTTTATTTCATAAAATACTGATGTTTATTGTAAGTAGTGGGCTGCGGTAAACTTAATATGATTATTCTAAGCTGAAAATTCTAGAAAAGTTAAGAGCAGAACACCATGAGTAACTGCTTTTCTAAAAGAAGTCTCCTAGAAAACACTGGAACTTCGAGATCAAGACTTTGCAAAAAAAAGATTACAACATTTGGGAATGATAATTTAAGTAATACGGGTGTATTTAGTATCATACCAACTTGAACATATGTTATTATTTATTTTGAGGTAAAGAAACAAAACAAAAGTTAGTTAATAAAGTGTCTTTCCTATGATAACAGATAAATCTGTAGTTAATTTAAATAAACAAATAGAGAATAAATATGCTTTTAATTAGACTATAATTTTGAAAAATAAAAGCAAAATAGGATCATGTGAACCTCCCAACGAGTTTCTATATTATTATTTTATTTTCAGCTAATAGTGTGCTTCCTTTATGCAAAAAATGCAAAAAAATAATACTGATGAATTCATAAAACCATATAATATTTTTTTGTAAACTGCAAAGACTTAGTTTCAGTCAACCCAATTCCGTGGTCTGTTTTTACCTACACGATGGATATCCAGTAGTTTAACATTTAGAAACAATACATACTTGGTGCTTCCGACATTTTTTTCTACTTTAGGGTGTCAACCAGAAGGTTACCTCTCCTTTTTAGTTGTAGGCAGGTAGGAGTAATCATTCTCAAATAGCGTCTTCCTCAAAAAAGTGATCTCTTCATCTACCGACTGAGGATTGCAGATTCTTTTGCATCCTCATCGCTAGAGATATTATTAGATTTCACTTGCGATTTATGGATATTCACCTCCAAAAGTTTTCTGATCTGTTTAATGTCCCATCAGCTTTTTTGTTTGTCAGTCGCCAGTTTCTGCTTAGACTGTGAATTTGGTGGCTGGGTGGCAACTATTGGAAACTCGTAGGACCTTATTGAGGTAATATTTATTACCAAAAATGATTTAAAAAAATGGTATTCTCTTGCTGCTCAATGCTCTCCAATAACTCTAAAGATAAAGTATTACATTTGATCACTTCTGTGTGCATCTATCAGTTTACTTGCTCCTGTGAAGCAAGAAATACAGGTCGTTGGATGCATGTTTTATCTAAAAGATTGAAGGAACATTATCCAGTTTAGCTGGAGAAAGCTAGAGATGGATTGCTTATGCGTGATATAATTGAACATGCATTCAATACTGACTGGTGAAAGTCACTTACACTAAATTACAGACTTTAGTAATCAAATATGAAAGCAAACCAGGGGTTAGTTCACCCTCTTAATCATTTGAATTCATCTCTTCGTTCATTGTAGGTGCTGTTTAGATAAGCATGTTGTTCAGCAGTGAATTTCTATGATTCATGAAAGTTATGACAGAAATCATAAAAATCCTGTTTAACATAAATCTCAGCTAGTTTTACGCTACTGAACAGTAAAACGTTTTTTATTGGGAAACTCTAAAGGACAGGCTAAATAGTTGGTAAACTTCCCTATTTAGTTACCTCGAAAGTCCTAAGAATGAAATGCATCAAAACAACCAATCAGAACAAAGTGAATCCTGTTGTTTTTTCTGTATACCGGTGTATTATGGCAGACTTTTAAGCATTATATATACCTAACGCAGTTATACCTATAGTCTTACTTTGCGTGTAAGTTGTATTAATGTAATGAGTAATGAATGCAGACAGGGGATGGAAATCTGCACCACAGTACGATTTGAACCAGTAACCTGTGGACTGATTAATTGCCTAGCGCTCCATAATTTAATCTATGTAAGTCAACTGGGATTCTGAGGCGATTGACCAACTTCAATCAACCATTACATTAACAACAATCTGCCAACACAAGGCTATTCCAGATACCCTCATCAACAATTACGATGTATTATATACAGTCTTTCTGTGCTGTCTAATACCTTTACTATAACACTTTATATTTGATTAGTTATGTTCTCTGAGCTGATTGATTTAATTGTGAAGAGTATTTGGTCTGTGTACGTTGACTTTCTAGACACTTATGTTTCTAAATTTCCTGTATTAGTTCCCTTGATTAGGCCATCTAAGAATGGAATTTTGTTGTCTAATTCTTCCCCTGTGAATTTAATAAAAATGATCAATAGAGAGGTAGATTAACAACCAGACACGACAGTGGTTCTCAGGAGATACAAATGCATCATTCATGGAGAATTTCTATACTAAAACCTGCCCTGAAGATGTTTTTTAGAAAGAGGACGACGCAAGCTTCGCTACTAATTCAATATCATCCACTTGAGCTGCAAATCTTCTCCATTATTTCAACACTTTATATTTACTGAACTTATTCTTAAAAGCAAGACAAGCTTTCACTACTCTCAAGTCTGTGTGGAGGTCAACAGCACACCTCAGCATCAAAAATAAGATCCGGATTTTCAACTCCAATGTGAAGTCAGTGCTACTATACGGATCAGAGACTTGCACTGCGCGTCATAAAGAGCACCTCAAACAAACTACAAACCTTCATTAACAGTTGTCTTCGCTCAATACTCAAGATCAGATGGCTGGCCAGAAAAGATCAGCAACAGAGATCTCTGTCAATGAGCGAACCAACACAGCAGGAACCGATTGTGAAACAAATAGGCAGGAAGAAATGGAGATGGATTGGACACACTCTGAGGAAACCAGCAAGTGACATCACTAGACAAGCCATTGCTCGAGTGGAACCCGAAAGGGAAGCGGCGAGTTGGTCGTTAGTGCGAGGGTGACTTGGAAGAGGTCATGTGAAGAGTAGATGAAAACGTGTGGACGGACTTGGAGCCAGGTAGAGACTCTAGCAGAGAACCGAACGCAATGGAGACGCACGGCTGAAGCCCTATGTTCCTGTAGGAATTAAAGGAAACAATAATAATAATAATTCTTAATGTTTACATAACTCCAAAGTACGAAGTGATTCTTGATCCCATAGAATAACTAACGATCTTAATTGCCATAAATGTATTCTCCTGTTTCTGTATTCATTGTGAAAAAAGAAGGCAAACAGTAACAGATGCCTACATTTTGTGTAGACCGCTAACAGTTGATTAAAATAACTTCTGAAGGGAAAACAAACAACAGCAACAACAACAACAACAAAAATTATTTTCCTGTAGACAGAATAAATTGTAACAGGACTAGAATGTAAAATGTAATGAAATTATGAAACATATGCAAGCTAATTATATAACTAACTAACTAACTGTCTTTTTGTGATTTCATTATTTTTTGACATATTTTTAGACCACTGATGAATGAAAATTTGTCTATGATGAAATAGGAGGTTCATAATAATAATAATAATACTGGGTTTTCCTTTTCTTTCTTAAGTAAATTTTGTTTTAATCTATTAATTATTCTATTAGTTGGGTAATTTAATTTTTAAAAACTTTAGAATAATGGCTTGAACTTTTTCAGTGATAGTCGAATTTCAGTCAGATTTACAATCTTGTTGGTATTAGATCGTTACAGGAAGCCTTGGATCTAGGTTTCGTGCCAGCTGGTGAGGTTGCTTCCAACCATTTAATACCAATAATTCACAGTGCACCGTGATGGCGAGCCACCTAACATGGTGGCCGCATTGCAAACTTAAATGATAGAATTCAGTCTGCACCAAAGACAGGACTAGACACACGCATAAACGTTACACTAGTTACCGACTAGTGTCTAATAAAAAAGTTTTACAGTCTCATAAATTTTTAAAAAACCGTCTTCATTAATAACGACTAAAGTCCTAAGACATTTTGGTTCCCGCAGAAATTATATTCCTGGTTATATGGTGACCGGTTTGCTGAATGAATTATTACTCCAATCAAGGTAGAAATCAATATCTTTGTGGTTACAGACATTGCCTAACTGATAATTACGAATAATTATAAAATCTAGTTTCAGTGATTCGCGGTGATCTCTTCTAGTCATCCATCATCGCCATTTCAAGGTGCACTGAGATAGCTAATCTGCTGCCATGGTGACAGTTTGGACTAGGCAATGTAATACTATCTACTGTCTACCTCCTTGTTTCCAGTAATCCGTATAGCTAAATACTACTTTTCACCTTTTAAAATTAATTATGAGAAATAGTCAGAAGGCTTATTGGACATAAATATCAGTGGTGTTTAAACTTTTTGGGAGGTTGTTTGAACATGTTAAAGGCATAAACTGTCTCTTTTCCTCCTATGTCTTTACAGCTGTTGGTATTTTATGTTGGGTATAGATGTTGAGCAAATTCATTTTGTAACTCCTTTTATAGAATTGCTCTGAATCTTTACTTCAAGAAATTTCTGTCCTTTACATTTTTGTTCACTGCCGTTTATCTTAAAGTGCTCAACCAACGGCTGGCATGTAGTACCAGGCTGCACAAAATTCAGGATTTTCCAACAGGAACATCATCAAGCTCTGTTATTGACTAAAACCTTAATGGAATGAAATTATTATTATTACTGTCTCCTTGTGTTCTGAGTAGAACACAGGGCTTCAATAGCACACTTTCATTTCACTCTGTTCTCTGCAGTTTTTCCAAAGTAGCTCCGCGATGGCTCATAGGCTCCCATTTTCTCTTCATATGGTCTCCTCCATGTCACTCTCAGATGCCTAACTCGTCTTATCTCATTCGATTCGGCGGCAAGTGATTTCACCCAACGGTCTCCTCACTGCGTGTCCAGTCCATCTCTATTTCTTTGTGATTATTTTTTGGCCAATAGGTTCTTGTTCGTCCGCTGCAAATTCTTTATTCCAACACTAACCACTATTGAAGAAGTCAAACGAGGCTGAACAGAAAGCTAGTGATAGAATATTTTCATTTGACACTAGTAACTAGTGTGATGCGTTTAGTCCTCTCTTTGGTGCAGACTGAATTCTATCAGTCAGGTTGTAATATGGCCACCATTCTAGGTAGCTCGCCATCACGGTATACATTGTTTATGATGATATTAGATGCTTGGAGGCAATCGGCAGGAAGCCTTGGACCTAGTGTCAAATCAAAATATCCACTACAGTCCTACAGGAGGTTAATCACGAGCCCGAATAGCTCAGTGGTAACGTCTCTGACTGCGGCACTGGGTGATGCGGGTTCGAATCTCAGAAGGGACATGAGTTCCTTCAAGGTTACAGATACGCCTTGCTGACTGGTGAGTGCCAACTAGCACGAAACCTAGGTCCAAGGCTTCCTGCCGATTGCCTCCAACCATCTAATATCATCATTGTGATCGAATACTTGGAAGATCTTCAAAATTGGATAACACTTGTAAAAGGTATTCAGTGGAAAGTTTTTCCACTGACTATGAAAATGCTACATTCCACCAAACAAATTACTACAGTAGCTTATTTCGAAGGGCCTAATATTCTTCTAGGTTTGACACTGATGAAGCTATATATACCAATGATTAGTCATTCGAATAAGGTTTCATTTTAGCCTATGAACTTGTCTGCCTAAACCTACACGAATGAATGCAATTTAAAATGTTCTCCTAGCATGGCTTGCATACTTAGTCATTCGATTACGAAAAATTCTTAAGTCACACAGACTAATCACTTGAAAGAATGCTTATCTCATTTTCTTGGGCTTTTAAGCCTTTTATCAGCTAGTATTGCTTAAAACTTCACGAAAAATGACGTTTCTTTAGATATTATGACTGTTACATTATTAATAATCTATTTAAGTAGCAATAAACTATAAATAGTACTAATAGGTATGTTGATTGGAGATTGAAAACTCACTTCATTTCATGCCATCTGCCCCTCTCACTTTCACAACAAAACTCGAGGGAAATGACGCTATTAGATTCCGACGTTTTCCTCTGATGAAAAGGATTAGTAGCACTGTAGGAAGACGCATGTTTAGAAAATTTGTATGGACAGAAGATTATATACACTTCAAGAGCTTTGTTCTTATCCATTACTGAAAGCACCTAGTCACAACATTGCTCACTAGAGCACGGGAAATCTGTCGTAACAATACAACTGAGTATGAAATAAGGGTGCTGAGAGATATTTTATCTAAGAATGGATATCGTGAAAGGTTTATCTGTAAGTATTCTAAAGAAACGGGAACCAGTAAAACTGTCCAAACCATTTCAAAGAAGGCCATATATATCAGTATGAAATTTAAAGGAGGTAATATGCCGGAAATAATTAAATGATGACTTGATAAAGTTATCAGAAGAACTTATTTTGCTACAGAGCTTGTATTTCTTAACACTTCTAAACGGATGCTTCAACTATCTGGGAGAGACTGGTCTACATTTCTCTATATTTCTAACTTCTTAGATCAGTTTGAGTGTGTTTATGGAAACAAGTACACAGGTCGTACGTAAAGGTGATTGTTTACTCGAGTGATGGTACATTTGCTCAAGTGTCTGAAAAAAACCTTAAATCATGGCACTAAAAAGTTTAATAACAAAGCAATCAGAGCTTATAAACCTGTTCTATATGTACAGAAGGAAATGTTAACTGCTTTGTATGTACAATGGTAATATCTTTTAGTTATTAACTGTTACTGTTGATATTTTATTCCATCTCTTATTATTCTTGTCTCAGTTAAAACTACATTTATTCAATCCTCTGTCTTAAATTGTTTTATTATTACTGTTATTATCATCTTCAGCACTTACTATTACTATCTCAACACTTGGAAATAAGTCTAGTACGAGTCCATTACTCACCGGTGACTTATTATAGAATGAAGCTGCCTGAAGTTCTATTGGGAAGTCGTGACCAATAGGGTTCAACAGGTTGGTTGAAAGCAGAAATACTCGCTGATAACACTGGCCTGCGGTGACGCTGTATATCGCCAAGTGGCAGAGTTAGAACTGATGGGCTGTTGGAAACCGTCCCAAAGGCTACATCGTCTACAAGTTCGTCTTGAAACCTGAATACCCTAGGTTCAAACCTCGGTAGGTGCACACTGACGAAGAGTCCAGAACTAAGACGAAACAGATGTTCAGTACTCTTCAGCTCTCATTAGTTCTCTAACTGAAGTCAGTTCTCCATCAGTCTTGAAATGATTATTATTATTCATTTTACAATTCCTAACATTTCCAAATTCTTTCTGTGATAGCTAACTGTTTACTATTGTAATTTAACTGAACCGTAATCCATTATTATTATCTTAATTCTGATACCCCGTATTCGTTTCCTTGTCCCTTTGTCTACGCTCGACCAGTGAAACATTCGTAATTTTCATTTTGTTTGATTGAATCATTGTAGTTTATTTACAGGCTGCATATCTCTCCACATACTTCTTATAGCATATGTGTATCACTGTAGGTAAAGTGTTCAGCTGAAGAGTTCTGCTGAAATCTGATGAATCCACTAAATCCTGCTTTATTAACATCTGTTACTTGTTTTCAACAATGATTATTGCAGTAATCTTGTCCTATGGTGATAACGGAAATTTAGACAGCTAGTTAGACATGCAACAACATAAAATTAGAATGTCATATATATATGTATCACTTTCCCAGTGGAACATAGGGCTTCAAGCTAGAGGCTTGAAGTTTCTGCAGCAGTGTTTATTTTTACAGGATCAGGGTTGCTAACCTCATACCCAACCTTACCTTTTTACTAGTTTTATTTCTGGTTTAGCAAGGTAAAGGAGTGCGTCGGCGAGAGATCAAACCCTGGACTGTGTGCATGGTCGGTGAGCGTCCTAACCGCTGTGCCTCCGACTCACAGAATGTCATTAGTTTATATATCCCTGAGTCAACATTAATAAAAGTATAAATAGTCATTGCCCATTAATTGGCAACATTTAGGAACAGTAATCTCTGAATATTTCTTTCGCTTTCTTATATTAAGTAGTTGAAAGTGAAGCAAATGACAGCGTAAATTGTGAATTTCAGTATGTACTAACCTTTTTTGGTGTTGTTTTGAAACCTGAAATTGAGTAATTTACTCTAAAATACCACTAAAATCAAATTAAGTATTCTTCACTTGATTCAGTATGAAAAATGTTCCAATATGAACTAAATGATATAAATAATAAAAAGTTTTGATGTAAGAATTGAATTCAGACACTGTTTTAGAGTACACTCCCATCATAGAATAATTCTGTTTGTAAAAAGCACACAGTGATAGGGTATTGTTCATTTACTGATGACGTCTTGAGCACAATTAATTACTCATAGTGATTATATCACAGCACTCACATAACTTTCAAACTTTGTTAAAAAAATTCAGTTTTTCTCTTTGCCTTTGATTTAATTGGGTAGTAATATTCTCCATACTTCTGATATCGGCAGTCATGTAACATAAAAATCCAGCTACTTGTAGAATGACTGACTCCAGAAAGACGAGTAGATTGTAGAAAAACTCAGCAATCAGACTAAATTCACTAACACACAATCACACAATAGACTGGGGCAAAGTTACAATCCCAAACAGTAATTTGGGAAGGTGGAGGGAGATGTCGACTACTGGATGTTTTTCCCTCGAATCTACATCTAAAACATTCAACAGGAATGATATATCTGGGGGACTAAACAATGAGCTCCATAAGTGTACGAAGTATCAGAATAAAAATCCAAGTCAATAAAGAATATTGAGGCAGTATATTACAGATATATAAACAAATGAGTTATAAAAGTTAATAGTTACTTGGGAATACAGCTATAGTTCACTTCTACAAATTAACAATATAATCCACAGATATGGTTCACTGCTGGGCTGCGTCCACTGGCAGAAGTTGTCCACCAGTGGTTGAAAAGTCTTTAGATGACGATGAGATGTTCCTGTAAATTCCAAAGAATACAACGAGGAGACAGGAGAAACCGGTGAGAAGACGCGACGTACTGCACGACTATATTTTTCTTCCAGCGTGAAAGTTATATGCATACATATGACAAAGAAGTTGATTAAACAAAAAAAGTTATGTACACACTGTGTACATTTTTAACATTTGGCAAAAACTGTACAAATTTATTGTTCAGGACTCCACTTGTAACGTCGATACCAGAGACATGGAAAATATTATTAACAATAAAGTCAAAGGATAAATAATAATGAAAATAATATAAACAAAGTTTGAAAGTTATGAGAGAACCTTGATATGATTATAAGCAGTAAATTGCGCTTGAAATGTTATCAGTAAATGAACACTGTGTTTTTTATCAAATAAAATTATTCTATAAAGAAATATAGATTTTTGTTTTCACATATTATAGTCCTAAAGTAATGTATGTACATATCTCAAAATTTTAAGTCAAATTTAAGTTGGAGGACTTCATCATGAGCTGATATCGGCTAGAGAACCATTGGAAAACCTGAAAGGAGTATTGGACAGCTGTTTCGTCAGCCTAGTTTGGGACTCCTCATCAACAAGCACCCACACTGTGGGGTTCGAACCCAGGACCTTCTGGTTTCAAAGTGAGCTAGCTCGTAGACTATTAAGCCACTGGGAACCGATCCAATGACCAGCCCATGAACTCTAGCTTCTGCCAATTCACGGCATAGAGCGACCACTTCGCAATGTCTTCTTCGATGAGTCACTGCCTCAGTTCGACCTGCTGTACCCTAATGGTCACGGCTTCCCAGTAGAACCCTAGGTAACTGCCTGAATAGGGCCAATCGCTAGTAAGCATGAGATCAATTTTCAGGTAGGGATTTTGTTTGATTGATTGGAAGACAAAACAACTGTCCAGTACTCCTTGAAGGTTTTCCAAAGGTTCTCTAACTGATGTCAGCTCATGATGAAATCCTCCAACCAATCAAACAAAATCCCTACTAAACCAATACTTCAAAATTAGGTGTTACGCTAATTAATCAGTATTCAAATAACCTGTCAGTGTATAGTTGTTCACGCACACATAGGCACACATTAAAAGACATTTTTCCCATCTCATTTCAAAAATTAATGTCTGTCTAAGCATAAATATATCCTCCTATAGTCTATTTTATGTACTTGTAGCTACCATTTGAATGCGAAATATGAATGTTCATAGAAGAATCAACATAGCATTACCTTACTTCCCATTCTTTTATTCTTCTCAAAGAAACCATTGAAAATATTTAATAAAGTCATAAACATTCTGGATGAATAATCCATTATCATCATTATTATTCCTATTATTTATCAGTATTTACTTTCTAAATTAGCTGTAAATACGGAAAATATAACTGAACATAACTAAAGCAACAGTTATAAATAAATAAATATGCACAACAGACTTGTACATCAGCTCGTTCATTCAATGTTTCAATAATTAAATGTAGAATTTTATTCTTCAATAGTTAGTTACTTTTTTTCATTTTGTTTTACTTATTGTTAAAGTTGAATTTTGATACAATAAAAGGAAACAAACAGAATGTATGAGAAGGGGAAAAAGTAGGATTAATTAGCACAAATTTCAGTCAGTGGTCGGCAGATTTCATTAGACATTGATATAATTGGTGGAAAATTATGATGTAATCACAAAAAGTGGATTTGGAAATAATGAAGGCGGGGGTAAACAAATTTAGTTCAGTCAGAAGTCAATCACCCGACAGTGCGTTGTTGTCCATACTAATTATTGTATAAGGGTTGATGGCACTACATAGCCGTCTAGGCTAAAGTAGCTGCAGTGAGATTCGAACCCAGAACCCATTGGTTAGCCTACGAGCCACATTTCTATATCATTAGAAATCACCATAGATTGATGGATTAACTAATTAATGAGTAATTTCCGTCACTGACTGACGCATGTAAGCTGAAGAACCCCTGTTAATTAAGTGGTACCCAGTAGCAGTGGTCATTTAATGCGTCAACGCTCAGTGCCTTCGTGATGTGAGTGTGTAAAGTTTTTGGTAGTGAACACGATGATATTCACCTAGTTATTTGTATTTTTAAGTTAGCCTAACCACTCTTTAAATGTACTGTATGTATGATATTGAGATGACTGAAAAATCAAAAGTTTTCATGCTGACTTTGCGGAAATCAAATTGCTGAAAACTCACAACTATAGATGATTTCTGTAAGTTTTATAGAGTTTCTTTTGGGTCCGATTTGTTGAAACTCATGAGGATCATGATCACAGATTTAGCATAAAAACACTGAAAGCTAACATGCAAATTGGTTTTGAGGTTGTAGTATATAGAAAAATATATATCATGCCTAACAGTTTATTATTATATATTATTATTATTTCCTTTAATTCCTACAGGAACATAGCGCTTCAGCTGCACGTCTCCATTGTGTTCGGTTCTCTGCTAAAGTTTTCACCTGGCTATAGGTCTGCCCACATGCTTTCATCTCCTCTTCACATGACCTCTTCCAAGTCACTCTTGGACGACCAACTCGCCGCTTTCCTTTCGGGTTCCACTCGAGCAATGGCTTCTCTAGTGATGTCACTTGATGGTTTCCTCAGAGTTTGGCCAATCCACCTCCATTTCTTCCTGCACCTAACAGTTTACATAGTTATATAATTAATTCTGAACTAAATTTTCAATGTAGGACATTATGCGAAAGTGAGGTTTTTCAAGTTTCCATACTTCATAAAGCACATAAATGGTGGGGAAAGAAAAAGAAACGCGAAGAAACTAAAAAAGGCGAAAATATGAGGCTGGAAAAATAATTACATGGATAATTATGATGATTTAGTGGGTCTATGAATTCAAACATCAGTGGCACAGTGGTACAATGCTCTCCAACCACACCTCATGGTGTTCGGGATTTGATCCTCCGCCAACACATTCCTTTACTTCGCTAAGCTAGTAATAAGAATGGTAAGGAGGGAAGGTTGGTAATGAGGCTAGCAACTCTATCCCATAAAAATATATACCACAGCTACTGAAACTTCAAAGCTGTAGCTTAAAGCCCTATGTTCCATTGGGAACATATAGGAAAATAAAAGAGTTCACACATAAATAATGCGTCTACATGATCGAGGAGCCATTTTGAGCTATCTCTCCAGCAGTCTCCAGATACTGGTTCTTAGTGTCAGACAGGCAGTCTGGACGTCGTTACATGACTCAGACCAACTGTCAAAGTTTTCATGGACTGACGTTAAGTTTTCTTATGATTATTTTAATACTTATCAGTCTCAATAAACATGCAAAATCTTCGAATTATAAATTACTCACTGACACAACTGATTCATATTCTTTAACACTGTTTATCAACTTAGTTGAAGTTATTTGAATGCATGAAAACTGCCTTGTATATCTTTGACCAATTTTTTCAGGTTGCTAGTTTTTTTAGATCTCTCTAAATTTGCTTTTTATCCTTTAATCCATGATCCTATAATACTATGTCATCAGTTTGAAAAAGTTTGCAATTAAAAATGAGAATAATTTTGTTGATTTCAAGAGTGTTTTACAGCAGTTATGTCAGCTAGCCTTCCGCAATTTGAACCTTTATACTCCCACTGATGAACTAGCTGATAAGGCGAAGTGCACCCCACATCCTGGTTCAAAAATCCAGATTGTATTAAGTTAACCATAGTGAGCTTAAACAGTTGGATCCCTCCAGTTCGCATTATTTTTAGTATCGTTTGTGTGTATTTCATAAATTTCTCACGCAATAAAAGAATACTTCAGCGTCTTGTTAATAGTTTCGCTCTTCAAACATGAATTTTTTGAACAAAGTTTCCATTGCCAATGTTAGTACCTTTTCTTAAGGATTTCTAAGGTCCGCAGATGGTTTATAATTGAGTGATTTTTGTTTAAGAGCAATGATATACAAAAAACAGTGTTCAGCAGTCATGGGAAACTCTGTCTAAAATGGTCAGAAGACAGCACCCAGGTTCCCATAAAATAATTGCTGCATATTGTATGTTTGTTGAGGTTACGTGAAGAATACAAATTAAGGAGGGCAAGTCATTTGATGAAGCTACAACGACTATGCTGGCTATACTAAGTGTTACGCAACCCCACCTACCCCCTTCCTCGAATAGCAATATTTACTGAGATAGGATTAGTTGTGCAAGCAGTTAGGGGTGGATAAAATCAAAACCTGGAATCAGTCGATGAAATCTTTGAATGTTGGTTTGAGTCACGTAGATAGCTGCAAACTACATGGTTGGAGTCCTCCAGACTCTACAAATCAATGGCTTCGGGCAATGGGTGATGTGGCTCAAAACTGTTCTGAATAGCACACACGTGCTTACTATTTGTAATCTCACAGATTCATTGAGTTCTTATATTTCTACATATAATTATTCTTTCTGTTTTGCATTTTCTTTCATTTAGGATTCCTTTGAACTTTTCTCTATACCTCTGTGTATTATATGAAATGTGGCAACCTGAACCTCTGCGCTTCTGTACAAAGTTCCATACTGAAATTAGGTCACTCGAAATAATTGTTGTGACATAGAAACGCATATGAATAAAACCTTAATACATTATTAGTGTGTGCACCTTTCGATGCTTGTTTTTTTATTGTACAGATCACATAACATAAAAGTAGCATTTACCGGGTAACATTCTGAACATAATTTTTTACTGACAATTGCACAACTTCATTTTCATAGTTCAAGTTCTTCTTTTCACTCTGTCACACTGATATACAGTCTTCCAGATATGCGGACTAGGAGTTGAGTCATTCCTATCTCATGTGTTCTTAGGTGTTCCGATAAACAAAGCTTCTGTTATCATTTTGTCTCTCTGTCTTTTGATGTTTTTATATCAAATACTAAGACTATCACTTTGAACAAAGCAAGAACAACAGTGGTTTGTGCAGAATAATATGGTACCATCATTTATTTCGTTAGCCTCTCATCAGTTGCTTACAGCCTAAATTTATTTTATTATTATTAAGTTCATGTACAGAAATGTTTTAACATAATTGCAAATTTTACATGATGTCAGTTGAAAGGAGGTCCCGAACTTAGTGAGAAGAGCTCAGAAAATTACGCTTGTGGAGATTTTGCACAGGGAGTTCAAGTCTAAGCAAAGTATATGTATGGATACAATGGTAAAGGAGTTACGTAACAAAGACGAGGGGTGTGTAAGGTGACGAGTAACTAATAAATTGGGTGACAGTGTACTCAGTTCAACTCAAATCATAGAAAGAATAGACAAGCAAAACTACACTATATCAAAGGAGTGTGATGTTTAAGCCAAAGATTAGGTAATCAAATGAAAGAGGGAATAAAGACATCCAGTTACCAGGATGGGCAAGGAAAGACTGATAACTGCTTCTTTCTGAACACATCAATCAGGTTCCAGGCGTTTGATAGAGATTGCTTAGGCAAACTTGAGGAGAACTGAGCTTTTTGTCTATGCACAATTTTAAAGGATTTCGCAATTTCCACCTCATGACCTGTATCAAGGAGATGCCTAGTAATGGCACTGTTTTAAGCGTTTGTTCCCTTGAGACGTAGGCTTTTCGATACATATACGTATACAATGGTTCTCTAACCGATTTCAGCTCATGATGAAATCCTCCATCCAATCAAATAAAATTCCCTACAAACCAATACTTGAAAATTTTCGATACATGTTCAGGAAATCAGAGGTATGCCCTTTTTTCTGTTCTACTAATGTAACTGCCCCCGGAGATACACGTAAATTTGTATATACAGTCTAAGTTGACAGTTAACACTTTGTCCTATCATCTTGTGTGGTTGTGTCTGCGACTGCATGTAGTATTATAGCTGAGCCTTCTTGTTAGTAGGGTCCGGTAATTCACTCTACTGCATACTGCTACGAACTACATCATCTTGTAAATAATACCGTTTCACCATGTGGTCTTTACAATAAACAAACTTATATGGAGTTACACGCTATCCACAATGCTCAAGTTTTACACCTAATATTAAAATGCATGAGCACTTATCAAATTAGTTAAGTGAACTGAGACCTGGGTAAACCGCCAACTTATTATAATTATAAGAAAACCCATTAGATCACTTACAAGTGGTTAGAACCTAAGCCTGAAGGAAGTCTTCCAACTTTTTTTAAAGAAATAACTCATAAATACAAGCAAATAATTCGTTGCCTCTTTAATTCATTAAAATTTGAAAATAAAGTTAATATATGTTCAACTCAACTAATAGCATATTGTCTGAAATAAGTGACAAAAGTAAGAAAACATTTCTCAGTATAATGTAAAAACTACTTTTAGCTATTTAAAACAATCTGTTGTTAGAAAGACTTCACCACACTCACAAAGGTGCATCGGTGATTCACTGGTAGATTACCCACCACCCACGCATGTGGTCCTGGTTCGATAACCGGCTAATGCATTTCTACACCTCATCAAGCCGACAGTAAGGCCGGTACAGACAGAGAAAGACGAGTGTGAGGCTAGCAATCCCATACTCTAAAAAGAGCATCACAGCTACCAAATTTTCGAAGCTTAGGGGCTGAAACCCCATCTTCCATTCGGAACGCAAATGAACGAAGAAGAAAGAACTAATGGTAAATCACACACTGAAACCTAATAGACAGGATTCAGTGAATGCTAAAGTAATCATCGTACAATGTCATCACTTCAAACGACATCATAAAAACCTATTTAAACTACTTCTAACCGTATGTCACTATCTCCATTCAGTTTATATTTTAAATAGGAGCAAACAACAGAAATGATTTTGAAATAGTTATCCCACTCTATTACATACGTTTAATGTAAATAACCTTTTTTACAATTAGAAATAACAGTCATTTGATTTTTTGATTTTCTTTTTTCAGTGAAACTGAAGGTGTTCATTGAATGTCGACGTGATTGTTCAAATAAGTGCAATCATAGTTTATTTGTGTACTTAGCCAATGAAGTAAGCAGAAAAAGGCTTTTTGACCTTTGTAAATGGGGCTTTTTAAAAAACTATTTTAGAGTAAATTTTTATTTATTTCATTTTTTGTGTTTATCTATTTTCCATCTAATGCTCGATTATGTGAATGAAACACAATACTAAGAATAAAAAGTCTAGTTTACTATTTCAATATCTGCCCAAATGCTACCAAAACCTTAAAACGGAGGTCTAAATATTTTTTTAAAATAAACTCTTTCTTTATTTAATTCAGTTTGGATTTTCTCGTCGATTGACTGGACCAAAGGGCTCGGTCTGAGGTTGACATGTAGGCTGCTTGTGCAGATGCGTCGACAATGTCTGGTCATGTAACCTGAAGTCAATTGGTTGATGGTGACTAACAATGAAATTCAGGATGCACATTTCGTCCTATTTTGGACGCTTCATCTGGATGCACCTGCATTCACCAGTGAGGGGGGTGTTCCCACAGGGACTAAAACTCATTGCTCATAGTTTCAAACGCCACAAAGGCCACCTCTTGTGCTTGACTTCAAGTTACATGATCAGACATCTTCGAAGCATTCACATACGGAACCAACATGTCAACGTGAAACCGAGGCCTTCGGTTCAATCAATCGATGGGAAAATCTAAACTGAATTTAATAATTCATAAGGTCCGTTGCACAAGAGGTATCTACCAATTTACATGTACGTGCCAAAGCACATACATCGGAAGAACAGAGAGAAGGGTTATTGTCCGCATTTCTGAACACATACCAAAGAACCTGAAACTGAAAGGTCCACAAGTATTAAACAGTGCAATTGCGCGTCATCTATTAGACACTGGTCATAATGTAGACAACTTGAAGTCATTCAAAATAATCAACAAGCAAAAGAAACCTAACTTGCTACGCTTTGCTGAAGCAATTGCTATCAGACGACTTAAACCAAATCTATGTACGCAGAAAGAGACAGTGGTGAATCTTGCACTGCTCTGGTGACAACAAAATATACAACTTGTATGAGTCACCTTTTTTCTTGTTTAGAAAACTCTACTCTCTCATCTAAACATGACTCACCCTTTCTTGTTCTTTTCTTTTCCTTCTTTTCTATTGGCTATTAGATAAAGCATATTCTTTAGTTACGTAATCTACCGCTTTGTTCAAGTTTATTAATGGGAAGAATTGCATGAAGTTTTTGAAGGAATTATAATAGTCATAAACAGGAATAGTATAACTTTATTATTATACTAAATCATTTAAATCAAGATTAGCTTCTTACTTTATTAATGCCTACATTTATAAAGGAAATATTAGTTACACTTGTGACATTCACAATATACTCCCTAAGAAAGATTCACTGATGCTTGTTTCAGCGAAAATAGGAATTCAGACAACCACGAAAGCTGACTTGAGAAGCACCCCCATATGTCATCTTCATTACACTATCTGAACTGTGGAAACTAAGGTAATATGAAGAGGAAGTTGTAAATCCAGAGGAATAATCATTTGAAGGTCAAAAGTCAGCTCAAGAAAAACAACTTTAATGTGAAAGGGAAAAGAAGCGTAATCTTTGAATGAATACAAAGGATAATGAAAAAAACGTGTTTCCAAAGCTTCAACGATAAACAAGCAACAAACAAATAGCATAAAAAACAAAGCTGCATCAACGAAATGACTAAAAAAAGTATAAAATTGATCATTGTTTCACATCCTTGTCAAATTCGTCCAATCATTTCACCAGAAAATGAACCCAGGTTCTTCAAGCTGCTAACGAAGCACGTTAACTAGTAAATATTCATTGGGTCTGAATCTATTGGTCAGTGACGAGAAATTACAGTTAGTGGTATTGAATAGTAGAGACATTATACCGCCAATCTAAAGAAGCTTCAAAACTCATCACACACCATGAATGTCTTGAGTTTGATGTTTAGAGGAATCGTAACTGGTGAAGAAATAGCTTCTCAGTACTTTCTACTTCTTGACAGTTCTCTAACTGTTTTCAGTTTGCGATGAAATTCGTCTAAAAAAAGTCTATCATACTTTTAGAAGTATAAAATTTCATGCTTAACAGCATGAGTCGAATCTAGCCTTATTACTTCAAGCATACATTTATATCTGGATGCAGTTAGCTTCTGTGATACACAGGTCAGCTTTACGCCATTGGAATGAAGAACATGTAGTAAACAGTACTAAGTAAGCCTTACAAATTCCTTCGTAAGGTTTGTGAGAAACTGAGGGAAACTACTTTGGAAAATCAGGGAGTACCGTACAGCTTTCTCGTCCTTGTTTGGGACTCTTCAGTGTCACTCGTTAACTGATGTTAGCTCGGGATAGCGAAACAGCCGTCCAGTACTCTCTGCTGGTTTTCTAGTGATTCTTTACGTGGTGTCAACTCGTAATGAAACTTGCATCCAATCAAATCCCAAAATCCAACTCCTGAAAAAAGAAATACTTTGAAAGGCATAGAAGTTTTAAGGCGTCTCCTTAGAATGAATTAGTGATGAAGGAGTCAATTAAATTGAAACCATAGTGTTGAAAACATTTACGTATATCAATAATTATTATTTCTACATACTTGACTTCAAAAAACTCTTAAATACAATTTCATTACTTAAGTGTTAAAATAATTTTGTTTATTAGACTGAATATTCTCAAACGTATAATGCTTTATACTACTGATTGACTGATATAAGTAGTTAGGTATCGCTCACATTAACTAGTAGTGCTTGCTACACCACATATTGCGAGCTGAATAATCTCTGTTTGTAACTAAGATTGTTTAACTTGCAAATTGTGAATACGGTCGCATATTCCCAAAGTTCGTTGCTTCTTACTTTCTGTGAAATAATAATGTAGATGAGACTGCTAGACTGATTTTGAAACCTGTTCTCAAAAGCAACTCAAGCAATGAAGGCAACAAATCTTTTTTCTTCATTTCTTTGCTTTTCCAGTGGAAAATAGGGCTCTAAACTTTGATCTTTCAGTAACCTGAGGTTCAGTCGTGCTTCTTTTCTAGGTTTATTACAGGCCAATAAGCTGCGATAAATAAACTAGAAGATAAATATAATGTATGAGTACTAAACGATTTAATTGAGTTTAGTGTGTTAACTTTATGTTTGTATTTTAATTTTCAGAATGAATGTTATACCTGTTTAATTGAATGTATGTCTGCATTCACCCAACAAGCAGAAAAAGTTGGAGTAAGTTCATCTTTCTATGTTTAGAAATTTACCTTGAAGATTATATTTCAGTTTATCGGTTTCTTTTCACTGTAAATCTTTTAAGTTCAGTTAGTATGGATTTAATATCTTGATATTATTATTATTATTATTACACTTTTAGATTCCGAGTGAAACACAGAGCTTCAACAACAAATCTCCACTTTCTTCTATTTTATGCCATCCTCTTCAGCTGACTACACCATTGCTCATATTCCGTCATCTCCTCCTCACCACACAATTTCCTCCATGTCACCCTAGGACGGCCCACTCGTTTCTCCTCATTGGGATGCCACTCGAGCGATGGCCTGCATGGAACACAATGTCATTCGATGACCTCTTCAACATATGCCCAATCCATCTCCATTTTCTTCTGCATATTTGTTGAGCAATCGGTTCTCGGTTGGTTTGTTCCACTGCACAGTTTCTTGTTGCTAATTCTTTCTGACCGGCTGGCCACGTGATCTTCAATATGGGGCCAAAGAAGTGGGCAACCTTTGAAAAAAGTCTGTAACTTTTTAGAAGCGATCTTTGTGATACACTAGTCAAGTTTCTGACCCGTACAGAAGGACTGACTGTAGTAACATTTGTGTTGAAAATCCGAATCTTGTGCCTTATGGTGAGCGCTTAAGATTTCCAAACTGATTTCAGGTTGATGACGGCAAATCTTACATTTCCGATTCTGACTGGCTGGCTGTGACATCTTCGTTTGTGCCATCCGCCTGTGGTTGAAACCATGCTTCCTGGTGAGAAAAATGAAGGAAATAACTTCATTCAAATCCCTTCCATTGATGGTGATTAGTGCTGGTTGTTGTTGCTGTCTCTGCTGATTGGTTATCTCCATCATCTCCATCTTCTCAATGTTCACCTGAGGTTCTGTCTTCACTGCCAGCCTCTTCTGCTAGTTTGTTGGTTTTCGCCTTCATGTCTTCAAATTTCTGTGACATTAGACATGAATCATCCATGTGCAAAATCCAGATCTTCTAGTATCTTCTTATCAGTAGTCCAACGTATTCTTGTCTTCTCACTCCCAGTGCACAGTCTCACGCATAATCCAGTCTACTACAATTAGGAGTATCAATGCTGATAACAGGCAGGTAGCCTTGTCTTACTCATGTATTCATTTCAAAGGCTTCACAGAGTTTCCCATTACGGATCACCTCACTTGTGGCACTGTCATATAGCTGTTGAATGAGGTTGATGAAGACTTGGACACTGCATGCCGTAGGTTTGAAGCAGTTTCCAAATTACCTCTCGGTCACCACTGCACTGTCGAAGGCCTTTTCGAAGTCGATGAAGTTGAGGTAGAGACTTAACTGCCATTCTATGCTTTATTCGACGATGATGCGTAGAGTTGCAATTCGATCAGAACATAATTTGTCTTTCCTTAATCCAGCTTGTCCCAGGCCGGTGGAGCTCGGCATCCAGTGCATTTTTAATTCTCTCCAGGATGACGCAACCTCGCCTAGTTTACCAACTCACTAGTTTTCTAGCTGGTCCCAAGCCCGAGTAAAGAAGGAGGGTTGGCCGTAACGCTAGCGACCTCACCCCAGAAAACCAAACAAACTACTATAGAAACTTCAACGTACAATTTAAAAAATATCTTGAGAGTGATTGCTTAATTTTAGAACTTTTCTATCCCAGGATGGTTGAACTTTTGATAAGTAAGGCACTTTTATTTGACCATTTGCCTTCTATATAGATGAATGAAGTGTAAATCTTTATGAAGGAATATGTTATTTTGACAAGTATTGACGAAATATGTTGAAAGATGTGTCACTGCTTGATTTTTTTTGACTTCTACCTTTTGAAATGGAACATGCGACTACAAGCTGTCGGAGTTTCAGTAGCGGTGGTGTTTTTACTAGGTAAGGTTTCTAGGCTCACGCCCGACTTTCTCTATTCTTTGGGTTTACTATAAGCTAGTAAAGTAGACCATGAGTGAGTCGTGAGGAGATCGAATCGGGACCATGTGCATGATTGACAAGCATTCTACCATTGATGCACTGACGCATATTTGGTTGAGTCAACAGAATCGAATGCTGTGTGTACAAGCCATTTGATGATAATAGAGCGATAAAATCTTCGAAGCGTTCCCAAGCAAGAATGAATCACCGAAAACACTGAATAGATATCTAAATAAGATTAAGATTAGGTTAACATTTAAACCGACTGATTCAATTAAACAACAGCAATTCAAGCTTAAAGATCCTGTAACCTGAATTAGATACATTAATTTAACTGATCAAATATAGTAGGATGATTTTTCAATGAAATATATAAATCAAAGTATTCAAATTAGTGGAACACTGGACTGTATGCACTGGTTCTTAATCATACTGTAAAGTGGAACTGAACAGACGGATATCTGAGGCTGAATATATTTACACATGGCATAAACACTACAATAAAATATTAGGGAAGAAAAAAGTTACACAAGGTAGTTTACTGCCACCAATATTATTCTTCATTATAGTGCACTGTGTCATGCGATAGACAGTGGGGAGCAAGAAAAAGGGCATATGCTGCAGTGACAAGAAGACAATGAAAGATCAGGACTTCGTGAAAAATTTATATCTAATGCCAAGCAAACTCAAAGATCTACAGGCTAAAACCAAAACGTTGGCAGAAGAGGTAGCTAAGACAGGACTTCAGGTGAACATAGAGAAGACAGATGGTGAAGACACCTAACCGTCAACAACAACATCAATCAGTTACAGTCTACAGGAGGAATCTAGAGGAAGTCATTTCTTTTATTTATCTAGATGGTTCAGTTTCAGTTGCAGGTGACACGGATGAGGGTATTAGATGAAGGATCGGAAAAGAAAAAAAGACTTTCCTTACTCTGAAATCACTATAGAAATCTGCTGTACTCAGAATAAGGAATAAGAATCAGATTTTGAACACTAATGTCAAGAAGGGACTTTTATGTGCTTCAGAGACTTCCCCCCGTGTCACCAAAATCATCTACAACAGGCTATTACCTTCGCACTGTACTGCACATCAGACGGCCCATCAGGAAGGATAAACGAATAGAGACTCTGGCAGCGAACCAAATAAGAGTCTATCAACCAACTAATATTCAAATGTCAGTGGAGATGGATTGCATATACACTGAGAAGAACTTCAGCGACATTGCACGCCAGACTTTAGAGAGAAAATCGAATAGGAAATGATAAGTTGGGTGTGTGTACGAGAGCATGACATAGTGGAGACAGTAAGAGGTGAAAATGAGAGCTAATGAACGGTCATGGAGCCTATTAACAAGTACTGCAGTACTGCTGCTGTAGCTAAATGTTCCGCTTGGAACCCAAAAGAATGATATTGATGATAAATTAAACTTCGTTTGTTAGTTTCAGAAATCATATATCACTGATTGGTGTTCCTTGTATTTAATTATGCATAGTTATACTCTAGATAATTTGGTATATTTCATCATTTATGAATTTTTTCTAGGTGACCATTATCAAAAAATTTCCTTCAATGAAACTCTGACAGTATCTGATATCTTATGATATACATGTATTCACAACATTATTGAATGTCAGATTAGAATGAACTAAAAGTCTCGTAAACAACTATAGAAATAAAATGAAATAGGTATTTATTTTCTTTATTTTGTAATGAGAGAATGTGAAACTGAAATGTACTGAAAGTAATATGAATGTTTTTCATTCATTGATAAAGATTTAGTGGAAGTACATGTAAACAATTATATAAATCTCACTACAATCATTTTCTAAAAAAAGAAATCTAGTAAACTTAACAATAATCTTGGATAGTTTTCCCACTTTACTACAATGATTATGTCACTGATTTAGGTCTATGATAATGTTCAGACTGTAACGACAGAAGACAAGGGCCAGGCAACAGATCGTTTATTGAGAAAATCAAGAGGTATTTATAGATTTCTATGTACATTACTGTCAGCGGAGAAGCAACGTCTTCTGATTGGTTGTTTTCTTGCTGAAGGTTATTCTGTACTGCTTGTGACCGTTTCTTAGAAAGTTAAGTCATATATCTGCGAATCGTATTTGCACACGTTAAGTCTACTGTGATTAGTTGATGAGTTCCTCAAGGTTAAACTTTATTATTGTTTTTTCTCATGACCCCGATTCGGGACGTAAACATTGACGTAAATTGTTGTCTACAATTTCGGCTTGCAGACAGCTCTCACCACAAGATAAATTCAATCACTCTTTTAAAGTGGCCAAAATACTGACATGTTCTCACTATTTAACTTTTTCCTTTTGTATTCATTGGCGTTCCCAGAGGCTTCGGTCTTTAAGCTTCGAAGTTTCAGTGCCGATGTTTTTATTCCCTCTATTCTGGGCTCACTATCGGCTAGTGAAGTTCGCGAGGCTTAGGAGTTCATCGCTAGGGTATCGAACCGGGTATTAAGTGCATGGTTGTCAAGCATTCTACCACTGAATCACTGATGCACTCACTGTTCATTAGATTTTGCAAATTTTCACTTAGCTTTGTTCCATTTGAAGTTATTAGGAGGACCTTAAATAGAGATAAGATCACTTATATTTGAGTTAATCCCATTAAATAGAAAAATTATAAATGTAATTTAATACAGGAAGGTAAACACCACTCAAATCAACCTTTATACACGATTATGTAACATGTAGTATGATAGAGAAAAGTTTGTGTAACTTGACTTAATCACTTCATTTTTCATGTATATCCTGTGGATCTAGTATAAATGTGACTTTGAACCGTTGTGTAGTAATCTGTTTATCTAATGACTAACTGGTACTTGAACCTTGACCATTTTATAATACCCTTGTACTACTTCAGTTTTCTTATTGGTCTGCAGGAGTTATTGAGTCGGAATTATTCTATGCAGAGCATATATTGATTTTTAATGTAATTATAACTTAATTTCTTTCATCTTATCTCTTTACATCCTATAAATTGATAGATTCAACTGAAGGATATGAAGAAATCAAATGATGTCAATCTGTTGTCGGATAGTCTTTATGCACCTGGAAAGAAAGTAAGACGTCGCCATCTACGTCAGGATTATTTAACACAAGATCAATTTAGAAAGAGATCAGACTGAAGAATAAAACAATGATATATATATAAATAAATATGTAACAGAAATAAGTAGTATAGTTCATAAACCATATGTTCGGAAAATTATCCATGTCAATAAACAACTAGCATCTCAACAATTTTCTATCACTATGATTATTGCTACTACCATTATAATTAATAATATTTTTAACCGCTGAATAGTATATCACTTATGATCATATAACAATCTCTTGTAAAATTTGACATCATTTTGTTTTAATCACTTTCATTATTTAAAGAGCGCTCATTATGAACATTTCTTCCACTATTACTATACGCTAATTATAATTACCTCATTTTTAAAACAAGTATTATTTCATGTACACGTTTGAGAAACAATAAATATGTATCATTAAATTGCTTGTCGTATATACAGCTTTGTTTCTCCTCTTCAAAGTATGCAAAATGTTATAATTCACAGGATTATAAATATCCAAAATCAGTTAACATATTCTTCCTGGAAATATCTGAATAATCTCTATCTCTGCTGATTCGTGAATATAAATTCAGTTGTTTTAACTCTCATAACATGAAGACTACTGCTAATAAATGAAATTATCATCTGTCTAAAGAAATGAGCAAATGGTGATTATCATTGATAAAACTGGTTGTAGTCAATACATGACTTCAAATAGCTAAGTGGTCACTTCTTTAACTGTAGCATTAAGTTACGTGAGTTTGAATTTCCAAGGGGATATCAGTTATCCTGAGGTTGCAGATACGCCGTTTTGATAAGTATCAACAAACACAGAAACTAGGCTCAGAGCTTACTGTCGATTACTTACCACCGTCGAATGTGAATTCAAAGCTGAGTGTGGTGATAGGTCAACTTGTTTGGAGACCATATTGCAAACTTGACTAATAGAAGTGAATGAAGATTAAAAATGAAGGTTATGTAGAGGATACTATTCTCCCCTTAGTGACCAGTCAGATTATCTCCAACAATTGTACAAAGTTTTATACTACTAGTTGTTGGCACTTGTTCCAGCATCGTTTTGAATATTCTTTTTTTCTCCTCTTAAATCTGTAGTACACCCCTCATGGTAGTGAGATAATCCTGAGACTAAAATTAACTGATCAAACCGAATCAATTTAGTATGAAACAAATAAGTATCCTATCCTCCCACATGTGCTTTGGGTGCTTTAAGTTTTGTTTTAACGGATAAACATCCGGATTAGCTCAAATGCCATTTTGCGCTCACTTCTTCTGCTCTTAACACACAGAGACTGTGAGTCCATAGTTTAGCCATATCAGCTAGATAAGTTCTAAATCTTTTTCCCTAAATAAAAATTTTTCATTTTATTCAAATATACTGCTCATCAAAGCACATTACTAGATAAGTGAGTCTTTTTGATTTGCTTTTTTTATCAGTACTTACTAGTCAGGTAGAGTACTGATTGACTGGGTAATTAGACGCTACTATCAGAAAGGCTGTTATAGTGTAGCCAATCAGTAGCACTACTAGTGTGGTGAGAGTTGTATGCTAGCCAAAATCTGTAGACAGCAATTTACGTCAATGTTTACGTCCCAAATCTTGGTCATGAGAAAAATACAAGAATAAAGACTAACTCAACAACCAATCACAGCAGACTTAACATGGGTGGATATGATTAGCAGATATATAAACGGACTGTCTAAGAAACTGTAGTGACCCGTTTTATTACTCATCATCGCAGTATACTTTCACTATGTATTGAAACGGCAACAAAGAGATGATAGAATAACCTTTAGCAGGAAAACAACCAATCAGAAGACGTTACCACTCTGTTAACAATAACGAATAATAATGTACATCAAAACCTATAAATACCTCTTGATTTTCTCAATAAACTATCTGTTGCCTGGCCCTTGTCTTCTGTCGTTACACTTATACCTTACAGATCAATAATTCTGCAGTAAAATCTTAGACAACTGACTATTTACCAAAAAAACACCCTTGTCACAGTGCCCTTGACTACTGTTAAGAATTTCGCATAATTTGTCCAATGAACTTACCGAGTACAGTATTATTGTGTCTGTTTTCACCTAAGAAAATCGATCATAACCTATGAAATAAAATTCACCACTCTTTTTGGCGGAACTTACTTTGCAGCTAAACTAAATGTCATTGAGAAAACGAGTTTTATGTTGCCTCGCAAGCCATCACAGCATCTGAACGATAATGTCACATATTACCATGTCGTCAAAATTGCAAACTGAGGACCCATCGATCTCTACATTTTAGGGCTGCAGAACATATTACCAGGTATTTGCAAGAAAAGATAAAAGTTGCCTATTGGAAGTGACCCAGAAAAACATATGTCCAACGTGATCTTTCTCAAAGCACGTAGGAGAGACGAATCACAGTCTTCATAGCATGAGCGTATCTAAACTCTTATGAATATGACCATCAATAGAATTGATAGCTTGTGCTAACAAACTTCCTACCTGGTCGATTTGCGAGCCTGCTTTTTCAATCACTAGCGGCAACAACAACGAACATTACGATACAACCAAACTCGCAACGCAAGAAGACAGACGTTGACGTAGAGAACTCATACTGTCTCAAAAAGGGTTGGCAGCAACTATATATATGCCTTGAAAGGTCTTGAGAGACACTAATTACACTGATAAGTCAAAACAGTCAGCAACCAATAGGGTTCTACGATCATAAGTAGAAGGTAAATACAAACAGCACTGTAGTGTTGAGATAAATGTAATATTTTAGAAAAATTAGTTCTATGTAACACTTACATAAAACAGGTTTGGGTCACATACTTAAATCCACTCCAACCGTTGCCATAAAAATGCATAGACGCGTTTTACGTGATCAAAAAGTATTCGTTTTTGCTTTGGGTCTGAGTTGGCAATCCAAGATTTATTTAACGTAATAATATCTTCACATCCTACATCTTAGTGATTTGCCTGCAAATATTTATCCCGCACTATGGGTTCAGCGCAAATAATTAATTTTATCAGACAAAAATACTTTGAATATGTGTACATATCGTTACATTGAGTCTCAAGTGGAATACAGGGCTTCAATATCACATCTCAACTTCGTACTGTTCTCTGTGATTTTCTTTTTCCTAGTCTGCCACTACACATAAGCTTTCATATCTTCCTCTCTCAATGTCCCCCATACTACTTACTGCTCCACACCTAGCCAGTTCTTTACCGTTCGCGTTCTAATAGAGGGTCTGCCCAGCCTGTGATATCACTCAATAGTTTCCTCATCCTATGTCTAATCCACCTCCATTTCCTTCGGTATATTTGTTGAACAATAGGTTCTTGGTTGATTCATTGCCAGATTCCTCTTCTCTTATCCTTTCTGGCCGGCCATCTTATCTTCAATACTGACTGTCAGAGGTAGTGACCGAAGTCTTCAGCCCACATGGAATGCCTTCGGTGACGCGCGTACCAAGTCTATATAACGTATAGAAGAACTTATTGGATACCAGTGTTGAAAATCTGAATCATATTCATGATTCTGAGTGCAAGTGATTTCAGTACTGATTTCGGATATATGACTGTTTGCCTTGGTCTCCCTATCTTGGGTCGCCTTGACATCCTCATTTATGCCACCTAGACTAGTGAAAGAGGTTACCCTATATCGATTTCTCCCTTTTATGATGATTGGTGCTGTTCCTCTCACGCTAACTTGAATGGTACCTTCTCTGCCTCTAATAATTTTGGAGGATTATTTACCACTAGAGCTCACTTCACCCTAGTGATGTCATGGGAAGTCTACGACAACAACAGCTGAAAGTAAAAACCTACCGCTTCATCCCCACACGTAAGCAACCACAATAGTAACAAGAGACAAGCTATGAGTGACCGTCTCCCGAACCTTGTCTCTTGGAGTCTGTGGTCATTCAACCCTAATGGCCATTCTATTTTAAGTAATCCAGTCATTAAAGCCTGTTTTCAACAGTGGCTGTATACGTCCTATGCAGAACGAGAACCACAAAATATGATGACGTTTGGCTATAGGAACAGGTTTGCCAATGACAGAATTATTTTTCTTCTTAAAACGTTAAGTGTGTCACCTTAACCTGCCACGAAGGGGTGTATGGGGATTAAACTTCATCAAATTGATTGAACCTTCAACAACCTACCTGTTTTTGCGCGAACTGAAATACATGGTGGGTATATGGGTTTCCAAGAAATAAGGGTGAAGGCGTACGTTGCAGTGTGGTTGCGTATCTCTACACTCTCTTCATACCATCGTTAGTAAATACATCTTTCAACATATGTAGGCTTTCTATTCTCCCTTTGCCAGTTGGAGTGATGTTGAGAGCAGCCTGACTATAAGTTTATGTGAACCAGGGTAAAGAGCCAGCAGGTACTGTGACTAATGCTCAGGTCCAGCAGGATAGATAGCCACACAATAATCATGAGTGTATTTCTAGTTGAAGTTAGCCGGAAGTGAGCTCGAAGTAGTTCAGGCAGAGCAACTAATTGGCTCCCTACAGGTGTGCTGCATATAATAGCCACAGGTTTTTCATGTTGTGTAGATGCAGGCCAAGTGGAGATTTGGTTCATTCGCCAGACCTACAGTCCTCAACCAGCCTAAGTCTAGAGTCGGCAAGCGACAACAAGTGCACTCAGCAGAAAGCCGGAGCCTTATCCAGGTAAGAAATTTACAATAAATTGACACTATGTTGGAAGCCATTTCTAGGAAGGCTTTTAAGGTCTCTGTACCTCAGTGAAGGCCGTATGATATACGAGGTCATTCCGTAGGCGGTTATTGAAAAAGGCATACAGTGGGACGATAATGTTAACCTGGTAGGGAGTGCTCCCTCTTCACGACTTGTGAGGTTTCTTATCTCCGTTGGATTGCGCCAAATGATGAATGCTCTTCTGTGTTTTTGACTATGCTTCCCCACCTGACATGTCCGCCAGAGTACTTATGAAGTCCCTGTTTAACACCCGCCGCCTTCTCACTCTAAACACGCTATTGGTAGGCTGTTCTGTTATCCCAAGCGGAGACTCGGTTACCAAACTTCAACTCATTCACGAAGAAAACAGTTTTATCCGTGATTTCCAGTATATGTTCTTTAGTCGCTTAATCTTGGAAAATATCTTACCGGTCTCATAAGCTGTCAGTTTATTCACCATCTGTTGTGAGTGTCCCAAACTGTGACTTCGTTTATCACCTTCTGTCCGTCGGTCACTTTCCTCCTTCTGAAACATTTGATTTATACATACTCCACTCGCGGCGCCCATTTGAATTTTAACGCGATTATGTGTTTTTGAGATATTCTAGTCCTTGTGGCCATTTGTCCTGACAGACCTGCGATTCTACCACACGACTGTCCGACTCCTTAGCCCGGCACACCCAAGCCTGGTGTTACGTCTGCCCTTTAATCCACTCTAACTGAGAAGGGGAGAAAATTATACTTACGGCTGTTTAGGACTATGTCTGGTCAAAGATTGCAGTGGGGGAATACATAGGTACGCAACTTCAGCGCAAAACGATTACCATGCTCTTGTTCCTAAAAAAGTCCATCTGCCTGAAATGTGTCCTCTTTTATCTCCATCGGTACGAATTGGTTGTCGGATATGATCGTGACAATGAATTTGTTAACGTGAAGAAAACGATTTCGAATTTCATCAGCAGGCTGGGATTTATCAACGACAAATGGAGTTGCTGATATTTACTCCATTTAGAAAAAATTCAGGAAGGTAGAAATTTATGGACGTACTAACCTTCGAAAGAAAAACTGTTTCACTTCTTTGGAGACTACTTTGGGGATCGAAAATCAGTTCTGTTTGCCTAGGGAAAGCAGAAAAACATTCGAAAAGCATCACGCGAAGTCACTGTGAGGTGCAGTAACAGGGGCCCATCATCTGTTTACTAATGCGTTCGAAGTTCTCGTTGTTTTGTAAGGAGCTACTGGCAGCTTTTTCTGGTTCCTCGGGATTCATTGACGTGGAGGCTATCAGTACTGTCTTCGTTTCCATTGGTGGTCTCCGGTTGTTTCTTTGAATAAGCACTGTTTCGAATATATATCATTTGGCCCACACTTTGCCGATGTTCTACAATGCCTGGGCATAGAAAAGGAAGAGACAGTTTAAAGGCAAACAATAGGATAAGTTTTGGTGAAAAAATGCTTCATGCTAATGATATTATGCCGCAATACGTTGATGATAAATGCGATGAGAACTTTTGTTGGGAAATGAGTCAGTCCAGGAAAAGATAGTCCTTAAGTTACCTAAATTGGGGCCGAAGTGATTTGGTGGAATTGCCAGAAACTACCCACATTTTTTGAAGGAGATTGATATTATACTGAGTTATGTCACACTAAACGACGAAATGAGGTACATGTGCTTGTTGAGGTGTTGTACCGGTGCTTCTATTAAAGCGATACAATGTTGTAAATTCCTACCCGCAGAAAAGGCTTATTTTGAGGTAAAACGGATTTCACGCCAGAGATTTAGGAGGCAATCTGTGATCTCTAAGTGTGTGCGAAATTGTTATGGGCAATAGTAGGCAAGTGGTAGTTGATTTCAAAGTGCTCACACTGTTTCTGGATAACTTGGTAACCTATGAAAATACTTTAGTTTCACTGGGATGTGCAAACCGGCTGAACCCGGATACTGTCACTAAGATCATATCTAGGCAGTTACCTGCTAGGTAACAAAATAAAGGGTCAAGATCAGAGCCCATACGGGAGATGAATACTTGCAGCCAAAGTCTGATGATATTTGAGGCTCGTGAAAGATAATGTTAACCCAACAATGAGAAAGTTCTCCAGTATATTGATACCACTCCTGCAGTTAAGAAGTCAGTGAATAAGGGAAAAGTCTCTGTAGGAAACACAGCAAGCTGTGAGAAGAAAACGATTGTTTTAGCTGCTTTGAAGCCGGACATACGCATTCAGGCCTCAAAAACATTTTGTAACTGGTAAGTTGCTACTATAAGACTTATGAGTTTAAAAAGGACATTTGTGATGGATTCAGATGTTCAGATCGACTATTAGGTTACTGATAAATATATAAGAGGTTTCGTTGAAAGGTTGAATAATCAGAGTGAAGTCAGAAATCGGTACTCACCTCATCGCCCTGCATTTAACCCAAGAAACCAGGTAAATCTCGGTGTCTGATTGCTCAGCAATGCATTAAGCCGTTTCCTTGGATGATGCTTTACGTAATGATCCAAACTGCATGGGATCGTTGGTTGGACTAGTGTTAGGCCCCAGAAAGTTTCCAGTTGCTACCGCAGCATATACAAAACAAATGTTTCTCAGAAGAATGGTTACTCAACGAAGAATATTCTTTTCGATAACCTCATCAAATTTTACAGTTATATATGCACAGTAGCAAATGAATTAGTGTTATTAACAACGTTATTGTTTAAATAGCAGTGAATCAATAATAATATCAATGGATTACATTTCGATAGCATCAACATAACAGTACACTGGATATCAGAGAAATTACCAAAAACAGTGATACGAATTCACAAATTTATAGTCCCTACTGAAGGCCGGCCAGGGCAATAGTAGTGGCTGGACTAGCTTCTTCTGCACACAAGGCACTGGCTGTTTCACACGAATCGCGATAGCATCTACTGTTTGGAGTATGCACTGATAGATGCACGCACTGATAAATGCGTGGAGTGTAGACAGAAGAATGCTTGATGGCCTAACAAACGATTGAACGGCCCCTAAAGTGGCAAGAGTCTGGAAGAAATTAGCGCTTAGAGTATGTCGGGCTAAATTTATTTCGACGTTTTGTTGTGAAGGTAAGATGTTCATGTAAAAGACAAGGTTGTATATATAGAAGTAGTTTACCTGCAGACTACTGATTCATTTATTACTGAGATCTATAAATCGCCGGGATGCCCTAGAGGTGATGTTCAGTAACAGAGGAAGTAACATTGTCGGTTGTCATACTGAGATGAAAGGTCATCTCGAAAGCTCAAATGAAATCTCACAAAGAACTATTGAAAAGGAAAATAGAGTGGCATTTCAATTCACCACAAGCCATTCACAGAGTTGAATCAAGGGAAGGACTTATAAATGTTATTAAACTTGCTTTAAGTCCCATAAATAAGAACCAGAGCATAATTGATGAGACCTTAGAGACAACTTTATGCGAGGCAGAAATGATTTTAAACGGTCGACCGTCGGCATTAGTGAAAGACGATGTCAAGGGCTTCAACGCCCTGACTCTAAGAGAGGTGTTATTCCCGCCAAGAAAATCAGCTTTTGAGGACCTGAATTCAGGGATCAAACCTATTATTGAGAGATGGAGACAAGCCAGATGTCTGAAAGACATATTTCGCAGAAGATGGTTTCCGGAATTTGTGTTAAAATTGAAAACGAAAATTGTTTAGAGACCATCTAGTTGGTAATATTGTGCTAGTACCAGAAAAATCTAATATAATCAGCTGGCCTTTAGGAAGGGAGAAAGGCGTACTTGTCAGTAATGATGGATTGGTGAGAACTGTCCAAGTTATGACAAAAAATGGTACAGTGGTGCGTGACGTACGAAAATTGTGTTTACTCGAGGAAGCGGCTGAGTTGAGTTCGAAGCCTGTACAAAAAGGCGATTTCCCAAAACAGAATCGTCAAAATGGCACGTATTGCAGGCTTAATGTTGTAAGTCCTGCAATTTTTCAAGGGCATTACATTAAGATATGGTCCACGAAAGTAGGTCTGTAAGGCCTCTACAACTTGGTATGCGGTGAGTGATTGAGGAGTCCAGAAGGATAGGACAAGTAATCATGGAGAAAATTTATCTTCCCCATGATTTGCAAGTCCTTTCTTATCTGGTGAATGATAGATACCCTTCTATATGTTTGGCTGGGTTTTCTGCTACACTTGCCCTCCATCATGCTTTCGAAAATAATGGTTTAAGACAACTAGTCCTCTACAACATTATAAGCTATCGGTCAGTGATTTCAGCAATTATCTCCGCAAGAAAGTCGGTTTCTAATTTGGCGAGCCCGACGTGATTTATGCTGATTCAGCCCCTTATGCTCCATATCACCCAAGGCACAACATGTCACACCTTCATGTTGCCTGCCACCAACTGCACAGAGGCAGTAATTCTGGTGAGTCAGTCAAAAGCGTTGTTTGAGCTGCTAATAATTATTTATAGGCTGCACTTTTCCGGAAGCAACTTAAAACTGGTTAGTTGAAAAGATGGATAATACAATCACTCACAGAACTCGCTTTCATCAAACAATCGGTTTTGTGTTCATCGTAGCTGACGAAGTGATTCCGAATTGGTAAAACTGTATTTATCTGAATTTTAGGCGCGTGTCTTCAAAAGATATTAATTAATTCATTGATCATGCTACTGGTGAGACGCATATAAGCTTACTTTTTAATGGTTCGCACTCGTCGTAGGTATATTAGAAGCCTTGTACTGTTTCTGAATCTTATTTGCAAAAAGCACCATCTACATCTTTCAGTCCACTCATGTATGCAAAAGCCAAGTTATTTTGCTGCCGAACAAGAAACGCTTCATCAACTAATTCAGCAGCAGCGCTCACTCCAATGATACGTACCACCGTAGGAATTGTCATGCTCAAACAGTCACAAGCTATAGTGGTTACTTCGCGCAAAATGGCCAGTTATATACTCTGATGTCACTGTTGACAGCCCCTAGCTATCTAATGCATAAAACTTTCATGACCAAGTCAGCTACTCCGTGAATAATTGCCGGCTGTATACAAGTTGCACTGGAACAGATTCTTACATCATCTCATCCGTTTAACGGTGGTATTGCCATTTTATCATTCCATCGCATGAGTCTCCAGCCTAGCAGCTGAGGAAATCTTCTGGTGTCTTTATTTAATCTTCAGCAGCAACCTAAGAGGCTGACTCAGAAGTTATCCAGGAGGGTTTATTATCACATAATTACTGCTGTGTATTACGGATATACACATATCACTTTACAGCTACCGAAATAAGCTTTGGTAGTCACTTATATCACTCCCATTCTATTAAAGTTTGGTTCTCAGCGTCACCAAGTCGTCACTTCATGTAAATGCAACAAGTAATATCATGGGACACTGAGTTAGGAGTCCACCTCTCTTGGTTACGCTCATGTTCGTTTTGTCAAACAACTCACGGTTCTGTGCAGCCTAACCTGCACCAGATGATTGAAATTTTCTTTCTTTGAACATGAGTTAGGAATTAAATTCCTGTTACAAACATTCATATTCATATGCTGTCCAAATAGTGAAACATTTTCACTGATTGGCCATACATCCATGTGTGGTTAATCACGTTTGATTTCAAGGATCTTCTGCACACTGGATGTTATGAAATCATACCAGGCCAACTTTCCACCACCTCCATCGAACGCTGAGCTGATTGTTTGTACTGTGACGCTATTAGTACTGCTACTTTGCAGCAAAGAGTAAACTTTTTCTCTTAGACAGTTTCTGCTGTTCTTCTGCTTCCTGCTTCAGATTATCAATACACTGCGAGTTTCGGAAGATCATCCAACTCTTAGCAAAATCCTTCACTGAGTCGAATCAACCCTAGTTGATTCTAGTGGGTGAGTAATGTGGGGATCGGATAAAGTTCGTCAAATAGGTTGAGCCCCAGCCGTTTCAACGTCGACGATAAGTATGTATATCTGTGTGGATTGAAACTAACGATGGTCAATACGACCTTGAAGGGACAGGAGCTCACTGGTGACGTTATGGTGTGATCGTGTATTTATTTATATTATCGTTAATAAATACACCTTTGGGCAAAAGTAAGTTATATTCACCTCCCGCTATTCGGGGTAGTGTTGAGAGCAGCCCGACCACCAGCTTAGGTGGGCCAGGGTAAGGAGTCACTCGGAATTGTGGCTAAAGCCCGGGTCTGGCATGATAGATGGCCACAAAACAATCACGATTTTTGTTTTCGAATGAAACCAATCGGAAGCGGGCTCGAAATCCTACAGGTGGAAGAACTAACTGGTTTCCTAGAGGTATACTCTGTGTATATGAGTAGGGCTTTCATATAAACTGAAACTTTTACATGGATAGGCACTGTTTACTTTTTGTTTTCAGTAATTTGATCTCCTGCATAAATTCTGCTAAACTTTCATCATGCCAGCTTTTGAAGTCGTTTCGAGCCTTCCGAATACACAGTGGGATTAACTGATATTAAAGCTTAAATCATTGAATGAAATTCAGCCCATCGAAGGAAGGGTGAAGGTGGGAGACTACATAGTGTGACTAGGCAACGTACACTGAGTATTTATGTAAACAAAGAGTAAATTCATTCAGGGGTATAGGGGTTACTGCCATAGCCACAAAAATGCCACCAAATATGGTAAGGGATGCAATGGTTCTCAAACTACTGTCTGAAATGAAGCCAGGTAAATAACCCGGACCCAGCGAACTTCACCCTAGACTGCTAATCTCTTTGGTGGATTTAACAAACATTCTATTCATGGAGATCTTTCAGATGCCTCTGACGCAGGCTAGGCTACCCAGGGACTGGAAAGATGCTTTATAGGCTCCATCTCCAGAGGGGGGAACAGTTAGTATCTAACTACCGACCTGGATTACAGTAAAGGTATTAGAAATAACCATAAGGCATCAGCTCTTAGCTCATATGAAGAAACGTGGCTTACTGGTAATGAAACAGCACGGATTCCGACCAAGAAGATCCTGCCTGATAAACTTACTGTTAGCTAGGGAATATTGGGTCGAACCCAAGGATAAGAACCACCTACCGAACGTTATCTTTATCGATATTAGTAGAGCATTCGATGAGGTATCCTATTTAGGCCTTCTTAATAAACTTAAACGTTTTGGATTAGACCAACGCCTATGTGAGTGGCTTATTGACTACCCGATAGATAGAAGGCAAAAGTGTAAGGCGGTACAGAGTGTAGTACCTAAATGAATTGCGGAAAATTCCCACCTTATCTTCCTTATTATTTGCCGACTATATTAAGACATGGAAGACTGTTAATAATAATGATGATAGGTTGGTACTACAAGACAGTTTGGATAAATTAGCTGAATAGGCTAACCTCTGTAGTCTGGAAATCAGTTCCAAGAAAAGTGCGGTAATGCACCAAGGTCAGAAATCTTACACGTCGTACTCCCTGGGGGACACAGAAATACCAGATGCTAAGGGATAACAGCACCTAAGAATTATTGTAAGCCATGACCTAAAAACAACGGCAAATTTTAATAGGGCCGCATCTAAGGCTCTTTGAATGCTATGGGTACTTCGACAGGCTTTCAAACGATCAGACGAGTGTATGTTACAAGTATTCAATGCAACATATGTCAGGCCTCATCTAGAATGCTGCATATAAGCAGTGAGTCCATGCTTCAGAAAGCAGGCACATATCCTGGAAAGAGTGCAGAGGAAAGGAAAAAAATAATAATTGGTAACTCACACCTTCCTGACGACAAGAGGATGGAGCATTTAAATCTCTTCCCATTTTCATACCGAAGGAGGAGAGGCGACTTAATTTCGGCTTACCGTATATTAAAGGGTGATTTAGGGATTGACCTTTCAAACCTTTTCTCTCGCTCTAGGATACATATTCACTAAGTTACGACAAGAAGGTGCTCAAACCAAGGTCGAATAGAATACGTGTGGAATTTAGGTTCTCTCACAGAATCGTCAACGTCCGGAGCTCCTTACCTGATTCAGTAGTAACAGCTCCATAGGTGAAAACTTTCAAAGAGAAATTAGATATCTGCAGAGATGCATATTGCAATTATTAACATAGGCAACAAGAGCCTTCTATCCTTGTGATCTGAATCTGTACACTCACTGAATATTGAATGTACAGAGAGCGACTTATAAAATTACCAATCAGGTGACTTTAAGAGGTACATTCGAAATTATATTGTGATGTGATGCCTCCTTGGGGACTGGCAAAAAAGCCTGTCAAGCTGTTCTTGAACTTTTCGTTCGGACAGTTTCTTTCTCAACCGTTAGAAGATGATCAGATACTAATAACCTCAAACGGTATTGGCTGTAAAGATATTTACTTCAATATTGATGTAAGATAAACTAATTTAATGAATCTATATGGTAGAAACTAAATGCCTTACTATCTGAAAGCGGAATTCCTCTCGTCGTTTGTGTCGCTTACATATCTGAAGTAGTCATCTGTCTGCCATGGAGTGTTGAAATTAATGGGATAGACTTTGTGGTACAAGCAATTTCAGAAGTCTCCTCACCATCTGGAAGTAAGCATTTTTGCCTGTTTTTCCTTCACTTCTTTCAAACAGTATTTTACTGAATTTTATTGTAACTGACTTATTTCATGCTTTCGCCACAGTCTAAGATGGTTGGTAGTTAGTGAGGGGTTAGTTATCCGTAAAAAACTGCTAATCCTACAAATCAAAGCTTTTCTATACTAGGATTTAAATAGTATATCCGTCATTGATGTGTCCTGCATTCTAAGCAGTCGAGAAAACTGTAAACTATTGATATAATGTCCACTAGACAGCTTTTCATTCTGTAGATTTTCTCCACTGAGTAAACTTTTTTTCCTAGGTATTGTGAGAAAAGTTTGGAGTGCTTATTGTGCGTTGATTCAAAAGGAAATATAACAAGGAGAGTGTTGGATTTAATAGGAACCTCAGCACAAGATGTTGTTAAAAGACTTATTGCTTACGTACTATTCACATCGTTGTAGGTTCAGTAATCAATTGTTTAACATAGTAAAGTGTCACGTTTTATGTGTATAACACACTTGTTTTCTACCTACTGAACTACTTTTTCAGTTTCGAAATTTCGACTCAGTGGTATCAACCATTTTTTACCTGTTTCTTCTCTCAGTGTATTTTGAAAGCTTCACGGCTTTCCAAATGTTACGCAGAATATTTTAAACTCTGTCGATCGAAGCCATTAAACAGAATCATGAAGTTTATTGCTAAAGAGGCTTACTAGAGTTTCTGATAGCTTAGCTTTAATGTCTTATTTTCAAGAGAATGCCATTCATCATCACAAAACTATGGAAGAAGAATCGAATAAACCTAAACCCTTATACACTTAGGTAATCATGGTATTCTCTCTCCTTAATCGTCATCAACTAAATTTGAAACTATAGGCAACTTGGTGCGAAAACAACCAAATATCGATATGTTCATCTCTGGAGAGTAGCCATTCACTCATAATGCATGTAAGCATTCCATGCCTCCAGACTTATAGGAGTACCACTGCACTAATACGTTGGTACGTTTCCACTGGAACTTTTGAAGTGTCCACCGTACCTTAATGGACGATACACTTCTGAAGTCTGCAATACAGCTTGAACTGTATCTCTAGGCTACCTTAATTAACACTGTCGTACATTCATGTCAATGACAGGTGAGTAGCTTTACTTTGTCACCAAAGCCAGTGTTGTTGTCAGACACATTTTGTATGCGGTATAAGTTCGTATGATAATGCAGGTTTAGCCGTCTTTGTATCGTTAGCGTGTTATTTTATTTTTCAGTATCCTGTGCATAATTATAAACACTTCACCAACGAACTTACTATTCCATTTTCTTATTTCAGCCGATGAACTGTTTAATTCAATGATATCTAGTGTAACAACTGCAGCCTTTGCCGTTGCTAAGGCTGCAAACAGTTCTACAATTCCTTCAAGTCTTTTCGAGGAAGGCTTTGTCCAAACATCGGAAGAAGGTGCAAATGTTGAGTCTACAGACAAAGATAAAATTCCAAAAGGCTTGCAGGAGCAAGCATATAAGTTCTTCGAAAATCTTACAGTTGCCGCCGAGACAATGAGTATCGGTACAAAAGGTGCAAGTTCGTATGTTGATCAAGACAGTAAACAGAGAATCGCACATATGATTGATTCATGTAAGTCTTTTAACTGGTTATAAGCTGTCATCATTTCCTGTCTGTTATCTCCTTCAAGCACATACATATCCAGAATTTTAGGAGTAAATATAGGTAGACTACAAGTGATCGAAAGTTGTTGAGCTGGTCTGCGTATATACGGCTTTTGGGAATATCATTAAGAACAACATTACGGAAATTAGTATCTTTCATTCGTATCTTCACACTTTTAAACCTTTTAATTTGATTTTACAACTCTTACTTATCTTTCTCTTCTAAATTATCACACAGTAGTGAATATTCCCCGTTTCAACTGTGCAAACTTCAACTTGGTTTCCAGTGAAATTGACCATTGGCGTCCTAGATTATATCACTGCTTCCAAATTAAATGTGTCTAATATTTCTTATTAATGCTCTTCAGCTGCTATCTAAATGCTCTGATGATAATACGGAAGTCTTTTGTAAATGAAAACCTAGATCCAGAATTACAGGTATTCCTCACCGAAAAGGTTATGGTCAGTAGTGCATGATACTATCGACTTGTTTTAGTGAACAAGTGTTTAGGTCAGACTTAATTATTGCTTTATACTTCACTAACAATCATTTGTTCGTCATGTTTTTGCTTTTACTCTTTATATATTTTCCAGTGATTGCACAGACTAGCATTGTCCTACGCGATGTCAGTATTCGTGTTGAATGTGAGCTAAGACTACCAGGGCTTGATCGTGCTTCTGGATTAACACTATCCATTAAACACTTATCAATATCAAATCAGTATAAAACAGAGGACAGACAACCACCTCCTTCACAAGCAACTGGTGGTCGTTGGTCGTGGTTATGGTGGTGGCAAAGTTCAAACAATACAGGTAGTGAGTTGTGTATTATTTATATCTTATTCACGCAATAAATACCAGAACTCATAATATGCATCTGCTCAAAATTTTAATATTTCTCATTTTGGTATTCTGTTAGATACTGAACCAGAGGCTATTCTCTATGTTGTAGATTTTGCGTACATGTGTCACTCTCTGACTTCCCAAACCGCAGAGGTTTCAAATCTATACCCCACTAGTTAACTTATACTTTCACATATGAAGCGAATTGTTGAACGATAAACCCTGCTTTAAAAAAGGCTTCTGCTCTTCATATTATGATGCTTTTCTTATAAAAGTGTTAATTTCTCGCTACCTAACTATTTTCTGCTTGAGTTGTGTATTTTACTCATCAATCGTTACACAATAAAAAAAGTTGTAAAGTAAGTTCAGTTAAAGGTGTAAAATTTTAGATTAGTGTACAAAGTTTATTCGCCTACACTTAACTAATAAGCACAATACGATTGTTTTCCATCATTACATTTCGAATGACATATATATATATATATATATCATTTGCAAGACATTGATCACTGTCCTTTATCTATTATGTCATTTGATATTATATGGTTGTCCACATATAACGTACAGTAACTTCTGGTATCCCAGTCCAAATGAGTTAGAACAGACTGGTATTAACTGTATGGATTATTATTACACCTTAATCTGGAGTATTTGGTTTTTCTTTTCAAGTCAGCCGTACTATAACCAGAATTACTTGTTAGCTTAAACACTATCTCAGTATATGTAACAAATATCTCCAGTCTGCGCAAGTTGATAGTTTGTCTGAGCCTTAATTCCACCAGTCATTTAGCATTTCATCATAAATGGATGGTGCTTCAAGGGCACTTATGATAATGATTATAATTATGTTTACTATATATCCCAATTTTTATGTCAATAAGGAATATTAGTATGAAATTCCTTAATTTTGATATGAATGTCTTTCTTCATCGTAATATGTCAAATACTTAATCTGTTTACTCTGTAATCCATAGTAGTAAATAAAATAGTGTAGGGAATTCCGTCCTAAGTTTTTGTGTCTAAGAGAATTTAAACAACTCCAATTACTAACTAGATTTACTTCAAAATAGTTTTAGCAATATTTGCGAATGATCTGTAGCTTAAAATAAGGACAACAGCTGTTTGTTATTATCTTTGCTTTGATATTTAACGGTGAACGTTTTATCACACACCCAGATGACTTTGTCAGCATTTACTTCATGAAGAAATAACATGAAGATCCACTTGGAATATTTTCCAAACTTCAGTCTTATTCGATTGTAGATGATGTATTTTTTCATATTTTGATGTATTTGACTTTGAATTGTTGCCTGAATGTGAAGTTTGTGGTAGACTGGACACTTGATAATTGTTTCGTCTGAGAGATCGATAGTGGGTTATTTAGTTGATTCCTTTTTGGTACTGTATGTAATGCGCTGAATTTTTATGTATCTGTTGTCAATATTTCGCATAATTCTCCGGAAATCTTTCATTTCTGAATGTTGTAGTATTTCCATACTGCTCCATTCAAAGTCGTGGTTTTGCCTATCATATCACTACTACTGATGTCTGATATTTAGGTCTCTTGAACGACTGGATCACTCAGTGTGGTAGTGTTAATCGTCTTCACGATTGCATGAAAGTCAAGGGACCCTGTACAACTGTTTCACCTTAATTTGGTATTCGCCATCGACACTCATCCAGGATTTCATTCCAGATCAAATCTAAGATCGTTAGGTTTCGTATCAGTTACTTTATGACTCAATCACTGGATTGACATACAACAGGATCGTAGTCAGTCCCCTAAAACCGCCTAGATGTAGGCTAAATGTATATTGAAAGGGCTGGAGTAATTAGATTTGTTTCAGCGATTTTCTAAAAATCAAATAGTTCGGAAATCTAATGGCAGTTTCAACGCTGACTTACTGAATGGTTTCAGTAGAACTTTGCACCAGTGTGCAGCAGTTTGAGTTGCCACACTCCATGTAGCACACAAACCAAGAGAAGAGAGTAAAGAGAGATTCAAAAGAGAGAAATAAACAGAAATGTGAGACAAAAAGAATAGTAATGTGGAAGAACAATAGACTTTTAATGGATATTATAAGTCACAAGGATTGGATGCATCTGCGCCATCATTGAGAACGATTTTGAGAGAAAAATTATTTTTTCCATTATGATCTTCAGGTTGTAGGTAAATCATGTAACTGGAAATTGAAGTTGCAACAATAACATTTTACTGATTGACAATCAACCACACTTTTGAGAATGAGGACTTTATGTACTCTACTTGACTATCCAAATTCTGCGGATGGAACAGGATTCAGACTATTGGTTGAAAGTTGGACACCTTATCCAATAAACTACAGACGTTACTCTTAGAGTGTTAAGCAAGAAGGAGTCAGTTAATTATGTTGTAAAGCTTACTCGATTGAGATGGCTAGGAGATAGACGTGTTGCGCATGCCAAACCACTGCCTTCCTTGTCAACAAATGTTAGCTGGCGTAGAATTAGATTGGAATAATGTTAGAGGTACGTGGTCACACCAAAACCCGACATCAGTCCATGAAGTCTTTGACTGTTGTTTTGAGCCATGTAGGGAAGTGAAGACTGCCTGATTGTGGTCCTGGAGACATGAATGACCAATAGATGGAAATTGGTAATGATATGGCTCAAAATCTTTATCTGTAGCGTAGATGCATTCACTCTTTGCCATCTCTCATATCCATTAAACCGTCATGGTTTTACATTTTGCTCATTATAGTTCTTTCGAATCTCTTTTCCTTACCATTGTTTCCTACATGAAATGTGGCAACTTGAACTGCTGCACTTCTGTTCAAAGTTCTATGTTGAAACTCAGTCACTCAGCCGGTTAGTCACTACTGACCGAAAAATTAGATGGAAAACTAAACATAACATTTTATGCCGTCTCTGTCCATATTGTATTATTCTACACCAATTTATGCTTTCCCTCCCACCCACCCACCCCAATTTTATTTTAATATCTGCTTACTGTTGATATCTCCTCAGTACACCGCTCCGAAGAGTCGAAACCAAACAGAAAACTGAATTAATATACTAATATAACGTTTTTTCTCTTTTTATTTTTCACTCCTCAATTTTCTAATTATTACTCTTATCCACGCTATAATATTACCACTAAACATCTTATCTCAATGCCAAAAACATGACAAGTAATAGTAGTAGTAGTATTCCAATCCGTCTTAATTATCTTATCATTTATTCAATTCATAAGTTGTTTTAGGAGTTCAAAGGGTAATTTTTATTATTTAAAAAAAATCATCTATAAACTTTAGGTTATCGTCAATTTTATATCAAATATAATCATGTTACTTCAAATAATCATTTAATACTGCTATACTTGTTTATTGATTATGAGAGAAAAGAGACAATGTTTGTGTTATTTTGTCTTTAAAATTCAACCAGAAATGTCAGAACACACTAAAAGTGATCACGTTTAGAGTTGAATAAAAGAATATATATATATATAATGTAAGCTTAATGATTATATGAAACAAATATGGGGTAGTAGCCTAGCCAGAAATTGGGTAATTTGAACGGATTCAGTTCTCTGAGCTGAGTCATCTTGAGTAAACCGCTGATGAACTCGGCCCCAGACAAGCGAAATGGCCGTCCGGTGATGCTTAGGTTACTTTGATCTGACTGGCCGGCAAGTACTACTGATTGGTATGGATGCTATTCCAACTACTCATATCGATCAATGAGTAGTATATAGTCTTATGCACTTACACTTGGTTTCTTCATTGGCGTTTATTATATCAAGCAGATCCGAGTAATTTTGGTTTCCAAAAGAAGCTTTAGTGAAATATCATGTAGAGATGTGTAAATTGCGAATTTGAAACAAAAATGGTCTCAAAGGTGAATGATTAACCTGTAGTAAACTGACAATCGGATGTAGAGTTACATCATGGCTTCAACCTCTTTTCATGTTGTTTTTTTCCTGAGGTCGGGAATAACCATGTAGTGCTGTTTAGCATGACACATTGCTTGCAGTGACTAACTGTAACCTGTATGTTAACAAAATTACTCAAAATGCATTGTGATAGCTCAATCCAACGTGTTGAATATCACACCTTGATAATCCTTACAGCATATGTGGTGAGATCTGTTGCTTGGCCCTTGTCTTCTGTTGTTTCACATATTGTACAAATTTCTCTTCTTCTGAGTATATCACTGTTGATTGCTGGTTTGTAAGGATTTCATTGATTTCAAGTTTGATCGCGAACTGACTTCAGGTCTAGAGGCGGGTTCACATTAATCATTCAGCTGCCGGAACGGAATTCGATGGCCCGGTGATTCTGAATTTTGCCAATTCTCGATGTACAGCGTGACCACCCTGTCTGTGTCATAACAAGCTTGTTTAACAAAAAAGGTTTAGGTACACACAGTCAAAGGTAGATGTGTAGCCTACGAAGGTACAATGAACATATTTAGCATCTTAGTCTAAACAACATCTACTATGTTTGTAAGTAAATTGTTTTGGGTCATTGAAAGTCTTCAATGAAGGTTCAAGATTAAGTAAGAATAATTTTTGCATTATTTTCAAAAATGACTCAATTGGCTTTGTTTTCCATTTATTTATTTATTTATTAGCTACTGGAAAGAACTCTGCCTCATCATCATCAACGTCACCGTCGCCTACTACAACTTCCACACCATTAGGAAGTTTATCAACTATGTTGCATAAAATTATTCATGTCGAAGAAGTTAATCTATTCTGGGATTTATGGAGTACTACATCTAGTCAAGTAAAAACACGTTCCAGTTTATCTAGTTCACCAGATCCAAGTGAATCATCGTGTTCACCTCTTTCTAACAAAGTGAGTTTGAAATAAATAAAAATCAATTTTCATAAATTATCCGATGATCCTAAAATATTGTGTCATCTACTCCCGTTCTGTAGTGGAGAAGATCATCCCATTCGAATCGAAATATTTATTGTATGTTTTTCAAGCTGTGACCATCAAGGTACTCTATAGTATCTTTGTTTCACCAGTTATCTTTTTCTATTATATAGTCTCCAATGTATCATTACTATAATTCCGAGTAAAACATAGGGCTTCAACAGCACGTCTGCATTTCACCGTGTTTTCTGCATTCCTTCTTAGCTAGCTCCACGACTACCCACAAGCTTTCATCTTCTCCTCACACAATGTCCTCCATGTCACACTCAAACCCACACCCAGGTCGTCGTCTCTTATTTGAATTCTACTTATAGGATCTGATGCGTGATTTCACTCAAAGGCCTTCGCAGCTTTATGTTCTGTCTATCTCCATTTCCTTCGGCATATTTTTTGGGTAATAGATCCTTGGTTGGTTCTTTGCCACAGTACTTTATTGCTTTTCCTTTCCGACCGGTCATCTGATCTTTATTATCAAGGCAATGAAGTAACCATTGTAAACGCTTTTGGTGACGAGGGTGGCAAGTCTCTGAACCATATAAAAGAATTGACTTGACATTAGTGTTGAAAACCCAAATCTTGTTCCTTATTCTGAGTGTATTGCCTTTATACTTCCCATTACTACTACTTGATTACACGGACTGTCCGACCTTCATTCATTTTGTATTTCCAAATTGCCATTTACGTATTCAGAAAAAACAACGGATTGAGCGAAGAAATACATTCCTTTTCAAATGTTAGTTTGCAGGGATTTGATTGTTTACAGGATTTCATCACGAGCTGACATCAGTTATAGAACCATTGGAAAACCTGGAAGTATTGGACACCTGTTTCATCCTAGTTTTTGGGACTGCATCAGTACGCACCCACACTGTGGGGTTTGAACCCAGGACCTTCTGGTTAAAAGGCGAGCTAGCTCGTAGACCATTAAGCCACTGGGACCCGATCAGGTTTTCCAATGGTTCTCTAACCGATATGAGTTCATGATGAAATCTTGCAACCATTCAAATCTCTGGAAACCAACACTTCAATCTGATGCTCACTAGCGACTGGTCCTATTCATATAAGAATAAAACTTGTGCACTTTGGTAGAGTATAATTCCATTATCAAGGTCACCTTGATATAATTATGAGCAGTAAATTGTGCTCGAAACGTCATCAGTGAGTATTACTGTATAACACTGTGAAACTTTATCAAAACGAATTTTATCCATAATCGTCCTATTCAGGTAGGTAGTTACCTGGGTTCTGGTGAGTAGTCGTGACCAGTTGAGCATAGCCGGTCGGGTGTGACGAAAAACACTCACCGGTGACATTGGCTAGTGGTCGCGCTATATCGTGAATTGGCGGAAGATTTTCTTTCCAATTAGTTCCTCATAATTGCAGCTCAATACTAACTCATCTCGTCGACACTGGACATCAAGTCTAATCTAACAAAGCTTTTAAAGTATTATCGTATATCACCCAACCTCTCGCATGGTCTACGAGTACGACTTTTACATAAAGCAGAGGCAATCGAAATTCATCTGAACAAGCCAAATCTGTGTGTCCAAAAGAAATTTGTACAGTCCCTTTCTTCGTTATGGCCAACTACATAATGTGTACTAAGTTTCTAAAACACGATTTTTTCCCCTCCTCTTGTAACTATCTTTTGACTTTGTTAATTTTCACAATTCTAGCTAATTCTACTAACTTATTTGTATTTTACATAATTCTTCTGAGTCATCCTATTCTTCTTAGCCATCATTATTTTATAAATATCTTGGTTATGTAGTAACTTGTTGCTAACGCTTAAGAATTGACTTATCTTAAATCCCGTAATTAATTGTCACCCCTCTTTCAAGACTTAGATATCTTGTTACCAAGATCTGTTAGTCAACTGTTTTTATTTCACCTCCTCCCTGATACCTAGAAATGATTAATTAAAATAACCACTTGATTGGTAAGGTTTTCGATGTATAGTGTAGAGCCAGTGGATGCTGAGGAACTATTTGAAAAAGAATACATTTCTTCGCTCATTCTGCTGTCATTGTATATTTACATACATATTCCCATCATAAGTGATAATGGACATTGTCTATTTTGCTTTATAGTCTGGGTATACTAAAGAGAACTCAATAGGATAAGAAAGTTTGATTTCCTACTGTAAACTAGAAACAGTATGATTTTATACACTAAGTCATAGTTGAAACAAGCGACTAGGATAAACTTCATGATTGGCTTCGTAGTTCATTATCAAAGCACAGGTTATCTCCGTTGATAAAAAAATAACGACAACTGATCATTCAAGACTATTGAATAAATTATCTCATCTATGAACCTGACTATGTAGTAGTCACGTGGAATGGGTAATGAGAAGGTCAACGAGTGAGCAGGTAACATTTATTCACACTAAAATTTACTAACAAATTCCTACCACCGCTATTCCGTGAACTCTTGAATTTTATCATTCATTTCTTTCTTATTACATTAAACTAACAACAGAAGACAAGGGCCAGGCAACAGATCGTTTATTAAGGAAAATCAACACATATTTATAGATTTTAATGTACATTATTGTAAGTAGAAAATACAGTCTTTTGATTGGTTGTTTCTCACAGAAAGTTAACCTTGCATCTCTTTGTGGCTGTGTCAGATCATCCATATGCTAACTGTATCCGCCTACGCAAAGCCTTGTTCTCATTTTCTCACCACCAATATTGGGGACATAAACATTGACGTCAATTACTGTCTACCAACTTTGGCTAGCAGCCAGCTCTCACCACAAAACTATTTTCTATAGTTGGTTTGTAAGGATTAGTTTTTCTTTTTACGAGTTGATCACGAATTGATATCAGAGAAGCATTGAAAACCAGCACTAGAGTACTGGACAGCTGTTTCATCCTAGTTTGGGAATCATCTGCGGTACGCGCCCACCGCCAAGGGTTCGAACTCAGGACCTTCCGGTTACAAGGCAAGCTCGTATACCATTCAGCCACTGGGACCCAATTCATTGGCCATTCCATGAATTCTAACTTCTACCAATTCGTGATTTAGCGCGACCCTAACCAATGTCGTCGGTGGGACATCCATCCCCACACGTGACATCTGGTCACGACTTCTCACTGGAACTCCAGGAAACTCCATCCTGTAGCAAGTCACTGGCGAACCCCAGTGGGTGCCTACTGCCGATGATCCCCAAACTAGGATAAAACAGCTGTCCAGTACTCTAGTGCTGGTTTCCAATGGTTCCCCAACTGATATCAATCCGTGATCAACTCGTAAAAACATTAAACTATGCTTAAGTTCTCTTCATACATTAGAGATTATAAAACCAAGCAGGTTTTTTATCCCTTTACGTTCCCACTGGAACATAGGGCTTCAGGCTACATCTTTGAAGTTTCGGTAGCAGTAGTGTTTATTTTTATAGGATGGGGTTGCTAGCCTCACGCCCAACCTTCTTTATTTATCGGACTTATTACCGGCTTAGCAAGGCTTAGGAGTGCGTTGGGCAAAGACCGAACCTCGGACCACGTGCGTGGTTGGCGAGCGTTCTACCGCTGAACCACCGATGACGCAAAATCAAGCAGGTAGTAGAAGAAACTGATGGAAACATAAGGAGTTGTATAGAATATACAAATATGTGGTGTTACAAATTACAGTCATAATGAGTTCATTCGAATGATACTGTTATCTGCCTGTCTTCAAATTATATTATTATTTGCGTCGGCAGTTCAACTGTTGAATGCTCGCTAACCACATACACCCACATGATCCGGATTCGATTCCTGACCGACTCACTCGTAAACCTCGCTTAGTTGACTTAGCCGGAAGTAAGCCTGGAAAAGAGAGAAGGTTTAGCAGAAGGTTGGCAGCCCCCCCTCGCCCTCCGTAAAATAGACAACACCACCGCCGCCGCTGAGAATTTGAAGCTTGAAGCCCTACATTCTATGAGGAATTCAAAGGCATGAAAAGGCCATTATTATTATTATCGTCAAATTCCATTTCAGGCGACTATCTGACTTCATCAACTAACTAGCTATAAGGTTCTTTTCAACTCAACCTTTTGGGATACCTATTGCCTCACAATCAGGTGATGTAATGGATAATTTGGAAGTCATTCAAACGGATAACTGTCAATTTCAAATCTGTTTAATCTGTATTTAAACATCAACTTAAGGTCAATGCTCTAGAAGTGAAGCAATATATTATAAATGATGGTGAGAATATCTGAGATAGCCTTAACTTGGCAGATATTGCAATTGATATAATGCGTGATGATTTAAAGGTAAAATTAAAGTCTGGATCGTGGTAGAATTCAAACCAGTGGTCTGCAAATTACTAGTCCGGTTCTCCTCTATCATCTGAGCTACGGGACCCAAACAGCTAGTCAGGTCATCATTTCACTGCTTTAAAAATAAATTAATAAATAAGTTTACCTGTTAGATTAAAGGTGTGATTTTAGCCTTGACGAAAGTGGTGAGGAGGGTGCATTTTTGTTTATGATGAATGATGATGCGCATTTCGTGCTGCCTGAGACTCCTCAGATAGGTGTACGTACATCTCCAGTGACAGATAGTGGTGTCCCCATTGGGACTCAAACGAACCCTGCACCCACCTTTTCAAACGTCGAAGCGTTATGTTGACTAGTAGCGCTGATATCTCAACAGAGACGGAACATTTCGGTCTAAAATAATCAGTCAGCGAGAAATGCATATTCATCTAAAAGCAAATGAAGTAGGTGTGGTTAATATGTGAGCGAACGTTACCACTAAGGTGCCAAGGTAGAAGTAGGTTGAATGGGATTCGAACCTGTGACCATCGTTTGGTTGGAAGTTAAGCCCTCAAGTCAATGAGTGACGCAGCTAAGTTACAGTTAAATGAATTGTATTTTTGTGTTTCGCTGTATCACTTCTGGTAACCAGACATTTGACAATAAATTAATTGGTCATTATTTCCCTTGTCTTTTGGTTATTAAGCGTTAATGTAGGAATAGAATATTAGTGTCGTTGGAATTGTATTCTGCAATTCTTTTATGCATATTTGTGTAGAATAAACCAAGACTTTTTTAAATTTAGAGAAAGATGAATATTTCAATTATTGACTTTTGATGCTTTATTTAACAAGAGAGATCAGCTTACAATCTTTAGAGTACTCATCAGTGAATTTTCATTGTTCAATATACCGTTTCATTATTGTTATTTTATGTTGTATTACATGATCAATTATTGTTTATAGCAAACAGGATAGGAATAAACACAACAAAACTTATCTAAGCTTTAAATTAATTTAGGTAGGCAGGTCTATCTTAAATAGAGTTCCGATTCTAGTCATATTTTAGTTATCAATGCTCTACATATAAAATATTTTTATATTGGAATTAATATCTGCGTGTGGTATTTCTGGTAACAACTTTGCATATATATAAATAACCGTGTGCATTTATATGCATCAGTTTGGTTTTATTACTGTGTTGAAGAATTCGCCTGTGTCCTTTTGAGAAACACTTTTAATATTAGCCGTATCCTTATGTAACAAGAACCTAGTTACCAAGTCTGACTGACTGAGTTCCAACATAGGACTTTGCACAGAAGTGCACCAGTTCAAGTGGCCAAACTCTCCATAAAGGGAGAGAGAAAAAAATTCTGAAGAACCAAAGTGAAATAAATTTGTACGCGAGAAAGAATAATCACATGAAGAATTAATAGACATAAGAGATTACAAATAGTGAATGCATCTGCACCAAAGATAAAGATTTTTAGCCACATCACCAACAGTCTCAAGGCATTGACTTTTAGTATCCCATCTATGCAGCCCACACACCTCCTTACGTGACTGGCTCAAACTAGACTTCATGGATCGATTCCATATCTTGGTTTGACCACTCCTAACTGTTTTCTAACCCAACCCTATGCCATCTAACATCGCTCGACGAGGAAGGCGGTGGATCGGCTTGCGTGTAATACATGCCGTAGCCATCTCAGTCGACGTCTCTTGCCTTACCTAATACTTTACGCCTAAACTCAATACTGCTCCACTATATAATACCACTCAACACGGGAGGTAGAATGCTAATATACGTAATCAAATATAACTAGCCTTTTCATATCTTCCACTTCCGATGGTTATGTCCCATAGGCATAAAGGAGGACAGAGCGAACTGCTTCGCAGTACACACGTCTTCTGATCGATAGCTGGGTGTCACGTCTACACCAGAGATGACATACTTTGGCAAATGTCACGTGGGTCTTTTGTATCCGAGCTGAGATTTCGTCAGCAATCAATCCATTGGGTCTGATGAAACTTGCTCAGCCACTTCACTTCCTATTATTAAACTGAGAGCTGATATAGTCTAGTTCTGTAGCCATCATTTTACATTTAACTGGAGTGAGATGCATGCTAGACATTTGAAGATTTATGTTGTAGGTGTTCAGAAGACCCTACTTCGAGTCAGCGACAAAATCATTCACATACAATGCCAAGTCTAGAAGTGTTGACACTCTTATTCCGATTTCGTTGTTGTGTATTTAATGTTGGCTTTAAGCGTTTGATCACTAAGTGTGTGGAATAATTCAATGAAACACTGAAGCTCTTCACAGTGGCTTACTCTTTAAATAAAGCTTACGAAATATTTACAAATTCTTTCCTCTATGAAGCAGCAATTCATACCTGTTATGGTAAATTTAATGTGACTACCCAACTGGTAGTATTGTGGTGAGAGCTGGCTGCTAGCCAAAGTTGGTAGACAGTAATTGACGTCAATGTTTATGTCCCCAATATTGGTGGTGAGAAAATGAGAACAAAGGCTGTGCGTAGGCGGATACAGTTAGCATATGGATGATCTGACACAGCCACAAAGAGATGCAAGGTTAACTTTCTGTGAGAAACAACCAATCAAAAGACTGTATTTTTTACTAACAATAGTCTACAATAATGTACATTAAAATCTATAAATATGTGTTGATTTTCCTTAATAAACGATCTGTTGCCTGGCCCTTGTCTTTTGTTGTTACAGTATGACAAGGTTTTAATTCATTGGTTGAAGCAATTAACTTTCAGTTGTTGGCTCTCGGGTTCGAGTCCCACTCCACTCACTTCAACCTGAGTAACTAACTGGGTAGTATCATCAGTACTGAAGTGTGGCTTGTAGCCTGGTACATAAAAAATCTGTTCTCCATAACTGAGTTCTAAATAACTAACTAACTAATGATTGATAATTTCAGCAAACTACTACATCCTTATTCTTCTACTTTAAAACTACCGTAATCATGCATCAACTCATTCTGATGTAAAAAGTGTCCCCCCCCCTTGCATTTTACATGTTTAACTGTACTCTTTAAATAGACATGTTCAAAATAATTGGAGGTTGTTTGTAAAACTGTCCACTGACGCTGTATATTACATTTTAATTAGCAGAGATGAAACTGTGATTTATGTAAGTGTTCCAATATTTAATGACTGAAAGTTGTAGGTAGGTGTATATGATACCAAAATTTGTTGGTTACCTTCAACAAAATCTAGCATTTTTGATCATGTTATGAAATTTCGACCAGTAGAAGTCTGAAATATATTTTGTGTGTGTGTGTGTGTGGTTGTTATCGTCGTCCATAAAGTGTAATTTGAGACAAAATAGATATCACTATACATAACCTGTCGCTGTTGTTGTTGTTAGTGTTGTTAATCAAACGATGCACATCAGCACAAAAGGGTGGACACTTTACCTGTATTTGGATAGAGATGACGCAATAGTGCGAATGATGGTTTCGCTTTTAACTGAGGCGTGTACATAGCTCAATTCGCATTCATGTGTATGTATGTGTGTATGTGTATACGAGCTGCTTAATTATTCCAAGTTTTGTATTTTCTGAGTTGTCGGAACAAAGTCAGTAAAACTCCTCAGGTTTTACTAGTCACTTTGAATAATCAAGAATGTTTTCAGATTTATTGAAGAATCATGAAAACAAGCTTTAAACTCCCCAAAATATACATAATGTTTATTAATGGTGACTATCCAGTGACCTCTGAATTACTACCCTGGCTCTCTACTAGCTTGGGGTCTGTGGTTTGAGTCATGCAGGGGCACAGACTTTAATTCACCTTCAGTCATCGTTGATTGTGCATTAAGTTTCATTGAAATCATTCATCGGATTATTATGAAGGTCTTATATTGTTCCTCTGCGACAGTTACTTCTCAGTTAGAGTCAGGTTAGGGATAGATTAGGATTTTACTATTATTATTTTCCTTTGGATTCCAAGTGGAATATAGGGCTGCAACAGCTCATCTCCATTTTATCTTCTTCTCTTCAGCCTTCTTCAGCTAGCTCCACAATTATTCCTAAGTTCTTATCTCTTCTCACACGATCCCCTCCATGTCCTCCTCAGACTTACGTCCAACTCGTCGTCTCCCATTTGGGTTCCACTCGAGGACCTGGAGTGTTACTCAATGGTCTCAGTGTATGTCTGACCCATCTATATTTTCTTCGGCATATTTCTTGGGTAATAGATTCTTGGTTGGTTCGTCGGTTGCCAGAGTTCCATGCTGCTAATCCTTTCTGGCTGACCATCTGATCCTCATTATGGTGCGAAAGCATCTGTTGATGAAAGTCTGCAGTAGGCTGTTGGCAGTGCTTTTGATAACACGAGCGCGAAGTCTCTGAAGCATATAGAAACACTGATTGACTTGACATTAATGTTGAAAATCTGAATCTTGTTCTTTATGCTGAGTGCAGTAGACTTCCACGTTGATTTCAGAGTAATGAGTATCTGTCTCGCTTCTTCGATCCTGTTTTTGACATCCTCATCTGTGCCGCCAGTAGTTAAAATGATGCTATTCAAATAAGCTTAGGAAGTGATCTCGTTCAAATTTCTCCTGTTAATAGTGACCGGTGCTTTTTGTTAGTGGTGGTGGTTGGTTATCGTCATCACTTCTGTCTTCATTATGTTCACTTGAAGTCCTGTCTTCACTGCTTCTGCTGTCCACTTGTTGGTTTACGCCTGTATATCTTCAAGTTTGTGTGACATGAAACATAAATCATCCGCTAAGTCCAGATCTTCTAAAGTTTTCTTATTGGTCTGACGTATTCCTGTCTCCTATATCCCCATAGTTAGGAAGACGAAATTTACTGTTTAGTACAATTGCTCTTTCCAAGGTCATGAGTTCGCGTCTCCTGGCTGTTTAAAGTTGAACTGTGTCAATACAAATTCTCTTACTTTGAGTGATGAAGATTTTCACGTTTGTTGTTTTACTGTCTTCAAGAAGTACTTTGATTACATTAACATAGTGCGCTATGATTTATAGACCAAAGTAGTTGTTAGTTTTTACTCTTGGTCTTATGATTATTTATCGGTTTATAAAAATCCAAAGATTAACTCTTCTTTGGTTTTTAAGTGAAGCGAATCAACCAACCACATCCAAATCGACTTGCCTCAATCACAGATTACTTTTAGCGAACTGTTTAATGTTATCCTTGATCTGTCGCTTAAAAGTTCTGTCCCTGGTAATGAAAAGTTGTAGGACAAAGCAGAGTACAAAGTTACCGAAGCGCATTATCGTGTGATCTTTGCTCTGCAGGCTCCAAGGAGTAGCATGTGTAGAGCTGGCAGTTGACGAAAGGAGATAGTCTGCACTTTAGAATCTCTTGACTACCTGTAGAGCCTCCGAGATAGATTTCACTAGGGTACGTAACAAGTGACATTTTAAGTCGTGCGCTAGGAAACCCTAGTCGAAACATGCATAGATAAACTCGTCTATGGTAGAGTTGAGCAGTGTGAAAAAGGCTGGTACAGGTAATCCGAGGCTTTCTCACCAGATTGCTGCTGGCGGCTCACGAAGTAATTAATGTAGGTGGACGGGATTTTGTCGAGTCTGAAGCATTCATCCAAAATCTCCCTATTGTTCGCAAGTGTGTTAAATTACAGCGACCACTCGGCGGGGTGCATCATCGGCCAAAGCCAACATGACCTGCATATAATGATCCTGTGATGAGAAGTGGCTCGGGACGCATCACATGCGAAACTTCCACAGTTCATAATCGCCGCTGATATCTAAAATTAGCAGCCGTCGAACAGGGAAACTTGCCTCTGTCAGTGAAGGATTTGCACTAACTTTGAATGTGGAGAATGTTGTTGTAGGTGGCTCTTGTTGATCAGAATTAGGGTTCATGTTGGTGGTGAAGTTGAAACACCTCCAATACCAAGCTATACTCCCTCCCCTTTCGATTTTTACAGTGGAAAGATATTATAATTGGTTACAGGATTTCATCGTGAGCTGACATTAGTTAGAGAACCATTGGAAAATCTGGGAGTACTGAACAGCTGTTTCGTTCTAGTTTGGGACTCTTCAGCACTACGCACCCACCGGGGTTCGAACCCAGGACCTTCTGGTTACAAGGCGAGCTCGTAGACCATTAAGCCACTGTGACCCGATCCAATGGCCCATGAATTCTAACTTCTGCCAATTCACGATATAGCGCAACTGCTAGCCAATGTCTTCGGCGAGTATTTGTCCTCACACCCGACCTGCTGCACCCTACTGGTCACGACTTCCCACCAGAACCCCAGGTAACTACCTACTTGAATAGGGCCAGTCGCCAGTGAGCATCTCATTGATATTTAAGTAATGGTTCATTTAAGTATTTATATTTGAGTATTCATGTTGGAGGTGAAGTTGAAACACCTCCAATACCAAGCTATACTCCCTCCTCTTTCGCTTTTACAGTGGAAAGAGATAATAATTATACAAAGTAAATACAAAAGCTAAATTATGTCCGTGTATATATTCCCTACTGTATATAAGTAAGTAATAATAATAATAGGTTAAATGACCATCACCTGTTAACTTTTACACTACAATAAATTTGTCGGATCGTATGACTTATGAATACAACTCACGTACATATCATTTTATAAGCATTTACATTTAATATTTTTGGTTTTTATTTTTCATTTATAGAAGACATGTGGTCCAACAGCTGATACAATGGTTTCATCAGCTAAACTATTAACTCTATCCGGTTCAGAGCATACAGCACGATTAAGTCTACGTGTCGGCTCAGCACTAAGTGGAACACCGAATTTCACACCATCTTCAACTGTACAATCAGATGATTCAATGAGATCAGCTAATATGAATTCGATGCCTTCTAACTCAATGAATAATGCTACTACTAATAGTAATAATAGTAATGTATCAGACTTTCAATTACGTTTACATGTGGATTTAGGACCAATTGTTGCTTGTGCTTATCCTAGTCAATTCTATTGGTTAAATATGATGTTTGGCCAACTTGTACATATATATGAAGATTATGTTGAACAACGTAAAAGTATATGTGAACAAAATAAATTAGAAAATGATATGAAATGTTATTATTCTGATCTGTTAACACGTAATCATTTGTCGAATATCATAGGAGAAAATGATTGTGTCAATGTATTGACGTCTAATTTGGTAAGTAATATTCACTACATATTTGTAAAATACATATATATATATATATATATATATATATATATATATATATATTCAATAGTCAATTTGTAGATTTGATTTGTTTCCAGTTTGATTATGGATTGATATTAGTTAGAGAATCATTAGAAAACAGGGAGTACTGAACGGCTGTTTTGTCCTAGTTTGGGACTCTTAGGCAGTACGCACCCACTGGGGTCTGAACTCAGGATCATTTACTAGTGGTCGTACTAAAATCATGAATTGCTAGAAGTTAGGATTCATGAGCCATTAAATTGAGTCCCAGCAGCTGAATAGTCTACAGACTTGCTTTGTAATCTGGAGGTCCCGGGTTAGAATCCTGGTGGGTGCATGTTTCCGAAGAGTCCCGGACTAGGACGAAGCAGATGTCCACTACTCCCTGGTTTCCAATGGTTCTAACTGATATCAATCTGTTATATATATAATTTGGCTTTGTGACGTAATATTTACTTATACGAATGATTCACAGTTTAAATACCAATTTAGATCATGAACTGACACTAGTTTGAGAATCACTGAGTCCGAAGAAGTTCACTGGATGACTGTTTCGTCCCAATGTGGACTCTTCAAGAGTACGAACCCATGACGCAACCGAAGACATTGAGGCTGTAAGGCAAACCAGTAAACAATTTAGCCACTGAGACCAGAACCCAATGATTCATGAATTCAGGCTTATATCAAACTACGACGAAATAGTTGTTCAGTACTCCTAACTGAAACCAGTTATTGATCTCACTTGGAATCTGTCAAATCCGTGCGAGCCAACACCTGAAAATTCAATTATCCACCAAAAATAATAATTAGGAGTAATTAATTGTTTTAAAGGAAGTATTTCCAATGGAGCTGAATACTACTCTCCCATTAACACTAATGAACTGATTGATAATTGCGTCATCTATATGAATTTTTAGAAAAGATGAGTAGATATGTATGGATAAGCTAGTCTAAAAGGGATCCTGAACTGAAAGAAGCTTATTAGATCATAAGATCAACAGTTTCTTCTTGTTTACAGGATTTCATCATGAGCTGACATTGGTTAGAGAACCATTGGAAAACCTGGGAGTACTGGACAGCTGTTTCGTCCCGGTTTCGGACTCTTCATCAGTACGCACCCACCGGGGCTCAAACCCGGTTTATTGTTGTGCCTAAGCTTTTCAGAATTCACTGTAATTCTTCGAATATACGTGGGCTTTATGTTCTATATATTCAATGGTACTTAAAAATCATCTATATAACTGTGCTCTTTTAGCGGGCAATTTCTTCAACCAAATTTCTCCATGTATCATTAAAAAAAAATTAAATAACTGTCTATCTTAACTTATCGTCAATTGATCCCCATCTGTTATCACTTGAGAAGTAGCTTGTTTTAGTCCACTGATTCAATACTTTCAGTCTTTTTGACATTTTGTTTAGTATGAGCAGTTTACAGCTTCTATCTTGGAGCCTCTTCTTTCGATGGGTTTTTTTATGCCTTGTATCCATTATCTATAACGACTTTATTTACGATTCTGGCTAGTTTTCGATGTAGCTTATCCCATCTACGCTAAGTTTGTAATTGGTAATTTATTCAGCATATTTTGTATATGTAGTACCTAGCATCTTGAAACCTTCAATCTCTAATAACTATTCAATAGTTGAATAGTAAGAGAAAGCACACTGGTGCTTAGTACACATAACTTTCAGTAAATAGGTAGATATTTTTCTATGATAGCGTTATTATAAGTGCTATTCAACGAGATTATTCTCTTTTTCTTTCTTATTACGACTGAGTTGTTTTTCTTACAGTGATATTTCTACCACTGTACATGTTTTCTTCAACTTTTGCATATTTCTGATCAGTTATATTTTATTGTCTAGTTAGATTTCAATACTATCAGTAAGCTAAGGTGACTTCTCGATACACTACTACTGTGTTGTGTTTGGTATTGGACAGTTTAGCGATATCATACTGCTGAGCGTTAATAAGGGAGAGCAAGTTGAACTCAGAGTTCAATATCAGCTATGATAATTATTCTTCGGTATAGAAATTATTTTCATTCTAAATGATGGTTCTTCATCAGCTTATTTAATCATAAGAAATACGCTTGATTCGACCTGTTCATCAATCTCACTTCTTCCTATTACTCCAACGCTTTTACTTATTTTTGTGAAATACAGATGTATTCAGGAAATAGTGAGCACGTGATTATAGTTCCTCATTAATTCAAGTGTTGGTTTGTAGGGATTTGATTGGTTACAGGATTTCATCATGAGCTGACATTAGCAGGGTCCAGTAGTTTGCAGCAGGTCGGGTGTGAGGGCAAATGCTCGCCGAAGACATTGGCTAGGGGTGGCGCTATGTCGTGAATTGGCAAAAGTTAGAATTCATGGGCCATTGGATCGGGTCCCAGTGGCTTAATGGTATACGAGCTCGCCTTGTAACCAGAAGGTCCTGGGTTCGAATCCCACAGTGTGTGTGCGTACTGATGAAGAGTCCCAAACCAAGTTGACGAAACACCTGTCCAGTAATCCCTGCAGGTTTTCCAATGGCTCTCTAACTAATGTCAGCTCATGATGAAATCCTGTACCTTCTCATTAATTGTTGTTTCATGATTGATGCGAGGGTTGAGATACTATTCAAAGACTCAAAACGAATCACAGGATTGTTTTAAGGGACTCTCTACTTCCGAGCCTTTGTGTTGAAGTCTGATCGACAAGACAGTAAAGCAGTGTCAAGAGCTACGTTCCCATGGTCTTTGGTGATCAAAACAGATTCATGTACCATTCAATCCTTTTGGATTATGTAGTCAATGTGCACCATCAGTTTGGAATCAGAGTTTAGGTGGATCTTTATGTCCGCCAGTCCGGTTATAAGCGCTAGATGTTCTCATTTCATCTTCCGCTTTTGTGAGAACACGACCCTGTGTCCAGCCGAGATCTATGAACGCTTGGTCACATGAGAACATCTCGAGAGGAAGACCGATGTCTACCCACCTTTGACTCTGTACCAGGTGATTTATAGCAGCATTGCTCGAAAGATAGTTCGAACCAGTAACTCGAGACGTTATCAGATATGACCAAACAATGAACCTGCTGTAATCTCCTCCTTTCTTCCCATTCTGTAAAAGTAGCATGAAGTAATGAACCATCCTTACGATCATCTTGAGAGGTATGCCTAATTGTTTTCTAGATAAAGTGCTGAATCCATTCTATCCCTATTTTCCTTATATATTGTTGTCCTATTATTTTTGTATAGCGCATCTTTTGGTACCCATAATGTACCAAGTTGGTGTTAGATAATAATAATAATTTTCAAGAGTTTGGTTTGTAAGGATTAGATTTGTTTATACGAGTTTGACCACGGATTGATATCAGTCAGAGAAGTATTGAAAACCAGGGAGTACTGGACAGCTGTTTCATCCTAGTTTGGGAATCATCGGCAATACGCACCCACTGGGTCGCGCTAAATCACGAATTGGTAGAAGTTAGAATTCATGGGTCATTGAGTTTCGTCTCAGTGGCTGAATGGTCTACAAGCTTGTCTTGCAACCGGAAGGTCCTGGGTTCGAACCCAATGGGTGCGTACTGTCGATGACTCGCAAACTAGGATGAAACAGCTGTCCAGTACTCTAGTGCTGGCTTTTAATGGTTCCTTAACTGATATTAATCCGTGGTCAAACTCGTATCAATAATAATAATAATAGTGTATTAAGAAAATGAGCAATTGATCCACAAGAAAAATTCATTATTCCTTTTTTCGTTTCCTTTTGCGTTCCATCTGGAACATAAAGCTTCAGGTTACTTTTCAAGTTGCAGTAGCGGTTTCGTTTGTTTTTTACAGAAAGCGATTGCCAACCTCATCTCCTCAACTTTCTCTTTTTCCGAGACTTACTATATAGGCTAGCAAACTAGGTGATGTTTAGGCTTGTGTTGTCTGGGAATCGAACGCTGGACTATGTACATGCCATTGAACCACTGTCTCACAAAGCTTTTGAAACCTTATGTTCCACTCGGGAAGCTATATTCACCTTGCGTCTAAGCACTTTCTCTTATTCTCTTTAAAAAACAAAACCTATACAACACCTCACTTCCGTGTATTATTGTAAATCAATGCACGGGAATTTGTTCCTTAGCTTGTATATTCTAACCTCAGATTATATCACATGTCTTGTCTCATTATTTATTTACTTATTTATTTATTTTACCAAGTTATTGTATGCTTGTCAGTTGTTTTGTGTGTGAGTGTGTGTGCGTGTGTGACTATGATATTATTGTCACGTGTGTGTTTGTTCAATGTGTTTACATAATAATTGTTCAAATATCATATGAATTGTGTTTTAAGGAACTCGTTAAACATATGTTAGTAGCAGTGTTATTATTCCTTATTTGTATGAAGGTGTATAGTTTCATATTTTATTAATCATAATCATAATAATAATAATCCATACAATCAGTCATGGGATTATGATCAGTATAGGTTTTCTTTTCTTCATATTTTTGCATTCGAGTGGAATGACATTAATTGTAAAAAGAAATTTATAATTCATCGGTGTAAAAACCGAATAACCTTCATTCCACCTGCCCAATTATTACTTTGAGTCTCATATCATCTTTACAGCCAATTTGGTGGTTGAATAGCCTCAGTAATAAAATAGTGGAAGATGATAAGACTAGATTCGGGTTCTTCTAACTGACCGATTGTCTACTAGTGGGCTTCAACACGCAACAGTAGATGACTAACCATTTGAATACTGAGCTGAGTCAAAACCGGGGTACACCGCTAATGGCAATTTACTCAAACGAGCGGAACAGCCGTTCGGTGGTGTCTAGATCGCTTTTATCTAGCTGGCCAGCAAGGACTACTGATTGATATGTATTTTTATTTATTCCTTTAAGTTTCCAGTTTAACATATGAACTCAAGCTAGAGCTTTGAAGTTTTGGTAGCAGTGGCTTATTTTTAAGGGTTGGGGTTGCTTACTCCACACTCAAACTCCACTCTTTACCGGCTTAGAGAGGTGTAGGAGTGCGTCGGCTGGGAATCGAACCCCCGACCATGTGTGTGGCTGGCAAGCATCCTACCGCTGAACCACTGACACACTGGTTGATGTGAGTGCTATCCAACCACTCAAGTCACTCAGTCAGTCGTATATAACCATCTGAATGGTGTTTATATAGAAAATACTGATTACTAATATGTTTCTTCTCCATCCTAACAAGTGCGGTATGTATGAAAAATGATGGAGAGGATTTGTAGCTCGAGTAGATTATATTGGGGTAGTTGTGTTCTCTGAGCTGGATTTTTTAGTTACGAAGGTTTCACTTTCTTTCTAGATAACGTCTTCAGCGCATACTTGAGTATGAAGTGAGGCTTTAGAATCCTCCATGAGTTTACTAGCCATCTCTTTTCTGGTGATTGGTTATTTCCGAAGATTTTCTCAGTTTCTCGTCTAGTCGTATTCGTATTGACCTGATAGTTGATTTTTTGTCTATTTGACTTCCTTTCTCACTTATTATAAGGTGTTTTTTGACTGCACTAGGCTCCTAGAAATTCCCTGTCATTTTTGGTGTTTCTTTTGTCTAAGGTATATACATTTTTACAACCGAATTGGTGTCCACAGTTGTCTGCATGCATTGATATGAGGGAATAAACATTATGTCTTTTTTAGATAGCCAGTTTATATTCATAGATGGTCCACTTTGATCAATTTTAATATTTTCTCACAGTTCTCGTAATTTATCTTGTAGTTAATGTTGGCTTTTTCTTCTCTCATTGTTGAGTCTTTTTGATTGACATAGTACATATTGAAGTAATTGTGTTGACTTTTGGGCGACTTCTATCCTAGAAAAATGTAATAGTCTTGCTGTGATTTCAAAGGTTTTCTCTCCGTATTTATATATTATTCCATTAGGTTCTGAGTGGAACATAAGGCTTCAACAACACATCTCCACTTTCTTCTATTTTCTGCCGTCCTCCTCAGCTGGGTCCACGATTCTCCATAATCTCTCATCTCCTCTTCTCACTATCTCCTCCATTTCACTCTCGCACTGACGACCAACTCGTCGCTTCCCATTGGGATTCCACTCGACCGTTGGCCTGCATTGCGCGCGAAATTTTCATTCGACAACCTCCTTATTGTATGCCCAATCCATCTCAATTGTCTCCTACATATTTGTTGATCAGTCGGCTATTGGTTGATTTGTTCCCAGCTGGAGTTTCTTGTTGCTAATTCTTTCTGGCCATTTGATGTGCAACATGGAGCCAGCGAAGGCAGTTGTTGATAATAGTCTCCAGCCTGTTGGAAATCCTTTTCGCGACAAACAAGCAGTGCAAGTTTCTGACCCGTATAGAAGAACTGACTGACTGATATTGAAAATCCGTTCCTATTTTCCACTCTAAACCCAAGGGAATAATGATAATAAGGGCTGGTTTAAGTGAGCTTAACACGCCACTTGTTCAACATAAATGTGAAATTGTATTCCTTTCTTGTCTTACACTTCTGTTTTTCTTAACACCCGTATACTTATCTATTTAACTCCAGTCTGTACATATTTCTTAATTTCTTAATCGTTTCATCTCTTTGTATCGATTATAAGTTGTTGTCGTTGTTTTTGTGTATTCTTCCACAAAACAAATTTAAGCCTTCTAATTTCTTTTAAGTTTTGTTTACACAATTATCACAATGGTATAATACATCACAATTAAAATAAAAGGTGTGCTTAACAAACCTAATTATTATTTATTATTATCAGTATATGTTGACTTTTCGAAATTTAAATCATACTCTCAGGTAAACAGTAATCATGTTCAGCCTTGTTAGATAGAATTTCTGGACAACATTTTACAACAAGTTCATTTATAATTCAATGCATATAATGGAAATTCTTTCACAAATATATGGTATATATTTTGTTATTCAACAATCACGTGCAGCTTCATGCAGTTGGAGCAATGAGTCACACCTTTTGTGTGAAGGCTGAGCAAACCATGGTAGGTGGAGTGGCGTTTAAACTCGTGATCCCATTGGTTGGTAGCGGAGTGTTTAGATCAGTGAGCCACAGCTGTGCCGTACATTCTGTAGTTTATATTAAACCTACAGTAGATATTCAGTTCGCTCGTTTAAAGACTAAAGTATTAAACCCGTAGGCCTTAGTTTAAAATTATTCTACACATCTACCTTAAGATGGTGTCGTAAATCTTCAGCTAATTTGAAGTGTATGGTTTAGTAGAAGACAAACTTGTATGGGTTATTCGAAGTACCCAGCTTCGCAAATTTCGATCAAATAAATCCCCAGTCGACAACTGCTACCTTGTCGTGGTGGTGATCCAACAAACTAAACTGGCTGGGACTCATGTTCCTGCAGGGCATACAACCAACTATCATCACTGTTCCCAACCAACAGTGGGGTTAGACACTGTCACACAGTCTCCTCATTTCTGTTTAACTTTGCCATCGATGACATTCTGGAGTCAGCTCTGAAGGATGTGAGTCAAGGTGGTGTAGATCTGCTCTCTGCAGATAGACTTATCGACCTAAAATATGCAGACGATATCGTCTTACTGTACGATAGCATGCAGGCCGCCCAAATCGCACTTAATTAGTTAGTGATCAGTTTCTGTAAGTATGTTATGTGCTTTGCGCCGTCTAAGTGCAAATTACTGTTGCAAGATTGGCAGGCTCCGGTACCTTCACTCACTCTTGCAGATAAACAGCTTGAAGTTGTTGATAAGTTTACGTATCTGGGTAGTTGTGTGAGAGCTGGCGGAGGGGTGACGGATGAGATTTCCAACCGTATAATGAAGGCTAGGATGGCATACATCAATTTGAGCCACCTCTGGCACCGTCGCGACGTTAGCCTGGCTGTCAAAGGTCGGGTATACAATGTTCCGGTGCGGGCTGTCTTTCTCTACGCCAGGCCTGTGAAACCTGGCCTCTCCGAGTAGACTGAGGATGTGCGGTGGCTCTGCATATTTGATCATCGCTGTCGCCGAAGGATTGTTTGCTGCGTTCGATGGCATCATCGCGCGAGTAATTCTGAGGTTCGGCGGCGTGTACTTGAACACAGTGCAGATCACCATTTGTTGAGTGTTGTCATCTGGAAACACCAGCTTCGATGGCTTGGACATGTGCTGCGAATGTCATCCCGGGGGCTTCCATACAGGTCTCTACTCACTAGCCCTGGAACGGGATGGAAAAGGCGGAGAGGTGGTCAGTTCATGACGTAGCGTCGTGGGATGAAGGATATTTGTGCTAGGTTAACATCGGTTGGTGCGTCACGTCTCCCTGGTTGGAATCCGAGAGATAGCTCGAAACGTTATCGGATAGGGCCAAGAATCGTAATCAATGGCGAACGTGCTTCAATTTCCTTCTTTCTTCCCTTCCGGACGATAGTTGACGAATGCTGTTTGAACTTGTTAAGTATGAAGTTCCTTATCCGTTCTCTACTTATATTGTTACTTTTAATCTATGTTGTTTTATTATTAGTGTGGCGCATCTTTTTGGTGCCATATTGTACCAAGTTTTTTGTGTTGAAATAATAATCAAATAATAATCAATTAAATCTTTGGCGATAACTTCAGCTATTTAATCACCGGGTTCTTCCTTCAGAAAAGGTTATAGTGTCCATATGAAAGAGCATATCACTAGTATATAAATTTCCTTGTTAATAATTTGAGTCATTAAGATAGCATTTGTGTGTATTTTGATTCATTTTACAATCTGCTAACTCGTGCATTTTGCCTAACTTTCTTCAAGGCTTCTTCTTATTCTTTCCTGGGCTACTTGAGAGAAAAAAATGCTTTAATGACAACAGCAAAAAAAACATGCGTCAACTTTCAGTAGGATCAGTAGTGTGCCACTGAACTAGCTAATTGATATCGTCGTTGTGATAAACATTTGAACTCACTTAAGAAATTGACAAAAGTCATGTTTACGGATTGTGAACACCCTATTTATTCACAACCTTCTCCTTCTACCTCCTCGGGTAAGATGAGGAACAGTTACATAAGACTACGTTCAAATCACTGAATATAAAAGCTCAAGGACGCTTTAATTGAATTTTAGATTTTCCCGTCGATTGATTGGACCGAAGTGCTCGGTCTCAGGTTGACATGTCGGCTTATTGTGCAGATGCTTTCCCGATGTTTGGGCATGTAATTAGAATTTAATTGGTGGATGGTGACTAGCAGTGGAATCCAGGATAACGCGCATTTCGTCCTATTTGGGACTTGTCATCTGGATGTACCTGCATTCGGTCCAATCAATCGACGGGAAAATCTAAATTGAATTAAGTAATTAATATGACCCGTTGCACAAAAGGTAGCTCTCGTGGCACAAGTGGTCTAGTGGATAACGCTTTGGCGTTTGAAACTATGGGCACTGGGTTCAAGCCTCAGTGGGAACATCATCACTCACTGGGGAACGCAGGTACATCCAGCCGACAAGTCCAGAATAGGACGAAACGCGCATCCTGGATTCCACTGCTAGTCACCATCCACCAATTAACTATAAACGATGCTTTATTTGGCACCCATTGTATCTGAAGAAAAAAAGTTTTAGGTACGTAATTACTAGCTTACTTCACAAAAGCAAATAAATGACTCTTTCCATTCTGCTTATCATAATTGTATTACTGTCGCTATTCGTTTTGAATTATAATCTATTTGTGTATTACTATCACTTTCAAAATTATATTTGTAAAGTCTCAACGAAATGAGTAATTCCAACGCTTCGTTCGGTAAAATGGTTCGAACTTCTTCAGGGAATTTAAACAAAATAAGAAAAACAGAGGTGTATATTTAAAACAGTTAGTCCCTTTTATAAATTTGGATAGCGTTATTAGAAGACGGAGATTATCTGAAAAATGTGATGTATTTGCACTATACATTTCGAACAATCTGATCACACATTCAGAGGTGTATATATAAAAAGGACATTTTTTTGTTTTTCAAGACTTTGTCCAATCATATGAGTCATGAAATATGTATTAAAACACAGTAAACAAAATTGCATGAACCGTGATCAAAATTTGACTTCAGACTTACAAATAGCCTACTTTTGTTAAGTATTGTAAACAGTGTGTACTTTTGCATCAGAAGTTTAGTGATTACGTTCGACTAAAGTTCATGGTCGTGTGAAAAATTTATATATGTATATGCGATATACAGTGGTGTGTTTGTGCATGTGTTTATGGGAAAACAATTGTAAATCATTTGTTAGCCTCTGCATAAGAAGATATAGACAATCGGGAATTTAGATCAAGTATGATTGATTAGTGATACATATCCATTTTTATTTATTAATCAGGACTTGCCATACATCAGCTAACATCACGTCTGTTCAAACTGTTGGGATTCATCCATATATGTAGGGCTTCTGTAGTCAGTCTTTCTTTATACTAACAAAAACCTTTCTGTAAAACCCTGGTCCTATCACCAAAGTCGATCTTTTGTCCCGTTTCCATTGTGTATAGTGTAATCTCTGATCTATTTTCTAGCTTCTTCAAATATATAGAGGTCTTTGGAACCGCCTTTAGACATTGTTTGTTCTCCTTCACTCTTATATTTTTTCGAGTTGATCATGGATTGATATCAGTTAGAGAACCATTGAAAACCAGCACTAGAGTACTGGACAGCAGTTTCCACCTCCTAGTTTGGGAATCATCGGCAGTACGCACCCACTGGGATTCGAACCCAGGACCTTCCGGTTACGAGGCAAGCTCGTGTACCATTCAGCCACTGGGACCCGATTCAATGGCTCATGAATTCTAACTTCTACCGACTCGTGACTTGCTACAGGATGGAGTTTCCTGGAGTTCTAGTGAGAAGTCGTGACCAGTGAGGTCCAATTAGAAGTCACGTGTGGATGGATGTCCCACCAACAACAATAGTTGGGGTCGCGCTAAAATCACGAATTGGTAGAAGTTAGAATTCATGAGCCATTGAATCGGGTCCCAGTGGCTGAATGGTATACGAGCTTGCCTTGTAACCGGAAGGTCCCGGGTTCGAATCCCAGTGGGTGCGTACTGCCGATGATTCCCAAACTAGGAGGTGTAAACTGCTGTCCAGTACTCTAGTGCTGGTTTTCAATGGTTCTCTAACTGATATCAATCCGTGATCAACTCGAAAAAACATAACAAACCCTTACAAACCAAACTATAGGAAACTCTTATATTTACCTGTCTTTAAGTTTCTCCCGTATATATATATATATATATATGTTGTCACATTACCCACAATTGATCTGGTTCACACAATTCTGTTGGTTGTCTTCTATTTTATCCAATTCACTTGAGAGAATAGTAATAGTAACAATTAACGCAATAAAGGAAGAGTATACAAATTGAATAGACAAAATGGAAATTAAGTTGGGCTAAACTATCATTTAGGATTATCATACTTTAACATAGAGGGATTAAGACCATGAAAGTTGAAGGGGTTGAACCAACTTTTTCTGTATGCAGAGATCTGGCTTCTCTATTTCGATTTCCTAAGCTTCAGCAATACAGATGAGTCGGATACGCCTTGATTTGGGCCTTATAGTTGTCTTTAAAGGCAGAGACTGTAGAGATAGGGTGATCATTACTGACCAGATATTCAATGATCGTGCTTCTTATTGCTTCACTTTTACCTATTTGTAACCATGGACAAAACCCGAGTCGAACGACTGATGTACCTAGCTCCACATGAGTATGTGAATTGATAAACGCAAATAGAGTTGGTCAACTGCGGGATCTTGTCCCTCAGATTATTGAATACAAATGGTCGACTGGAGAACGCTATTTCGAATGATGCAGCAGGGAATGTCCTTTTCAGAGACAGTGAGATCTTTTATATATGTCCAAACCAAGTTCACTTTTAACAGGTTGAAAAAATTTGGCATTGGATATATGATATTCATTATAATAAAGGCTATTTTTGTATTTCCCAATGAATGAAAAATAAAACGATATTGTTTTTACTGACGTTTCGCTATTTATTACTGATAGCTTTCTCAAAGTATTATTAAACCGGAATTCACAAAATCTCAGCATATATATAACAAAGAGTTAAGGGGTGAGAAAATATACTTAGGTCAAATTAAAAGGACATATTGAAAGTCGAAATAACAATGAAGATCACTAAACCAAATAACAAAGGTAATAGTACATCTGTTATGGTATCAAAACAAAGTTTACTAATTTTCTATAGTTTGGTTTGTAAGGATTAGTTATGTTTTACGAGTTGATCACGGACTGATATCAGTTAGAGAACCATTGAAAACCAGGGAGTACTGGACAGCTGCTGTTTCATCCTAGTTTGGGAATCATCGGCAGTACGCACCCACTGGGATTCGAACCCGGGACCTTCCGGTTACAAGGCAAGCTCGTATACCATTCAGCCACTGGGACCCGATTCAATGGCTCATGAATTCTAACTTCTACCAATTCGTGATTTTAGCGCGACCCCAACTATTGTCGTTGGTGGAAATCCATCCACACGTGACACGTCAATGGTTCTCTAACTGATATCAGTCCGTGATCAACTCGTAAAACATAACTAATCCTTACAAACCAAACTATAGAAAATTATTCTGATGCTTGCTAGTGACTTGCTACAGGTTGGAGCTTCCTGCAGTTCTAGTGAGAAGTCGTGACCAGTGAGGTTCAATTAGAAGTCACGTGTGGATGGATTTCCACCAACGACAATAGTTGGGGTCGCGCTAAAATCACGAATTGGTAGAAGTTAGAATTCATGAGCCATTGAATCGGGTCCCAGTGGCTGAATGGTATACGAGCTTGCCTTGTAACCGGAAGGTCCCGGGTTCGAATCCCAGTGGGTGCGTACTGCCGATGATTCCCAAACTAGGATGAAACAGCAGCTGTCCAGTACTCCCTGGTTTTCAATGGTTCTCTAACTGATATCAATCCGTGATCAACTCGTAAAACATAACTAATCCTTACAAACCAAACTATAGAAAGTTTACTAACTTGATCATCGTTCGTTAGTCTGGGGGCATTTTTCGTTGTCAGTTGGTCAATTGGTGAAGATAACAAAACCAAGTGTAGATTGTTGGATTTGATCAGTGTTTAAAATTATAAAGGCAGTGTGTGTTTACATAGTGAACTTGCATATCACTTTCGTGTTGATTTTGTCACTTCATGGGGGAGGGGGGTGTTGTAACCAGCTTAAATTCTGTCTTAATTCATCATTCCTATTCAGACAATTTGGATTCCGCTTAATATGAAGTGCTTCTGATATGACACGTTCTTTGTGATTTCTGAAATTTCTCTCAATGATTCCAATATTGTCAAAATTAATTTTGTCGCCTGATTCTATAGCGTGTAGACCTATGGCCGGCTGATGATTTTTCAAGCTTTTCTAGTCCAACTGTATTTCTCGGTGGTCGAACATATGCTCTACGGTGTTCATTTCTTCTGATTTTGATTTCTCGAGATGTTTGTCCGATATATATCGCATCACATTCCAAGCATTTTATTTTATAGACACAATTAGATAGAGAATCTCTGGGAATTTGGTCTTTTATATGGACAAGTTTGTTTCGTAGTTTGTCTGATGTTTTGAAGAAAACTCTAATGTCAAGCTGATTGAGTACTCTTCTGATATCGTCTGACGTCTCCACTGTATATGGAATGACGACTGTTGAGGTCCATGTTTTCGGCATGCGCTTTCGGCCATACTTAATGTCGGTGTTGATTTTGTTGATGAAGTCCCTTGGGTAGTTATTTTGCTTGAGAGTTTCAGTTATGTTTGATATTTCTTTTAATTATATCGGAAGCTAAGTCACCTTTGAATCCCAAGCTCATAGAGTAAAGGTAACTCAGGGTAATTCAATCGATCAGGTTGTGAGACTACATCAATGGAGATAGGACTTGTGTTCCGCACCCCTAGTTAGGTAGGTGTAGTCTGTCTGGTTGTAGACCTCGGGATGATGACAACAGATGGCTGGAGACTTATTGTTGATATGGCTGGATATCGTTCTCAATAGTGCGGATGTTTTCACTCTTTGTAACTTCCTAGATCTCTTGAATCTTCTTTTATTTTTTATTCATGTTATTATTCTTTATAACACCCATTTCTGTTCAGTGTAGTTCTTTCGAATAATTTTCTGTCTTTATGTGCTAAATAGAGTATCATCGTAATTTGAACTGCTGAACTACTTTTGCGCAAATATTTATGTTAAAACTCAGTCAGTCAGACAGTGTTTTCTTGTGTATAACATTTAATAACGTCACATAGTGTTACTCTAGTGTCTAAAAACGAGAAGGAAGGAATCATCAATCATTCATCCACGTCTTGAAATAGCGATGAAATAGGCAATGTTTTTTGCAAGCATATAAAAAAGTAACTGAAACTTTATTTTTTTTTAAAAATTTTGTTACATAAATAAAATCTAGAAGCGATCAATAAAAATGGTTTTGCTCAAATTATTTTGTCAGTCGCTAGTTTGAACATTCTCGGCGTATACCTCTCGTTGTTGTTGTTGTTATTGTTGTTGCTCTAACTTTACAAAATATGCTGTTGTATTTGATTTTTACTCTCACTGACATCAGGTCAACGCATTTAAGTACGATACCGGACAGGTTCACTTTCATTCATCACTATTGCCAATAACTTCCGCTTGAATAAAATTAAATAATCTTTCCTTCAATATCAGTTTTTGGAAATCTTTACATAATAATAATAACTTAAACAGTTGTGTTTATCATTAAACTGTGAGGCATTATTATTTCATACTGTTTTTTTTGCGTAAGACAGCTGTAATGGTGCCATTGAGACTGTCAGCATTAACTTTATTATTATCATCATTTTTCAAGTATTGATTTTGTAGGGATTGCGTTTGATTGGTTGAAGGATTTCATCATGAGCTGACGTCGGTTACGGAACCATTGAGAAACCTGCAGGGAGTTTCGTCCTAGGTCGGGACTCTTCACCAGTACTCACCCACACTGTGGAGTTCGAACCCAGGGCTTTCTGGTTACAAGGTGAGCTAACTCGTAGACTATTAAGCCACTAGGAACCTATCCAATGGCCAGCCCATGAATTTTAACTTCTGCCAATCCATGACATAGCGCGACCACTTCTCAATGTCTTCTTCGATGAGTTACTGCCTCACTTCCAACCTGCTGATCACGGCATCCCACTAAAACCCAGGTAACTGACTGAATAGGGTCAGTCGCTATTATTATTATTCTCTTGGTTTCCTAGTGTAGTGTAGGTCTTCAGCAGGACATCGGTATTTTACCTTGTTCTCTCTCGTCGTCTTTAGTTGACTCCGTATTTCACTCTCGGACTCATGCCCGACTCGTCATTTTACATTCTGGGGGGGGGGGGGTGAGGACTGGCGCGTGATGTCACTCAACAACCTCTTCACGTCTAGTTTACTGACCAATCCTAAGCCTGGAAAAAAAGGAAGGGTTATGCGTGTAAGGTTATCGATCCTACCCCGAAAATTAGTCTAATTGTTGTGGAAATTTTACAGCACAGAAAAGATACAAACAGTAGACTTATTCTTCTCTGGAATTGTCGAGAGGAGATGAAAGGGTCTGATGAAGACTATCGGGAAGACGGTTGGTCAGTCGATTGTTTGAAAGCAAAAATAATTTCGATGTAGTTGTGCTCTCTGAGGTGGATGGTTTATTTGCGAAGTTTTCATTGCCCTACTAGGCAACATCTTCAGCGCATACTTCAATTTGAAGTGAGCATTTAGATTTCTTCACAAGTTTATAAGTCATCTCTCCTGGCGGATGTTTTTGAGCGTGATTGGTTGTTGTTGTGTTTCCACACCCACTAGGCAACTTGTATTGGTACTGATTGTTTCCTTGACACAAAAGCAACCAGTCACTTTCAAGGCAACCAACCAGGAGGGATGGCTTATAAACTCGTGGGGAAATCTTAAAGCTCACTTGAAATTGAAGTATGTGCTGAAGATGTCGCCCAGTGGGGCAATGAAAGCTTCGCGAATAGAGCATCCAGCTCAGATAACACGACCACATCAGAATCATCCACCTGAGCTAAAAATCTTCGCCACCATATCTAAAGCAAAAATAAGCATCACAGAGCAGTTATACTATCAGAACATATTCACAGCTTGAAATGCACTAATCTACTGTCGTTAAAAGAACATTATCCTTATTTTTTTTATTCACCTGTATTTATTTTTATTCCAAACTTTTCCTATATTATTCAGGATAACCATATTCATAATTACTCTGATCATAATAACTTTCAGAAACTACATCCAACTTCTCCTTTGGAACTGAGGGAAGCTCATCTTATTGATTTAGATCTGTCAGACAATGCAAGAGATGCTCAAAATCTTACCTCCACAATGTTGAGTAAGTTTTCACCCATTGGTATTTTGGTTTTTTTTCTTGTTGTTGTTGATGATGACGGGATATGCTATTCTCTTTATTTAAAATGCAATTAAGTTATACTGACAAGGTAGCTAGTGGAATTCTCTGAGAAAAATCAGTGTATATAAAAAAACTGAAACTTTGGTTATGATTTTTATATCTATCACGTGTTCACAATCCCCTTCTGCTTGTTAGAACACCGCTACATGTACTGTATCGTAGACCAACAATCGTTGTATTTCTTGATATTAGAGCTATCTTTTAATTAATAGACAAGACTGTTCTTTAGCATTTACTCTTAGTGAGGTGTTCTTAAGGGATTTGTTACCATTCTCAAAGCCAGATACCGAAAACCACCTCAATCAGTTTGAGGACACTTCCAGCTATCACCATTGTTCTCAACCAGCAGTGAGGTTAGACAGGATTGTCAGAATTCAGCATTCCTCTCCAACTGTGGTGATGTTGACACTCACCGTGAATGGCGAAGATGCATATTATCACTTTAAGGAAGACTACTTGTCCTTGAATACGGAGACGACATCGTCTTACTGTGAGGTAGCTTATGGGTTATCCAGATCGCACTTAATCAGTTGACGATCACTATCAGGTAGCATGATACGCACTTTGCACCATCCCTTTGGATATTTTTGTTGCAAGATTGGCAGGACCCCTGCATTGGTAATCATCCTCGCAGTGAACTGTTAGAAGTAGTCCGTATAATAAGTAGTTGTGTGAAGGTTCTTGGAGGTAATACGCATAACGTTTCCCATCGTATACCTAGAGCCTAAGGCGCACATGTTACTCTGATTTACTATTGGTACACTCTACCTCTAAACCACCTCCTGTGCAACGCTGGTGTATACAGTCACACGCCAAACCTGTGAAACCCGGACTCTGTATGCTAAGGATGTGCAGCGACTTTGGCCGCTCGGTCATTTTTGTACACGTAGAATTTCTAGTTTTTGATGATTTTACCATTTAAATGCCTTTCACATCCGATTGCTTATGTTCGCGCATAGTACAGATAGTTTTTTAATAAGTGATTTCATCTTGAAACACCAACCTCGGCAGTTTCAACATGTGTTGCTGATATCATCCCATGGATTCCATATCGTTATCGCGTCTCATGCAACAATTTTTTAGTAATTTCACCTGACTGAAATGTGTTTCGTTTCTTCAGTAGTTTATTTATTAGCCGTGTTGTTCATCTGCATCACAAATTAGTACATTCAGTTTCACTGACATGAATGTGAAAAATGGTTCCTATGGTCGTTTTACCCGATTCCTCTTGCAAAAGAGCTTATTTGTTGTCTACTTATTCGATTTCTAACAAAGTAACCTATATTATTTCAAGTTTTGAATGCAGCTTCATAGTAATTCTAGCTATAGCTGCTTTATGGGCGTGGGAGTAACAATATGCCGCGTGGTTTGTGTTTTGTTTTTGTTTTTTGTTTAAGCTACTATCTTTTAAATTAGTAGTATGAGTATTTTGAAAAAATTCTATAAACATCCGTCTAATTTTTCTGGTGTTTTCACTTTTTATCTGTGTACATACTTAGATAGTGAACTATTTCGTTCTTGTCTAACTGATGTCTCAACGACTACACTTCACGAAAATAGTGTTACCTCCAGCCAATTTTTCGGTAAGTCATGCGTCTATACCTTCTCTCTATATAATATCGTACCAATGCCTAGGATTCCTAATTTTTGTGACTAATCTATACTCTGTGCTTTTGAAGCAAACGGTTTTGATGAGTTATTTAAATACAGCCTTTCCAAGTGTGCTACCTTGCACGACGGACTGTTTATGTTTATTCAATCAATAGCCTTCTGTGCAAGAGTATACATTTGTGTGTACCTTCGCATTCATGCAAATGTTACATTTGTATTAACTTTAGCATATCTAATTTTGAAGGTCTGAGGTAGTGAAGTAATTGGTGCTGGTCACTTTCAATAGGCGTCTATAGGAATCAAGTAGCAGATACCATCTACCAGTTCTGTGAAATGATCGTGGTCATAATGCTGCCCATGCCCCCCTCCCCCAATTGATTTCAGGGTGGCTTGATATAAGTGAAATGGGTGAATGAGTCCTGTTATATCAACATACATACTTGACTAGCAGGCATAACTTAAGGCAGAAAACTTTGTGCTTGCACTACGTAGCTGTCTGCTGCGAAACTGTTACAAAACAGTCTTTCGTAAGGTGTGTCTGCTACAATCACTCGTTCTCCAAATATTAGGCACTAATTAATTAACGATGATGAAGCTTTGGCGATGGCTGAATATCTACTTGAGGTCGCGGTCTGACAATGATTTTGACTGAGGCCTGTGCTTAGTTACTAAATGGAATTACCGAGTCCTGTTAAACTGACTGATGCGAAGTTTTCATCAGACCACTCGTAACCATTTTCCAACCTAATCTAATGTCAGCTATCATTGCTCATCAAGGATGGTGGTTGCTGGGAATGCGTAACACGTGTCCTGGCTATTTTAATCAATGTAGCTTCATGACCTCGTCAATTGACTTTACTTCCTTACCTATTACTACGCCTAAATTCAATTTTGCCCAACTTAATTTACCACTTTACACGGGGAATAGAACTCAGTCATCTATGGGCTTACCTTTTGATATCTTGCACTTTCAATGGCCATGTATTACGGCTACAAAGGAGGATAGAGCCAACTGCTTCCCTGCACACACGTCCGTTGTTCAATAGTCGGACATCATGTCTACGTCAGAGATGACGTGAATTGGCGAATACCCCAAGGGCCTTTTTTATTCGCCCTAAGATTTCGAATTATATAATGGCTAATGCGGACTAACTGGTGTATTGTTTACAGTTGCCATAGGTCAATACAGAGGCTGATTACAAATGTAGTGAGTAAAATAAACAAAGAAAACAACATATGCTTTTCTTCTCAAAGTTTTACTATCCTATCTACTATTACTACTATTATTCTCTTTGTTTTTGAACATTGGACTATTAGGTAAAGTTGGCGATTGAGTGCCCATACCGATTGTTTACTTGATGTCCTAACCTGTCTGATGTTATAAAAAGTGTTTATTTCATTAGTTAAAGATCAGACTTATGAGTACACATTTATACATAATTGCGTACACTTGTCTTTTGCATTATTATTATTGTTTCCTTTAGTTCCTAGAGGAACATAGGGCTTCAGCCGCACGTCCATTGCGTTCGGTTCTCTGCCAACGTTTTCACCTGGCTCCATGTCTGCCCACATGATTTTATCTCCTCTTAACATGACCTCCTCCATGTCACCCTCCCACTGACGACCAACTTGTCGCTTCCCATTCGGGTTCCACTCCAGCAATAGCCTAGTGTGTGATGTCACGTAATGGCTTGTTTTCTCAGAGTATGGTCAATCCACCTCCATTTCTTCCTGCATATTTGTTGCACAATCGATTCCTGCTAGACTGGTTCGCTCCCAGAGATTTCTGTTGCTGATCTTTTCTGGCCACCTGATCTTGAGTAGTATTGAGCGAAGACAGCTGTTGATGATGGTGTGTAGTTCGTTCGAAGTGCTCTTCATGACGCACCATGTCTCTGATCCATAAAGTAGCACTGACTTCACACTGGGGTTGAAAATCCGGATCTTATTTTCATCTTCATACTGAGTGCTGTTGACCTCCACACAGACTTGAGAGAAATGAAAGCTTGCCTTTCTTTGCCGATCCTCGCTTTGATATTCTTGTTAATTCCGCCTGTAGTTAGAACGATGCTTCCCAGGTAGGTGAAGGAGGTTGCTTCTTTCAAATTTCTCCCATTTACGCTGATTGTTGTCTGTTGTTTTTGCTGTTGCTGTTAGCCAGTAATCTTCATCACCTCTTTTTCCTCTATGTTCACCTATCTTTGATGCCTCTTCTGCCAACTTGTTGCATTTCACTTGCACATCATATTCTAGTTTGTGGGAAATCAGACATATATCATCGGCAAAGTCCAGATCCTTGAAGTTTTTTGTGTGAGTTCATTTTTTGCCTGTTTCGTCGCTGCCCACTGTCTGTCGCATTATCCAGTCTACCGCAACCAGGAAAATCATTGGCGATAGTAGGCAGCCTTGCCTTACTTTCGTCTTCACTTCGAAGGATCCCGTGAGTTTCCCTTTTTGGATTATTTGTTATGCAGCATTGTCGTACAGCTGTTGGATGAGATGTATAATTGTTGGTGGCACCCCTTGGTAGTGGCGAAGTAGTTGCCAAATCACCTCTCTATCGACGCTGTCGAAGGCCTTTTCAAAGTCAATGAAGTCGAGATAAAGGCAATAATAATAATAATGTCTTTTGCATATGACATTCATGAAATGAGTTTGTGGAAGTGAGATCAACACACATTGACAAGTCCAGGTTCTTTTTATTATTCACTGAATAGTTACGTGAACTGATGACATCGTTTAAGACAGATAATCGTTAGGAAAAGTGATTTATACTTTTTATTTCACCAATTTGTGTTACGTATATCCTGTTATTACTTCAATTTCTAACGCATAGATCGTCAGTTTATACAAAAACCTGATTTCAACAACAACAACAACAACAACAGCAATAATCGTAATTCCCCTCAAGTAACTACAAAGTATACTATGTCTGCAAATATACTTTGTGTAGCATTTATTGCTTTCTATGAAGATGAATCCGTGTTAACACGTGAACAAATGGTTGAAGGTGTAACATTTTCATCCAATGTTAATTCTGTACATAAATCACGTTCAAGCGAAGCTGATGAATTGGATGAATTAAAGTTAAACAAACAAGAACAATCATTTGATTCTGATACAAGCATACAAGAGCATCATCATCAACAGTCGGATGATTTTAGTGAAAAGTCTAAAGGTAATAGCAGTACTACCAATGGCAGTGTTAATAATCCAACCGGAGATTATTATTCAACAGTAATAAATTCTGCTGCAGCACTACCAGGACCGTCTATATTTTTTGCACGATTTCACGGGTTTATACCAACTCCAAATTGTCAACTGAAGTCTACTGACAACACCACCACCACCAACAACAGTGTTGACGATAAAGATAAAACTCCCTTCAAATGTCAACCTATGCGTATTAATCGTGAAGAAGTTGATACAGGTCGTATGTCCTCTGCTGAATGGGTAGCTCATTTAAAGTATCAATTTTCTAATATGGCCTATCCACGTGATCATTTATGGTAAGTTAGTTTACTTTATTATTTTTTTACTGTCATTTAATTTTTTCTGTTGAACAACCTACAAGAATTACTTAGTTATTATGATAAATGACTGAATTCTTCTGAAGTCACGTGGAAGAGGCAGATCATTATTGTTGCATAACTGCAGAGCTCAGACGAAAACTTCTTGAGTGTTGTCACACACTGCCTGCTCAAAGTAGTTTGTGAAGTTGTATCTGTATGAAGATCTTACCGCCGACTGTGGACCTCCGCAATGTAGGCCGGAATGTACAGTTTTCAGGGTCGACCTATTGCAGACTCCTCCCCAGGGCATAACTGGTTTTCAGGACTTCTGGAGGAGACACCTTACTACTGTTATATTACTATTTGCTGTCAGTACGACTTCATCCTAGGACCTTTCAACCTATTATGAAGAACCCGCACGATGGTAATAATTGTTTTTGGTCTAACTGCTACCCAAACGACCTTTGTGGCATGATAGAACCTGCAGGACCATTCGTTCCAGTCAGTATAGCTCGGTAGATCATTGCAAAGTTGATCACCATATCGGGTATTAAGGTAAACACCTGAAGACAAATTATACTTTAAAACAATATCCATTCACATCTTCAGTCACTTTCATGTGGTGTTTTCAATTGACAGGAACAAGTAATTACAGAAAAAATGGGAATCAAGGTATTCTATTCGAGATCACGCAGTTCTATTAGAGCTTATAGAGAGTTGTCATTTGAAATTTTCATCATGGTTGTACTAACAGATGTGACTCTAATTCAGTTTGAAGATTTAGAGATTGATTTATTACCAGGGAGGAGTCTCGTCGACTTAGAGTATGAGAATGATGCTCTCTTTCTTAGTAAAGACTCTGAACATCTTCAGCAGAAATCTTCGAATGTTTGGCATGTGATTCTCTTCTGTGAAATGTAAGATAATGCTGTAAAACTGAACTGCAGTGACTCTCAGCTCTTAAAGATAGAGAGTGAGGCGATAGAGCATGTTGACCACTTCAATTATTTGAGAATTTGCATCAACCTCAACGGGTCGATTGGTGACGAAATCTCAGCACAGATGCAAAATGACTCGTGTGGCATTTTCAAACTTAAGTCATTTCTAATGTAGACTTGACATCCGGCTATTGACTAAAACACGTGTATACTACACAACAGTTCGTTCTGTTTTTTTTTTACTATGGCTGCGAGACTTGCCCGTTGAAAGTGAAAGACTTGGAAAGTCTAGTCGTCTTTGAGCATAGGTTTTTCATCAACTGCATACAACCTGAGTAATAAACTGCATAAGCAATTATAACGAAGTAATTTAAACATACTTTAACTGAATAGCCAGTACATTTTATAAGAGTAGAATAACAAACCGAAAACGGGGACGCCAGGTACAAACTATGCGGGAAGTTAGAACAATCTATTATAAGCAAAATACAGAGAAGAATGTTCTAGAATTTTAAGGATAATTCACACATAACTGGAGTTGGTGAAAAATTATTTAATCGAAATGAAAGAGGTCAAGAACAATAAAGGTACGAAAGCAGATGAAGACAATGACTGTGTTACTTCATAACAAAATAAAATGAAATTTCAGCAACTTTATTATTCAGGCTGTATGCAACCGATGAAAGCCCTCTGAATTGATCTTATCTTAGAAAATCACCTCTCATCGGGTTATTCAAATTTGTCAAGAGAAATAGTTGTTTGAAGTTACTGAAACACCAACTACTGATTTATTTAAAAGCTATTGTTTGAGTCAGGTGGAAAAGAGTAGATTGCTTTGGCTGTGTAGAAATTGAAGAATCAAAAGGCATATCAGACCATCTAAATTTTAATCACGAATTCACTTCAGTTAGAGAACTATTGTAAACTAGGGAATACTGGACAGTTGTTTGGCTTTGTTTGCGTCTCTTCATCAGACCGCATCCATGACAGTACCAGAGATCAAATCCAGGACCCACAGACTCATAAGGAGAACTCGTATACTATTCAGCCACTGAAATGAAATCCAACTCTTACCAATTCTCAATAAAGCATCACCGCCAATCAATGTCATCGGTGAGCACCTGACCTCACTTCCTTCAACTGGATAGACCCCACTAATCACACCTCAAACTAAGATGACACAGCTGTCTAGAACTCCCTGGTTTTGGTCAGTTCTCCAAACTGAAACCAATTCGTGGGCAACATTGAAATCAATCAAATCAATCCCCGTAAAACTAACACTGAAACAATAATTCATAATTATTGACGAGTGGCACACTTGTATTCACCCCCCTATTGTCTTTGAAGCTCTAAAATAGGCCTTTATTAATCCCGTTTACTTTACTATCGTTCTACTACAACTATTCCCCTTTTATTGTCTGTGTCTATATATGTATGCATGTATGTGTCTGCTCTTTCTAGGTGATGCACACCTGCGCTACACGCACACACACACACACAACATCGATCTGTTTACCTGTAATTTGCATTGTATTTCTGTGTGTTTGTGTGTTTATTTCATTAGTTTTTCTGTGTTGTGTTTTATAATTTCTTATTAGTAGTTGCCTCAACAACAAAAAATCTATTTTTAGTTGATTAGTAGAACAGGTGCATTTTATCCTCTGTTTTCATTAAATCAATATTATGTCATGTGTTGTAACTTACACTTACTTTACATATATATATATATATTGATTAGTCACAAATTGACTAATTGTATTTTTAGTCCTGCACAATACATACTGTTGGAGATCTTTTTAAAATGATAGACATACTCTGATCAATTTCTAGCCTGTTCTATGACATAACAGTGAATTTAATTCACAATCGGCAAGTCGGATTCGCCATTCTCAATTTACACAGTTTGAAGGCGGCGTTGGGGGTGGGGAAACACCATACTCCCCATTAGAAACTGAAATTATTTAGATCACAATATTTGATCTTCTACGGTGCCATAAATGGCAACCGAGAAGAAAGCATAAATGCATGCATGCATGCTAATG